>CM062813.1:578840555-579285555 GCA_031772625.1 Pinus tabuliformis | reverse complement strand
TATTGGCAACCCTACAAGAGGAGGGCCTTCTTGATTTAAGAAGGGTATTGATGAAGAAGCAAGTACCACAACCTGCAACAAGAGCAGCCTCCTCATCTGCCTCAAAAGTCTTGTTATAATAAAAATAAAGCATTAATGGAAAGTCCTAGCCTTGCCCATGAAGATAATGATCTAGAAGTCATGTTGGATCACAGTCTTGATCAAGTGTTTGTTAAGAAGGAAAATGGAAAAACTGTTGAAGGTAAAATTTCAGAGCAAAGGGATAGATTTGATAGTTTTCATACCAGTTCTTTAAGGAGTGAAGATGTATTTCCAAATCGGATTTGTGACCAAAATTTGAAGAGGGCAATTGCCAAGATTTGCTGGTTTGGTTTCTTTATGCATTTCTGTTAAAAAGAGAAATATTTCTCAAGGGAAGTGATATAAGCTGAGAAATAACTTCTGTAGGAAAGGTGTGGAACCGAAAGAAAAAGATAGTACTACGGGTAGAACTCTAAGAACACCCAAACACATCTGTCCATATGACTGGGTGTGTTTATGTATCATCAATAAAATAGGACTGTAATCAAAAGTGATAGCTCAGGAAGGTAGGACCTAGCACTTCTAAGCTGCTCTTAGAATGTATAATCCAAATACTAAGTTGACCTTACAAAAACTCATAATTAAATAAGAATGGATGGTGGGCTGACTTGTGTTGAAGACCCTACTTGTGTTAAAGGGACTGAAATCGACCTGTAGTTGGGTTTGCACTAGATAGGGGTGTTGAAAAGCATGGAATTAATCTATATTCAGGATCAAAGCTGACCCCTGTTGAGACAGTTCACTTAATTTGCAAGGGACGTATTGTCATTGCTGAGTTTTCTTGTTGCATGTGGCATGACATTATGATTTGAAAGACATAAGCAACCACTTGGAGCCCTCGCATCCAACGTTAAAGGAAAATTTGCAGTTCTATTGGCATGATCGCAAAGGATGTGGATTTTAGGAATTGAGCACTGACTTGGATTCCATATTGTCACCATTGAAAAAAGCCACCATGCATTGATGGACCTTTGGAGGTTGGATGCTCTGAGTGGAAAACCCTTTTTGGATGGATGTGTTTCAACTTTGAGGGCTTCTTCCCCTAGATTATCGTACATGTGACTTAAAACCTACATTGTAATTTTAGAAGACACCTATCAGTCCTTATTGGCAACCCTACAAGAGGAGGGCCTTCTTGATCTTGTTGAAGATAAGAAGGGTATTGATGAAGAAGCAAGTGCCACAACCTGCAACAAGAGCAGCCTCCTCATCTGCCTCAAAAATCTTGTTATAATAAAAATAAAGCATTAATTCCTAGAAGATAATGATCTAGAAGTCATGTTGGATCAGTCTTGATCAAGTGTTTGTTAAGAAGGAAAATGGAAAAACTGTTGAAGGTAAAATTTCAGAGCAAAGGAATAGATTTGACAGTTTTCATACCAGTTCTTTAAGGAGTGAAGATGTATTTCCAAATCGGATATGTGACCAAAATTTGAAAAGGGCAGCTGCGCAGCAACATTGATGAAGCACTATTTAGGAAGGGGACTAAAATATGGATAAATAAGTTCCCACCTAATATTAACAGAAAATTTGAAAAGGGCAGCTGCGCAGCAACATTGATGAAGCACTATTTAGGAAGGGGACTAAAATATGGATAAATAAGTTCCCACCTAATATTAACAGTTGAGGAACGGAGCAAGATTCCCATCTTCAATAGAGATTTGTGAATGGAAAATACAAGTTTCCTATATTCATAGGAATCAATGGGATAATGGCAGATTGCTCAAGTACGTTGTTTGGCGTAGTAAAGACTTTTATTTCATCTCCTTCAAGAATGAAAAACCTTTATGCAGTTGAATCCAAAATCATATGTTGTGAGCTTTGAGGGGAGCCCTACCTATGAAAGTGATGATCACAAAGGTGAAAGGGACAGAATTTTTGCTGTTCATGATGACAAGAATACCATTGAAGATGTATTTTCAAATCGGATTTGTGACCAAAATTTGAAGAGGGGCAGCCTCATTGATGAAACACTATTTAGGAATTGGAATAAAATATGGATAAATAAGTTGAATAATGAAAAACCTTTATGCAGTTGAATCCAAAATCATATGTTGTGAGCTTTGAGAGGAGCCCTACCTGTGACAGTGAGGATCACAAAGGTGAAAGGGGCAGAATTGTTGCCCTTCATGATGACAAGAATACCATTGCTTTGACAATGGAAGGGCATCATTTTCATGATAGTTTTCCTGCTCGTTTTGTTTAAGGAAATAATGCAAATATAAACTACTGTGCACAAAATCAATAACTCAAAGGGCAAACAAATGTTGCCCTCCTCATTGGATTTGATTTACAACATGGAGATAACATTGCTTCCCCGGTTGAGGGACACACTTGTATTGCAAAAACAGAGAAGGTACCTAAAAATATACAACAACAGCCCTGATTTCCACCTTGATCTGGATTTATGCTCTAGAAGATCTTATATAATGTACTTTGATGGGCCATCCAAATTTGATGATGAAAAACCGCATTATGATGAAAGTTCAGAACAGATATTCAAGGACTAATGGGAAGGACATGTTCCTGATCTAAAAAGGGTTGAAGAGTTTCAACGCTTTAAGGACATGTTCCTGATCTAAAAAGGGTTGAAGAGTTTCAAGGCTTTATAGATATTACGCCAAATTCTACTGATGCTAAAAACAAGCTAGAATGTGAAAAGCTTCTTAACCTTGATGACTCTACAGTAAGTTTAATTACTGTGAACAGATATGTAATGAACTTTCAGAGAATTAGCATGGAAAGTAGGATAAAAACCTAGAATGCAATAATGAAAAAGAGTGCAATGTCTCTTGGCAAGATGATGGGCAACAATTCCCACGTATATGATGGAATTATCTTCGAGGAAAAGGCAGCTGATGGATTTGCCTTGAATGATTTAAAGCAGGTTAAGGTTGATGAAAAAAGTTCCATGCTGTATTCTAAAATTAAAAGGGGTGGATGCTCATATATTCAATTATGAAAGCAACAACTCACAATCAGCCCACTAAAGTCATAAACCAAATTTAATGTACTTCAAGGATGCTCCAGCTCCAAATTATGGAACCAAAATCAGCAATCTTGTTTATGTGGGCAAGGAAATCCAAGCAAAGAAAACAGGGATTGATGAAGCTGATCAAGATTCTTTAGCGCTTGTTACAAAGAGGACAAAATATGTCCAATCTAAATTTCCAAATGTCAACCACAGCAGAAATTATGACAAAATTTGAAAATATTTTGGATGTACGGGTTCAATGAATAAAACAAATGATTGTCATATGAGAAGAGTACATGGAAACAACTAAAATTCATTAAAAAACAAAAAAATAGGACATAGACTCGCTTAAATCAGGCTGTGTAAGTAAGCCTGCACTACACTACACTGTCTGGATCTTTTACCGCAGCAGAGATATTGAGATTGGATATCTTACGGCCAAACTCCCTTTGCTGGACAAATTCAAGAGGGCAGCCTGCACTACACTACACTGTCTGGATCTTTTACCGCAACAGAGATATTGAGATTGGCTTAAATCAGGCTGTGTAAGTAAGCCTGCACTACACTACACTGTCTGGATCTTTTACCGCAGCAGAGATATTGAGATTGGATATCTTACGGCCAAACTCCCTTTGCTGGACAAATTCAATAGGGCACTTCCTACAGGCCAACCACTATCCCAGCCACTATCCCAGCTCTGGAAAACAAACCGCAGGGTCATCTGAACACTATCCCAGGGCTGGAAAACAACCCACAGCAGAGATATTGAGATCAGATATCTTACGGCCAAACTCCCTTTGCTGGACAAATTCAATAGGGCACTTCCTACAGGCCAACCACTATCCCAGCCCTGGAAAACAAACCGCAGGGTCATCTGAACACTATCCCAGGGCTGGAAAACAACCCGCTAGGTCATCTGGTCATCTGTTCTAAGTACGAGTTGGGTCTCTATTTCTAGATGTAATATAGTTATGGCAGTGCACTGAAAGGATTTTGAAATTAGAGTAAGAGAATATTTCAGAATTTAGGTCCTAAATATCAAAATTGAAGTCGAGTTTTCTAGAAAACTCTAAACACAAACAAGTCTGTTTTTCATTCAATCTAGCTTAACTTCCTTAAGTAGAAGGCCAAAAAATCAGTATGTAAATACCTTGCTGCCGAACGTATGGAAAGTCCTCGCTGCAGCAGCCCTAAAATTCATTAGATGATAGCTCCTGGGGTGGTAGATTTGTCAGTTCCTTCCTGTTTATAAAAATTTAAACCATCAAAATATATTACAAATTTAAACCATCAAAAATTATTACAGAAAGGGGATGAATTAAAAAATAATGGAAGACGTGTTTGACACTCACTCTGTAAAGGCATCATTTAACCATCAACAGTCACTGCATATTCTCCTCTGCCACAGAGTCTGCTCTCTCTCTCTCAGACTTACAGACATGAACATCACAATCACAAACACATCACATTGACACACTACGCTACACAAACACAAACACATCACTGAGCGCGCTCCACAAACACATCACAATTACATAGCGAAAGAGAGAGCCTCTCTTGTAGCATTCTCTACTAGAACGCAATAGTTGAACCTCTGAATACTCTTAACTGTGTTATGCTCTGCCATCCCAAATCGTCCTCACACTGCAATTCCAAACAAGTGGAAAAGCTCAACCTAATATACATAATCAGTACCATTTATAACCACAATGTGATTATAAATACATCTACATCTGGAGCTGCAACTATATATGAATGTGACAATGGGATACATTAGAATAATAATAATATTGAAAAAGATTGCAAACGATTGAAAAAGATGAAAAAGATTGAAAAAGATGTAATTAAACAACCTGCATAGTTTCCTTGTGTCCACGGATTGCAAAATATGAATGCATGTTCCGTAATTAAACAACCTGCATCGTTAACAAAGACACACAATGCAATCAATTAAATACGGATCACAAATATGTTGCTCTGTATATACAATGGAATCGTAATGGAAAACATATTAAAGTTACCTGGCTCCATTGAAGGCGAATGATCCTGGTCTCTTGACGCGAACAAAACTTTGATGGAATCCTCAGATCTATCTGCAGCCTAGAGAAACATGGTTCAGAGACTTCAGCGACAGGGCAAAATGAATGCACTATTCTCCTTTTCAGAAACTTCAGCCACAGGTCACAATGCACTATTCTCCTTTTATATTTTTTCTTCAGCTTAAAATTGTGATGGGAAGCTGTGATTCCGATTATCTGATTTGCCTTTGAAATACCTAGTTAAACATCTGTTCTGACCGAGGTTCTATTCCCGCGCGTGTCTCTGCAACGTCCCTTGCATTTTATAAGCCGACAACAAAAGCGGCACTTGTCACAAATGTCCCAGATCATACAGTTAGAAAATTCAAATTTAATCCCATCAGTTTCAGTAATCATCAATCTTTTAATTTAATCTTTTAAGTAAGGATTAATATTTTAATCTAATCTTTTAAGTAAAGATTAATCTAATTTAAAATTAATATCCTAATATAATTTTCAAAGTAAAAATTAATCTATTTTTTAAGTAAATTATTAATCTTTTAATCTCATCTTTTAAGTAACTATTAATATTTTAATCTAATCTTTTAAGTAAATATTAGTATTTTAATCTCATCTTTTAAGTAGAGATTAGTATTTCAATATGATATTTTAAGTAATGATTAATATTTTGAATTTATGGTATTTTTGTTGGATGGAGAAACATCCATAGGGTGTGCATGGCTAAGATTTATAATGGTTAAAAGTCACCTTAAGTGTAATTGTGTCATAACAAGTGCATATAATGGATATGAGGATTATAGTTGTTTTAGTATGTAATAAATATAATGATATGTTATTGTATGTAATGAATTCACAATGGGACGATGGCTAGGGTTTGAAGCAGATGGCAAAGATTTTCTTCAGATAGTATGTTTTTTTCCTTGAAGCAGTCAGGCGGTGTGGGTCTACCAGCAGTTGATCCGACAGTGTTCACAAAGGAGTTATCATGGCTAAGGAAGAAGGGGTTGACTATGATACAATTAGCATTGAAGGTAGTCCTATTTTCGGCAATATTCTTAAACTCACAGATTCTAGGGTTGGCAGGGATCAAACTCATGGGGGATTGGATTGGCATTTTGTATCTTTAGGAGACGTTGCCACGGTGGAGGCATGGTCCAAAGGTTCGTGGTCAATCAAGTTAGTTTCCCCTTTATCATGGCCTTTGGAAATCGTTTTTGTTCCTCCACCTTGTTAGGTAAGTGATGGAGGTTTTCCAGGTAGCCTTTGGGGGTTTTCCCCTATTGTTTCGCCACTTTCTGGTGACTTGCAAACTTCTCTAGGGTTGGGTCAGCTTGATTTACCCAAGGTAAATGTCCCTTTCTTGCATAATGGTCAAGGTTTAACTAAAGTTAGGTTTATTAGAGAACTTTTTCCACCCTCACATTTTGTGCCTTACCGAATTGGTTTTATTTAGGTGGAGTCTGGTGGTTTTCAATCGGTTTCAAGTCCCTTTCCTAACCCCTCTCCCCAAATGCCACTGATATCTAGGCACAGGCGACTAGATGTTCAAGAGTCAGAGGCCAAGGGCAAGAAGAACCAATTGTTGAGGATTCAAACACCCCACAGACTGGGGATCCAAATTAAGGGGCACGAAAAAAGAAGGATAGGGTTATAAAAAGGAAAGAACCCTCTGCAAAGTTAAAGTTGGGGGTGGATGTGAAGATGCATCAAGTAGCGACAATGGTGTAATGGACGTTGGTTGGAAGGACACGAGGTAGGAAATTCAACATAAAGACATTGGAGGATTGGATGGCTACAGAAGTAAGTCCCCTTGTTTCAAAATCACTTAAAATTTTCCTTCTTTCAGAGGGTTGGATCCAAAATGATTTTCACTCCCCCGAGGAAGCTCTCACAATCTCACAACGTGTCTGGAATATAGACTTCACACAAGTTATTTTTAAGTTTCGGTCCCCTCTTTTCGATGTGAATCGGGAACAATTAAATATGGTCCTTGTATGGGTTCGTCTACTTTGCTTTCCCCTAAATTTGTGGAAGCTAGAGATTTTCCAGGATATGGGCAACAATCTGGTCTCATATTTGGATGCAGAATTTTCTTATTTGCATGCAAAAGGCAAATCAATGGCTAGGGTGTCGGTAAATATCGACTTAAGGGAAGGGTTATCTAAATATCTCGATATGGAAGAAGGAAAAATTAGTCCTCAACCATTGGACTATGAGGGGGTTCCTTTTCGTTGCCTAAGGTGTTGCAAATATGGCCATACTATGAAATTTTGCAATTTTCCTCTTAAGAAGAAGAAGGCCTTAAAAGACCCCTCTCGAAATCAGTCTTCAGCTACTCAACATCCTTTCGTTTCTTAGTTTTTTCAACCAACATTCGCTCCTCTCCTTCTTCCTAAGGAGCATCTTACTAGAGCAATGACCTCTCCTCATGGTCCATACAAGCATGCAAAGGGAATTGTGCATGGGAATGAAGAGGGCAACCCACTTCAAGCAGATACTCCAGATAATATTGTGTTCTCTTCCCTTGGTGTAATAGCCCCTCGTTGAATTTCCATGTAAAAAATATAATACCAAGGTCATGGGACACATATTCCAAGTTGAATGGTGGGAAAACGTCCTAGTGGGTGTTCATTTCGGTTTATTATTGCTAAGGAAATTCACAAAGGCAAAGAGGCATTAATTGGCATTTATTTATGAAAATAAAGGAAAATGGGAGAATAGGAAGGTGAAAAGTCGTAGGTTGCATGTGAGAAGGAAATTGGAGGAAAATGAATAAATTAGAGGTCTCAATGATAAAAACGATTTTGAGGATCAGTTCAGAACCTTTTGTCAATTTTAGCTTGGAGCTCTCTCTTCTATTTTCTCTCTCTCATACTCTTGGACACTTAGAGTTTTTTTGGAGCACTCCTAGAGGAGTGTGGCATACTTGGGATTTGTAGCAAGGAGGTAAAGGGAAAGTAGGGAAGTGCAAGAAGACAACAAGATCAACAGCTGCAACAGGTTTTGCTTACAGGTACCAAATTGCATGTGTGATTTCCTTGCTAATTTTGACATGCATGTGGTTTCTTGGTTATGATATGTCATTGGCATGGATGATTGCTTGGATTGACAGTGGTTTTGCCTAACCTTGCCATTTCCGGGATAGTCATGGTGTTGTGGGTTTCTTTCCTTTTGTTTTCTTGTTGGTTCTCATGTTCCTTATGGTTGTGGGTTGAGTTAATAGTTCTTAGAGCCTTGGTTGGACAAACACTCTAGAACCCCTGTAACAACTTAGGTTGAATTTCTAGTCTTGGAAGCCTTGGTTGGAAAAACGCTCTAGAGCCCTTGGTGGGTTGAGTTACTAGTCCTGGAAACCCTAGTAGGAAAAACAATCTAGAGCCCTGGATAGCTTGGGTAGGGACTAATCTGGTGATGGTTAGTGATGTCCAACCATGAGGTGGAACCCCTGGCTGAGGGTTGAGGTGGTTTGGCCTTTGGAAGCCCTGGTTTGGTTTTGTTTGATTTTGTTTCATGAGATCCCACATTCATGCTTGGAATATGGCGTGGGGGTGATTGGCTAAAAAAGAGATTTGGTTCAGCCCAATCTATGGTTGGGTGG
Source organism: Pinus tabuliformis (assembly GCA_031772625.1). Taxonomy (NCBI): domain Eukaryota; kingdom Viridiplantae; phylum Streptophyta; class Pinopsida; order Pinales; family Pinaceae; genus Pinus; species Pinus tabuliformis. Next base: position 579,276,863 of record CM062813.1, on the reverse strand, counting down.
TACGTGAAAGTCCCTGAATTGGTTGGATTTTCATATGTTAATAAGAGCTCCTTTTCCTTTGGTATTTTCATGAGAAAATGTGCTTGTCATTATGTGGCTTTAATAGTTGTTTCATCATTGATATATCTTTGGTTATTTGTTGGTTATGAGCATGTTTTATGATAATATTCATGCATGTCTCTCATCATGTTTTGGTTAGTATATGAAATAATAATGAATGAATGACCTAATGGACAACAATGCAGTTATTGGGAGGAGATATCAATCCTCCTTGACGATTCTCAGGTAAGTATGAGACTCATATGTTTAGATTTGTTGTTATGACCTATGGATTTCATGTTTACGATATGTTTGATGAAATGCTTGTTATGGCTAGTAGAGGTAAGATAAATTCCTTGATCAACTGTTTGCATTAGTAACATTATCTTAGCGTTAATTTCTGGAAGTTTCATAAAGTTTTGGGCAGTGGGCTGAGTCCTAACCTTGAAAAAGTGGCACATAATTCGAGGCCCCTCACACAGAACTACCTAAAAAAGGCCACAGTGGCATGCATGCCTTGCTTTTTTAATCTAATCTTTTAAGTAAAGATTAGTATTTTAATTTGATCTTTTAAGTAAAGATTAGTATTTTAATCTGATCTTTTAAGTAAAGATTAATATTTCAATCTAAGCTTTTAAGTAATGATTAATATTTTGAATTATGGTATCTTTGTTTAATAGAGAAACATTCATAGCATGTGCATGGTTAGGATTTATAATGGCTAAAAGTCACCTTCAATGCAATTGTGTCATATCATATAATGGACATGAGGATCATAGTTGTTTTAGTATGTAATGAATTAATAATAGCATTTTATATAATGTATTAATGAATATAATGATATGTTATTGTATGTAATGAATTCACAATGGGGAGATGGCTATGGTTTGAAGTGGATGACAGAGATTTTCTTCAGATAATATGTTCTTTTGCATGAAGCAATCAAGAAGTGTGGGTCTACCAGTAGTTGATCTGGAAATGTTCACGAAGGATTTATCATGGCTGAGGAAGAAGAGTTTGACTATGATACAGTTAGTATTGAAGGCAATCCTATTTTTGGCAATATTCTTGCACTCAAAGATTCTAGGGCTGGCAAGGATCAAACTCATGGGGGATTGGATTGGCATTTTGTTAGTCCTAAAGTCACTGCCATGGTGGAGGCATGGTCCATGGGTCAGTGGTCAGTCAAGTTAGTTTCCCCTTTATCATGGCCTTTGGAAATTGTTTTTGTTCCTCCAACTTGTTAGGTAACTGATGAAGGTTTTCTAGATAGTCTTTTGTTGTTTTCCCATGTTGTTTCGCCGCTTTCTGGTGACTTGCAAACTTCTCTAGGGTCGAGTCAACTTGATTTACCCAAGGTAAATGTCCCTTTCCTGCATGAGCTTCAAGGTTTAACTAGAATTGGGTCTTCAATTTTATTGGAGAACTTTTTCTACCCTCACATTTTTTGTCTTATCTGATTGGTTCTAGTCAGGTGGAGACTGGTTGTTTTCAGTCGGTTTAAGGTCCCTTTCCTAACCCCTCTCCCCAAATGCTACTCGTATCAAGGCACGGGTTGTCAAAGGTTCAAGAGTCAGAGGTCGAGGGTAGGAAGAACCAACTGTTGAGGATTCAAACACCCCACAGACTTGGGATCCAAATTAGGGGCACAAAAAAAGAAGGATATGGCTATAAAAAGGAACGAACCCTTTGCAAAGTTAAAGTTGGGTTTAGGGGTGGATGTGAGGATGCACCAGGTAGCAAAAATGGTGTATAATAGATTGGTTGGAAGGACACGAGGTAGGAAATTCAACATAAAGACAATGGAGGATTGAATGGCTACAGAAGTAAGTCCCCTTGTTTCAAATTCACTTAAGGTTTTCCTTCTTTCAAAGGGTTGGATCCAAAATTATTTTCACTCCCATGAGGAAGCTCTAACAATCTCACGACGTGTCTGGAATATATACTTCACACAAGTTATTTTTAAGTATTGGTCCCCTCTTTTCGATGTGAATCGAGAACAACTAGATGTGGTCCCTATATGAGTTCGTCTACTTTGTTTTCCCCCGAATTTGTGGAAGCCAAAGATTTTCCAGGATGTGGGAAACAATCTGCACTCATATTTGGATGCATATTTTTCTTATTTACAAAAAAAAAAAAAACAAAAATCAGTGGCTAGGGTGTTGGTAAATATTGACTTAAGGGAAGGGTTATCATAATATCTTGATATGGAAGAAGGAAAAATTAGTCCTCAACCATTGGACTATGAGGGGGTTCCTTTTCGCCACCGAAGGTGTCGCAAATATGGCCACACTATGAAATTTTACAATTTCCCTCTTATGAAGAAGAAGGCCTTAAAAGACCCGTCTCAGAATTAGTCTTCTGCTACTCAACATCCTTATGTTCCTCAGTTTTCTCAACTGACATATACTCCTCCCCTTCTTCCTAAGGATCATCTTACTAGAGCGGTTGCCTCTCGTCAGGCTCCATTTAAGCACGCAAAGGGAATTGTGCATGGGAATGAAGAGGGGAACCCACTTTAAGAAGATACTTCAAGAAATATTGTGTTCTCTTCCCTTGGTACGCCTTTCTCTTGTCCCCCTATTTCTTCTCATGTCGATTATTTTTCTGAACTTGGAAAAGGTTGGGTTTCACTTTCTTTCTGTGGCCTATCTCTGGACTCTTGTTCTTCGATCACATCCCTTAGTTTGCCTCAAGTTTCCTATGCAAGTTGGTAGTCCCTCTTCTCCTTTAATCTTAGTTTCTCGAGCCCTCTCTGATGATTTGTCTGAAATTATTATCCTCCATAATCTTGCAACAAACAAATCTTAACTTAGCCAAGGGGATTTTCGGGGGATCTTGGGAAGATTTATTTAAACTATGGGGTTAAAAATTGGCAGAGGCCAAAAAACTCACCTCTCTAAGGCCAAATAGAAGGCTTAATTTGATTAAAAACTGGGAGACAACAATCTATTAATGGGGTGCATAGAGCAATGGTTGCATAGGGAGGAATTTCCCAATGAAAGTTTTTTCTTTTAACTGCAGAGAATTGGCAAGCTCCTCTAAAAAAATTGCCATTAAGAGACTGGTTCTCAATTACAATCCATAAATTATGATATTGCAAGAAATGTTGGGTGAAAGTATAGATGTTGTTCGTCTACTAGAATCTTTATTTAGGTCCTAAATGCTCATGGGCATTCTAGTGGCTTGGTTATGGGTGGCATTCACATCGGTTAAAACCTCTTAATTGCTGGAGTATTTGCTCTAGTCTAGGGCTAAAGTTATTTTCCTCTATGTTGGATATTTCTTTCTTTGTAGTAAATGTGTATGGGCAAAATTTTGATCGTAAGCTATTATGGGACTCTTTCTTTACAAATCCCTTCATCTTCAAAGATTCTTTGATTATTGTGGGGGACTTAAATTTTTCTTTGGGAGTGTTAGAGTCATGGGGACCTAGGACTATGCCTAACCCCCTTTCTAGTTGTTTTATTTATAACTTGGCTGCAAAGAAGCTACTTGATATTGAACTTACAAATATCACACCTACTTAGAGAAATCGTAGGATTGGATTAGAAAGAGTGGCCAAAAGAGATCATTTTCATATGGAATAATCTCTGGTGGATAGGCTCAATCTAATCCGCTAGTGGATTGAGGAAAAAGGTGAATCAGATCACTCACCTATACTTATGGACATAAAAGGAGGAGTCAAAAAGCCTGCAAATTCCTTTCAATTGAACTCGTCTTGGCTGAAAGAAGAGGCGTTTTTCTCTCTAGTGAAAGAACACTAGAAATCCTTTGATCCTTCAATCGATCTTTCTATGGATTCTCAATTTGAACATAATTTAAGGAACATAAAAGCACACCTTAAGGTTTGGGCTCACCATAAGAGGGAGAAAGAGGCAGAATATCCCCTGAAAGTGGAACATGAAATCTAAGTTCTATCTAAGGAGGGGGAGGAGGGTTTTACCACAAATGATTCAAAGGAATCTTTGGTCTCTCTTAAGAAAAGGAGGAGGGATATTGGAGTTTAGGGAAGCAACTTAGCAACTCAAAAGTAGAGCGATATGGCTGGAATGCAGGGATGAAAATACAAAGTTTTTTCATGCCTTTTCCAAAGGGCGAAAATTGGAAACTTCCACTTGGAGCATGAGGGATCCATAAGGTAGAGAGGTCTCCTCATTTGAGGGACTTGCAGATATGGGGAAGACACATTTTCAAATCTTGTTTAGGGAGGTTGACAAAAATCTAATAATGGAAATGCTCCAAGTAGTACAATTATTCCATGGATATGTAAATGAGGAGGATCAAGATTCTTTGTTAGATGAGGTCTCTTTGGATGAACTAAAAGAGGTCCTTTCCACTTTTCAGAAGGACAAAAGTCTTGGTCTAGATGGGTGGGTGGTTGAAGCTTTTACGGCTTTGTTCGAGATGATTGGAGTTGATATTATTTGAGTGGTAAATGAGTCCAAAGAAAATGAAATAATTTTGGCCGCCTTCAAGTCCTATTTTATTGCATTTATCCTCGAGCCGAATAACCCTCAGTCATTTGAAGATTTTCAACCCATTTCTTTATGTAACAACATTTATAAGGTTATAGCAAAAGTTATTGCCCGAAGAATCAAGACATTCCTTTCAAGGTCTATATGAAAGGAACAATTTGGTTTTTTGGAAGGGAGGCAAATACATGAAGCTATTAGGGTAGCTCAAGAAGGATTGCATAGTATAAAAAATTACAAATTGAAAGTGGAAATTCTTAAAATTGACCTTTCTAAAGCATTCAGCATGGTCAATTGGTTTTATCTTAGATGTATTCTCACTAAGATTGGGTTTATGCCTGCTTCTGTCAACTGGATCATGGCATGCAATCAATCTGCTTCATTTTTATTGTTGATCAGTGGTTTGAAATCACCATTTTTTCATGCCCAGAGGGGAGTGAGATAGGGTTTCCCTTATCTCCACTCCTATTTCTTCTCAATGCAGAAGGCTTTAGTCAATTACTATTTGTTGCCAAAGATTCAAGTGAGTTATATGGAGTAAGTATATTTCAAGGTCTTGTTGAAACTCACTTACTTTTTGTTGATGATATACTCATCTTTCTTGATGGGTCTCTTTGGGATGTTGACAAATTGTTTGAAGTTTTAGCATTTTTTGGTAAAGCAAGTGGCAAGAAAATCAATGACAGAAAATATACTATTTCCAACCATCATTCCCTTTTGAAACACGAGGGTTCGAAGAAGGCCTAAAATACCCAAGTTTCTGTTTGAAACCCAATGATTACACAAATGAAGATTGGAGCTAGCTCTTGGTGAAACTAAACAAAAGGCTTAAAAGTTGGATCTTCGTGTGGATTTCATGGAAAATTTTAGGGGCTAATCTTCGCCCAGTGGGCTAATTTTCCATGATTTTTCCAAAAAAATATTCGCCAATTTCCAATTTTTATAAAAGACGATTCGCCCAAATTTTAGAATATAAAATTATTTTACTTAAAAAATCGCCAACATTATATAGAGACTATATATAAATCATTAAAAATTTGAATAATTTTACAAATATATCAATAAACATTTTATAATTTGTATATTAGGATTAGTGAGATTCGCCAATGTTTCTAAACTTCAATAAAATTTTCCATCCTTAAAATTTTCCTTGGTGGATTTCTAGGGCGAGGCATTTAGTCCTTGCGAAATTTGTGTTGGAGACAATTATAGTATATTGAATGTCTCTAGCATGGATTTCTAAGGGTACCTTAGAAAAAACAAGAAGACTCTATTTTTCTTTTTTGTGGGTTGTCCAAAAGTATCATTTTGTGGTTCTATGGGTCAAATGACAGTGTATTTCTTGGCCAAATGTTGTGAAACCAGCTCAAGAAAAGATAGAAAAGATAGATCAACACCTTAGAATTTAGCCTCTTCGAGGGGGCAACCTCCTTTACATTACATAAATGAACAATTTTTGGATGATTCAAATGACAAAACCTCCTTTCTATATATAGGAGTCTAAGGAGTCACAATATAACCCAGATGACCTAACAATAATAATATAAAGCCACAAAAATAACAATAGAGGGGTTCTATGGGGCACAGTAATAAAAATATGGGGACAATAGGGGCACAACAATATTAATAAGGGATACAACTACAATAGTAATGGGGTAATCACTAGTATTATAGGGACCCAACACCAAAGCTTCCAGGTGGTAAGGGCATGAAAATTATTTTATTTTTCTCATCAGCTTTGGCAACCAAATGCGATTAGCGATTAATCTCCTCAGACAATTTATGGACTCAAGTGGTCATTAAAAAATACAAAGCCCCTTTTACTTTGGAGGAATGGATATGCCTTAAGGTAAAACCTTGACTAAATATTCTATAGTGTGGAGGGTTGTTTTAAATTGCTCTGAGCTCATTCACTCAAGTATGGCTTAGAAAGTGGGAGATGGGAAAAAAGTCTGAATTGGTGTAGATCCTTAAATTGGCTACAGGGATTCATTCAAACTATTTCAGTCACACTTTAACTTGCTTTGGGATAGAGGTTTCTCTAGGCTCAACCAAATTGTCCACCCCTACACTACAACTTTATGGCAGCAGGGTTAGATTTCAAAAAGGTCCTTGGGGATGGAAGGTGAGCAGAAAGTAGAATGGAAAAGATTCTTGATAACACTTCAGTTATCTCATGTTCATATAACTAAAGTTGATGATGAATTAGTATTGGTACATTCTCCCTCTAGAACTTACATGTCAAATCTTGGGTAACTTCATCTTATCTTAGAGATCCAACAACATGAACTGACTTGGTCTTGGAAAAACATTTGGAAAATAAAATTTCCATTAAAGGCAAGAATGTTTATGTGGTGTATTATGCATACTAAGGTACCCATCTGGGACACAACGCAAAAGGGATTTAATATTGGACATGTTTGGTGTTATTTATGCATATCTAATGAAGAAAACATTGAACATCTTTTTATGGAATGTGCCTATATTGTACATGTATGGAATATATGTAGAACTTCTTTGGGGAATGCTTGTTCTTGGGCAAGCACAAATCTAGAAGAGTGTTGGAGGCATTGGTTTCAAAATCCCAACACTATTTCATATAAAGCTTTACCTTTGATCATTTATTGGGGTATTTTGTTGGCATGTAACAAATGCATCTTTCAAGATGTCCTCCCTCGTTTAGAAAAAGGTTTTTGTAGAAGGTTTATCAATACTCTTTTTTTTCCCACAACCACAAATTGAAAAACATCCTCATTAAGTTGTTGTTGAGAATCCCGATCAATCTTTTCCTTGGGCATATTTCGATGGGGCATCCCAAAGGGATGCTCTCAAAAGTGGAGGGGGTTTTGTCCTCTTTCTTTCCCCGACCCACTTCTTTCATGCCAAGATGGGTTTTGGTAGGGGAACCAACAATTATGCAGAGCTCTTGACACTCAAAGCATTGATGGTTTTTTCAAAAGGTAAGGGATGTGACGAGATTCAAGTCTTCGGGGATTCTTTGTTAGTCATCAAATGGGTAAAAGAACAAAAATTATGTCAAAACTTACTTCTTATTCCTAATATTTTAAATGATATTTTGAGGATAAAAAACTATTTTACCTATTTCATTTGCAACCACATTTTTAGGGAGTGGAATGGAGTGGGAGATTGTCTATCTAAAGAATGTTTGGACATGGTTCGGGGGCCTTGAAACATCTCAAAGTGCATAGGGGAGGAACACTTACAATTTTATCATCATCCATTAATGGATGAGGATCTTCCTGAATTTTTTGTTTAAAACCTGTTTGTAATTTTTTGGAACTCTACTGCATAATTTTTTTGTAAGAATGATAGGTTGTTTTGGATATTCAAAATATCCCAAGATTGTTTCTTTTACAGTTTTATTTGCGAGGTTTTTTCCTCAAATAAATTATGTAAAAAATCAGACATGTACTTGACACTTATTGGAAAAGACATATGTTTTTGTTCTCATGCTATAGGGGGATCTAGGTGGATCCTCAGGAATACGCATTTGGTAGCGTATATGTTGAATGTAATTTTATTTTGAATGAATACAATTATGGGATTTTTAGGACAAAAAAACTAAATGTATTCACAATAATATTTTAATGTTATTTGTTTTAATGTAATATAATTTAAAATAAGTTATCCATTTGAAGGTAAGTATAGCCATAAAATTACATAAGTGAGAATGCAATATATTCAAAAGTCATTCTTTCTTTCAATGTATTTAATAATAGTTTTACTATTACTTGTATATTAAATTGCATACTATGAGGAGAGGAGAGGAGAGGAGAGGGAATGCCAATTCCACTGGGGATTCAAAATGAAAGTAATCAAAAGAATCAAGATCCCTTTACCATTCCAATACCCTTCAATGTCAATACTATGTTTGGCATTTGATAAGTATTGCTAATTGAAACAAGATAACTCATAGGGGAAAGCATAATTGGCCGCTACAAGATGAACAACCTCGAAATGTAACCTTTTTGTTCGCTGTGCATGGAGCCACACTACATCATCGACTAGCCCCATGTCAAAACGATCCAGTTTCGCCCAAGCCTGAAAGGACATTTGTTGCCCCATAAAGAAACTGTAATTATTTGGCTACAGGGTATAGGTACCAAAAACATGGTAAAATTAGGAGCTAAGTGTCACTGGGTCCACGAAAGCGCGAAGACAGTTGTGCTGGTGCACAGGTCTACTAGAAAGTGATCGTTAAAGTCACTATTCAAGTTTTGATGCTTAGTTTGAGGCTAAATGGAGCGGGCAGCAAGAATTTAAGGCGAACTTTATGGGCTAGATTCTTGAAAATATGCCGCCAATATAGCATTAATGGACCAAATGTGGGAGGAACGGTCAAATTCAAATTCAAAAGGCACTATAAATTACAAGTGGTTGTCCAACGAAAACCACTTGGCAATTTGAGAACTAATTTGTTGCGTGCTCAAGTATTCATGAACTGAGACTTATTCGAGACTCTAAAAGCGAATTTGTTGTTTGATAAATCACCAGAGACACTGAAAGAACTATGGAATAGCACTATGTCAGCACCCAAATAAGCCATGGACACAGGATTAGTGATAGCCGAGGAATCCACACAGGAAATTGTAGAAGTAGAAGCTCCAGAGAGTGTCAGAATAATTGTTGAGGTCCCTAAATCACGGCGAAAACCAAGACCTAAGAAGGATAAGTAGGCCATGATCTTGGTCCACATCTCGCCAAGAAATCCATTGAGGACCAAGTTCACATTGCAAGAAAAGGGGAAGGCCATTAATCTAGAGGCCGATGAGGAAGAGTTTCAAGAAATCCTGGTGGAGGAGGAGGATGTGGAGATGGACAATGAAACCCAGGGTGCGGACCCTATTACACGGTCACCTGAATATGTTCCTCCACAAAAGGGTAAAGCCAAGGTTCCAAAGGATATAGATGAGAGTAAGAGCTCTCTACAAACCCCGCTGCTCCCTGATGATATTATTTTTGAGGGACCGCACTTGGGGCGGGTTCTTGTGTTGAAATTTGAAGATTGGGACCTCGCAAACCACGAGAAGTTCCTGCATTTAGCGACTGCAAAGCTAATGCGCCAAAAGATATACACAACGGATGGAATGATTGAATTAGAGCAGCGCAAATGGCATAGAGGTGTAGAGAGAGAAAGGTTGCTAAACCTGCTCTGGGTGCCACATTACCACTGTGCCCCAATGACCGTTTTCGTCATCAGGCAACAACTTTACTTGGTGCATGAGGGATGCTTGTGGTTGGAGGAGCCCATCACCATCACAGACCATCTGATTCACCGAATTACATGGCTACCTTGCTCAGGAGAGGACCCAGCAAACATGTCAGAGGGAAAAGCTGGCGAGTTGGCCCTTGCAGAAGCGATGAAGAAGAAGTTCAAACTAGAGAAGAAGAATTGGTGGAGTTGATTATGGAGTTGATGGAGTTGTGTTCAGTTTGACGTGGTTAAACTAGTTGTAGTTAGTCTAACTGCAAATAGACTAATGATGAGTTGTTAAAATAATTATTAACTCATAATACAACTATAGAATACATCAGTTAACTCAGTTGCATGTCAGTGCATGTTCAGTTCAACAGGGACAAGTGTTAGAGAATCAGATTGCTATCAGTTGTGACTATAGTTGTGCATGAGGATTTGCAAAATCAAGGGATTGAGTATGCCAATGAGTTTGCTCATGTATTTGCCTAGTTTTATAGCCTCTGCTCACGTCTAACACAGTGTGAGTGATTCTTTGGAGGTGAAATACGAGTTTGGTAAACCATTCTCATTCATTCTTGAGCAGGTACTGAGCAGTGGAGGCAGGCAAGCAGTGGAATAGATTTGGAGATCAGATCTTAGTTGTATTGTGTGTAACAGGTGGAGATGGTACAGGATTGCTTGTGATAAGCATTGTACTTTGTAATGTTACATGGTCTCAATCATTAATATACAGATAGTTGGGGTTTTTAGCGAGATGCTTTCCCCGGGTTACATACTGTGTTAATGTGTGAATGCTCTTGATGTTTTATTGTTATTGATGCTGCTATATTGATGATCAACGTAGAGGAGCTTATGTATTGTGTATGTATTCTGCAATAGTACATGATCAGGATAATCTCTGTTGAATATGTGTTAAATTATTCAAAATTTCTACATGGTATCAGAGCTGTTGATCATCAGATCTACTATTCAAGAAGTGTTTACATTCTATTTCTTCAGGCAGAGTCTGTAAGCGGGCCAGGTAGCCTCTGGATTCATCCTTCCTTTGAAAGGTGATATATCCGATGAATGCCCATACAGTCAATCTCTGTACGAGAAATATTGTGTTCTCATGAATCTTAGATCCGAGGCGGTTGAGTTGGTTGATGGTGGAATTCGAATTTGCAGCAATGTTTTCTTGGTGGCAACGCAGCAATGTCTTTCTATCCACCCCAACTCTCGTAAGTGCTCACATCCACCTTTTAGGGATATGCATTAGGAAAGGAAAAATGGTCTTGGCTCTTAATTTGTTAAAATCTAATGGCTTCTTTTTAAAATTTTAATGACAATATGATAATGGATTAGTAGATTTTGTTTTAAATCTTAGTATCAAGATGATAGTGGATTAATGGGTTCTTTGTTAACTTAGATGAAGTTGATCGTGTAGCTCAGGAAACGTGGATTGTTTTGTTGTTTAAATAATGTGGATTATGCTTGTATCATTTAGCTATAACTTTGACGACATCAACCTCCATTGGAAGAGGAATATTTTCACATATTACAATCCCGTCCCTCTATTGGAAACAAAAATAACAATCTCTGATAGATCAGTTAGTAATTCCAGAGAGATCACTGGTAGTACTTATCAAATGCCAAAGGTGGCACTGACATTGAAGGGTATTGTAACAGTAAAGGGATCTTGATTCTTTTGATTACTTTCATTTTTTAATTCTCAATGGCATTAACATTCCCTCACTTCTCTTCCTCTCCTCTTCGGGTTGTTGAGTTGTGGTCTGTTTAGTCTTGTTTGGTTCCTATATTTGGAGCTCCATGTTATGTTTGTATGAGTCTGTTATGGTCTAGTTTGTGTTGTTCAGTTTATATTTGTCTACTTGTATATATCATTTGTTTGGTGTGCATGTGTGCTATGAGAGGTGGAGGTAGGACTTCTTGTAGATACTTTGTTTGGTATGCATGTGTTCTCTAAGAGGTAGTGTGCGTGTGTGCAATTCAATTTTCAAATTAGTAGAGGAGTGCGAGGACTCAAATGCATTTAAGTGAGGTACACTCTCTTTGTGTTAAGTTTTGATTTTAAGGGCATGTTTATGTTGTTCCTGGAGATCTGGATCCTTATGCACATTGTATGGTTTAGGCCCCTAAGAATGATAAATAAATCATTATCCTTTATCCAGTGGCTCTTAGTATGAACATTACTCATAGCCATTCATGCCATCTTGTATCCCACATAAAGTAGCAATAAAGTAAGCCCATAAATGGTGACACATTTGAGCCTCTATTGCAGAATGTCTTTATCTTGTCATAGATGAGAGTGTTCCTTCAAAGTCTAATGGTTGTCCCTTTCCTGATGGTTTAGAGTATGATCTTCGTGGTCACGGGAAAGGGACAACCATACTCTAGTGGTCAAATTGCAGAAATAACTCGAAGTAGACAGAGGAGAGGACTTATAGGAGGGAATCCCCCTTATTTATTGCTCCTCACTTCGAATTCCCCTTCATTCAGCTCAGAGTACATGCAGCCAAATCATGCACTAGAAGGCAGCCGAGCAAGTGGAAGATGATTGATAGTTATCTCGAGTTTTGGGAGCCAAGCCTCCCTGATTTTAAGGAAGTTGTTGGTAGCTTCAGATGTATAAGTAGAGAGGCCTAGGGCCTCACTAGGGTCGACTTTTTTTTCTTGTGTAAACTCTGCTCAAATTTCGAGCTTACTATTTTATGATAGTTTTATGTAATCTTAATATTTTTTGATAATGAAGATGGAATCCTTTTTGAGCTAGCACTAAGTTACCTCAGAGGGCTGAAGCTATTGGGTTAGGGCCCAATCCAAGCATCCAAGCTTCTCTTTACTTGTATTTTTATGCTTTACTTCAGTTTGTAGATTAGTTTGTTGTTAGATGTATTTCTCTTATGGTTAAGAATAGGTTGCTTTTGATGATTTAGTAGCTTGCTTCCATTTGTGCTTTCTATAGCAGGTTAAGCAGTGATCAGAGAAGATTCAAAAGGCTAGAAATAGTGCCTTGGCCTCTCTTCCTCCCTCTGGGACCATGATTTGAGGAAAATACTCTCTTGCTGCCCCAAAAACACAGATTTTCCTCATTCCTAGGACTTCTAGTGTTTGCAGCTCTCTAGTAGGTTGATAGTCTAGTTTTGCTTTACTTTAGATCTTCTTTATCATGTTCACTTCTTGATTTGCAATATTCCTTTTGCATGCTTTCCTTTCTTACAGAATTTCCCAGCATTTCCTTCTATACATCATAGTTTAAGCCATTTTAATGCAAAACTCTGTTTTTCCTGGGATGCACTCATTTCATTGGTTGCTTGATTTTCTTGGTTGCCTGTTAGTTTCTATGGAGTAGATCTCTTCCAGCAATAGGCTAACTTACCAGCAATCACACCCTCCATTTGATCCATGCCCTATAGGTCTACCAAACCTCACCTCAATTCTGCCCTAGTTTCCTTCGTTTTTCATAGAACTTCTTCCTCTCTCCTTAGAAAACCCAATCATATTTCTCTCTCCTGGTGATTCATGGTAGACCTTAGGCACCCTAACACCTCATTCCAACCTTCATCCACCTTTTCCACCCACTCTCACACCCTCAAAACAACGAAAATTTCTCTCGACCTCCTCCTGTAGGCCTCCTATAGTTTCCCTATTTTCCTCCTGTAGTTTTCCTATGTCCTCCTGTAGTTTTTCCTATAGGCTTTCTTTTGAAGGCCAAGTGTGGGAAAAGCCTCCAGAAGGCCACCTAAGACCTCCTAGGACCCATCCACACCATTCTACATCCTCCCAAGCTCCAAAACCGCCCTCTAATGCCACCTGTTCGCTGCCACACTCACACAGTAAATTAGATGCATGTTAAATTCACATAAAAACACATAAAAATCCAAAAATAGGTTTTTTGCTTATTTACTTCCAGAAATAGCATGGTTAGATTTTGTTTACTTCCTTGAGTAGGTAATGGCATTTCTTTCATGGTTTTCATAATGTTTTTGGCAAAAGTAGAATTAGCTTGTTAATTAGGGTTTACTAGGTTTTGCTTTACATTCCAGTCCTTCTCCTTTCTGCAGTCAGAATAACATCTGTAGAGTAATCTTTCTTTCCTTTCATCACACATAGATCTTCTTTTGAAATCTATAGAAGTTGGCTTGATCTCCTAGTGATCTCGCACCGGCTGACCAAGTGACAACCTGCAGTGAGAACTAGTACTTGTGCATATAGCACCGACGCTTCCAAGTTTGTTATGAATTACCGGGTTGATAAAAGTAAAGTTGGTAGCCTAGGAGTTGCAACATTCTTGTTGCAATACTGGAGCTCACCATATATATTAGATTTTCATCCCAGGTCTTTTGTTGCTTTTGGTTCTATCCCCTCGGAAGTTGCACCGAAAGTCATGTTGACTACTTCTGTTTGCCTATTTGTCTGTGGATGGAATGTTGTAGATCTGTTCAACTTTGTGTCCATCTTCTCCCACAATGTAGTCCAAGATGCACTGAGAAATCTTGTCCCTAACTAAAATGATGATCCTTGGTATCCCAAAGTGCACCCAGACCTATCCAAAGAACAAGTTTGTTTCTTCTTGTCCGCTGATGGTATTTTTACAGGGCATCAGAACACACATCTTGCTGAAGCTGTCAACTACCACGAACAGGTAGTCATGTCCCTTCCTCGTTGTCGATAAACCTCCCACAAAGTCCATGGAAATGTTTTCCCAAGGATGAGTATGTACAGGTAAGGGATGATATAGACCTTATTTCATGTTGCTAGGCTTGCTAGTACAACAAACCATGGATTCTCTTATGAACCTAGTTACCCGCTCTTGCATCTTGGGCTAATACACATACCTCTCACTACATTTTTGTCTAGTATTTGGTCGATATTGGACACCAACCTCACTAAATCCACAACTTTCCATCCCCAAACTGATGGCCAAACAAAGGTTGTCAATAGGATGATCATACACATTATGTGCATGTACAACTCAAAGAATCCACACCCATGGGATGAGAGCCTCCCCTATGTCCAACACAACTATAACCAGGCTCTTCACAACTCGACTAGCCACAACACTTTTCGGGTGGGCTCGATATTCCAACCACTATGTCCCATTGATGTGGCCATACCGTTGACAACTACTCAGGCAGATCTAGCTCATGTCCAGTCCCAAGCCGACAAGGCAAACAAATTCATTGAGAAAATTCATCACATCCTCCAACAGGTCCATGACATATTGGATAGAGCCAATGCTAAGTACAAGAAGCGGTATGATCAACATCATGTACCACACAAGTTCCAGGTGGGCAACAAAGTTTGGCTACATTTACAGAAGGAGCACCTTGTTGGGCCCCACTGCAAGCTTCGTCTGCTCCAATATGGACCATACACCATCACCAATGCAATAGGGGACAATGCCTACAAGCTCAATATTCCACCATTCCTTGGTCTTCACCCAGTGTTCAATATGGACCGCCTTCGACCCTACTATCCACCATTGTTGGACACATCCAACATTGCAGAACAACTCACACCAATAGAGTTAAACCCAGACTACATGGAAGAAGCCACAACTCATCGAATCATGGACACAAAGATCACAAAAAATTGAAAGCAAAGGATCTAACAATATCAAGTTGTCAAAGCATGCCAACTCCTTCACTAGGGCAAGTGGCTCACAAGGGACCAATTTCAGTAGAAGATTCCTCGTCTCATGGAGGAACTCAACACAATAGGGAACATTGCTTACTAAGGGTGGAGGAATGATCTAGGTGGATATTTGTCGCCACCCACCTATTCCACTTAGACCCCCACCATTGTTTCTTTCAGTTTTTTCAGCTTCCTTAATTGTAGCAGAATTTACACTTTTTGGCAATTTTTCGGGTCCTAAACTTCCGGAGCCATTTTAAAGCCCTAAACAACGTTTTTTTTTTTGGAAAATCACTAGAGAAAAATATGAGTTTTTAACTTGATATTTGCTATCAGCAATTGTTGGGAACGGGTTCCCTGGGGTCAATTTGGGGTTAAAATCCCAAGACTTGGGGCAGAAAGCTTGAATTTTGTATAAAGAAATGTAAAGTCTCTGCATTTTGTGATCACGAAGCGCGAAGATATCAAGAGTCAAAAAGGGTTTCCACCCTTAGTTTATATAGATTGTGTCGGCTTAATGAGATCCACCCTTGGTCCGCGGACCATGGGATTTTATAAAAAGAAGGTCTTAGAGGAGTCTAAGAGGGCAGTTCAGTTCAGTTGATAGAGATAGTGTTGGGCACGGGATCCCCCAAGGGCAGTTTTGGGGCTAAGAGCCCATATTTTGGTCCAATTTTGTAATTCCAATGTAAATACTCCGCATTTTGTGGGCGCAGAGTGCGTAGTTGTTAAAGATTCATATGGTTGGCCGCCCTTATTTTGATAATGTAATGTCGGCTATGGAAGATCTACCCATGGTCCGCGAACCATGGGATTGTATAAATAGAGCAAAGATATAAGTAGTTAAGGCATCAATAACAAACACAATGTCGAAGTAATGAAGATGTATGTGATATAGCCCTGAAGTGTAAGTCTAAGTTTTGGGTCGTAGCGTAGGTAGAGGCTTTGCAGTTGAGTGCGCAGAGTCCTATTAGTCTACAGCTGAGTGCGTGGACCCCTACAGCTAAGTGTGCAGGGCGAGTCGAGTCTATAATCATTTGGAAGTATTAATAAAGAGAAGTTTTCTATCATTTCTGCATATTTATTTCATGTTTATGCATCTGTTATATCGCGTATGAATTGCACTTCTAATGCTTATATGATGCGTGAATGTGTATAATTATATTGGTTAAGTGAACGCAAGTAAGAACATCCATTTACACGAAGCTAACTAGGATCTGTTAATAACATAAGTAAGATACTTAGCATAGTCTAGGGAAATATCACAGTTCACTGCCTTAGCGGCGCAAAAGCATCTCGGCCCCTGGTTAGGGACGCGCGGAACCCGATTATAACACTTCGTGAAGGTACTAAAGGGTGGAACAAACTGCGAAGCAACCTATGTGAAGGAAGGTATAGTTGGAATAATTTGACATCACAACCCTCTAAAGAGTGCAGAAACTTGGTTCCAGCATCCCCCCATACTCCTTCGGGTCAGACTTCAGTCCACACTCCACGGGCTAATACCGAAAGGGCCAGTAGTGTAGGGATTTGTTTGGCTAGCTAACGTTGAACCTAGGTCAGGCCCCCATAAGACAACAAATGGTTCCATTGTCAGGATTGGAATCTGCATAGAGATGTGTGATGTCGTATCATTAGAATCCAACTAAGAAAGAAATAGAAGGCTAGTTGGACAGAATAATTCACGAGTTCATGGTGCAGGAGAACAGAAACCCATGAATATCAAAAGAATAGTGGCTAGACAACTACCTGTATAAGGAGATCCACGAAATCTTTTTCGCGTCCTTCACTACTGAGGTATACAAGTGGATCACGAAGCTAGCTAATAGCCAAGGAAGGTGGAAGCTTGATAGTCCTATTGTGTGGACCCCAGAGTTGGTGTGAAGGTTGGAAGCATTAGAGAGAAAATCGCGCGCGTCGTTGATCATTGGATCAATCGCATGATAGGTCGATTTGTTACTAAGTTCGCGGTTGACACCTCAGCCAGCTATAGCAAGGCAGAGCGTCGCTTTCTCAAAGGACCGCGAGGTAAGTACGTAAAATCCTTGAATACTTGGATTAAAATGTTGTTGTGTGAAAAATGGGTTGTGTAGCTACCTTGATGTTTGGGTCTACACGAAGCGAAAGAATTTACAGAAACGAACAAAATAAGGGTCCAAGCATAGCCCCTTTATTTCACGTCCGCGAGGAGATGAATAAGGGATCGCTAAGGTCTCTCCGCAGAGTTCTATTCAGTTGATAAGACTGGGATTTCTACGAATGCCACCTCCACCCACACCACCTCCATCTTCACCACCTTCACCTCCAACTTCACCTGCAATGGGAGATCTGCGAGATCGATTCTCGTGGTGAACGAAGATGGAGAGCAGTGGAAAGATAGAGATCAGGAAATTTAATGGTCAGATTTTTGAGTTGTGGAAACTCAAGATGGAGGATCTGTTGGTGGATAAAGATCAGTGGATCACGGTAGATCCGGGTACTAAACCAACGGGAGTGTCTGATGAAGAATGGAAGAAGTTGGATTTGAAGGCAAAGAGCACAATACGATTGTGTGTCTCAAATTCAGTATTGTTGAATGTATCAGGGGAAGCTATGACGAAGGCTTTGTGGGACAAGTTAGGGACTTTGTACCAATCTAAGTCTCTGGTAAATAAACTATTCCTATGGAAAAATCTATATAACCTGAGGATGAAATATGGAGACTCAGTGACAGAGCATCTAAACACATTTAATACTGTGGTAAGTCAGTTAGTATCTTTTGATATTAAAATTTCATATGAAGATAAGTGCATTAGTTTGTTGTGTTCTCTACCAGATTTGTGGGATAGTCTGGTTATTGCAGTAGGTAGCAATGCAACTGCCTTGCAGTTTGATGAAATAGTCTCATCCTTGCTGATAGAGGAGATGAGACGGAAAAATATGGAGAGCCAGAATGGTGATGCCTTGTCTGTACGAGGACGGTCCCAGAATAGAAACAAAAATAAGTCATCGAGTGGGAGATCTAAATCTAGAGGGAGATCCAAATCTCTAGGAAAACCTATAAAGGTGGTGTGCTGGAAATGCAGAAAGGAAGGGAACTACAAAAGGGACTGTAAATATAAATCTCCTGATAAAGGAAAGGGGTCTGATGATGCTCCTTTTGCAGAGGTGAAAACCACCTCAGATGAAGGTGGGGATGTGTACTTGGCTTCTTCAAGTACACATGTAGATCATGAGGCATGGTTGATTGACTCAGGTGCATCTTTTCACTTCACTCCCCATAGAGAGTGGTTCTGTGAGTATGAGAAATATGATGGTGGTGATGTCTTCTTGGGGGATGGCAGGAAGGATAGATTTGTTGGTTATGGAAAAGTAAAGTTGAAGTTGCAAGGTGGAAGGGTTAGAACACTTTTGGGTGTTTTACATATTCCTGCATAGGCCAGCAATCTGATTTTTGTAAGTAAGCTAGATGATGTAGGTGTAAAAATAGTGTTTGAGAAGGATACCTGCAAGATGGTTCAGGGAGCACTGGTATTGATGTAGGGAGTTCGGATTGGAACTCTATACAAGCTACAAGGTAGCATTGTTGTTGATGGGTGCAACAGTTCTGTGGTTCCTGAAAGTGGAGCAGAAAATCTAGTGGTCTCTAGAGAGAAGACCATGTTGTGGCATCAAAGGCTTGGACATATTGGAGAGAAGGGCCTTCGAATACTTCATGGTAAAGGTATGGTAGAAGGTATGAGTAATAGCTCTTTGGATTTTGATTTCTGTGAAAATTGTGTATATGGGAAGCAGAATTGGGTGAGTTTCCCCTCTGGTGGTAAGAGGGAGAAACATATATTAGAGCTTGTGCATAGTGATGTGTTTGGACCTGTGAAGGTTCCATTACTGGGTAAGTCTGTGTACTATGTATCATTTATCGATGACTTCTCAAGGAATACATGGATATATTTCCTTAAGAAGGAATCTGAAGTCTTTGACAGGTTTAAAGAATTCAAGGCTCTGGTGGAAAACCAAACAGAGAAGAAGATAAAGGTGTTGAGGACAGATAACGGTGGAGAGTTTTGTAGTAAGGAATTTGAAGAATTTTGTAAGAAGTGTGGTATAGCATGGTAGAAAACTACTCCATATACACCTCAACAAAATGGAGTTGCAGAAAGAATGAACAAGACATTGATTGGAAGGGCAAGAAGCATGCTCAGTGGTGTTGGGTTAGGATAGGAATTATGGGCAGAGGCGGTGGAGACAACATGTTACCTGGTCAACAGATCACCTTCATCAGCGTTGCAGGATAAAACTCCACAAGAGGTATGGACTAGTAAGAAACCCTCTCTTTCACATATGAAGGTATTTGGATGTGATGCATATGTACATGTTCCATAGGAGAAACAAACCAAGTTGGATAGTAAATCTGAAAAGTGCATCTTTATTGGGTATAAGGATGGTTTAAAGGGTTATAAGCTTTGGAACCCAGTAACAAGGAAGGTTGTGTATAGCCGAGATGTGGTGTTTAGAGAGGTGAAAGATGTTATTAAACATGAAGTCCAACCAAAGGAACCTAAGAAGATAGAGTTTGAGCTAAAGGAGGAAGAATCAGACTCTACAGTAGAGGAGGAATCAGAAGATGAAGAGCCACAAACTCCGGGTGTGAGAAGATCAATTCGAGAAAGAAGGTAGCCAGAAAGGTATAGTCCATCTAATTTTTGTTCAAATTTTGCTTTATCTATTATTGATGATGATCCTAGAACTATGAAGGAAGTAGTAGATTCAGAGGATGGAAAACTCTGGAAAGAGGCCATGGTTGATGAAATGGCATATTTGCACAAAAATGAGGCTTGGGATCTGGTGGAGTTGCCGGCTAGAAGGCAAAACCATTGGCAAAAAATGGGTGTTCAATAAGAAGACAAATGCAAAAGGAAAGGTGGAGAAATACAAAGCTCGGTTGGTAGCAAAAGGTTATTCCCAGGTGCCGGGAATGATTTTGGTGATATTTTTTCTCTTGTTGCCAAGGTAACTTCTATTAGATTACTTTTATCTGTTGCTGCTACTTTTGATTTTGAGGTAGAACAGATGGATGTGAAGACAAAATTTCTTCACGGGGATCTAGAAGAGGAGATCTACATGAAGCAACTTGAAGGATTTGCGGTGAAGGGTAAGAAAGAACTGGTATGCAAGTTAAAGAAGTCTCTGTATGGGTTAAAACAATCACCAAGGATGTGGTATCAGAAATTTGATACATTTATACGGGGACTTGGCTTCACCAGAAGCAAAGCAGATTACTGTGTGTATTTTAAATTAATTGGTGACCGTGTTATTTATCTGGTCTTGTATGTGGATGATATGTTGCTGGTTGGAAATGACAAAGAAATTATCCAGGATTTGAAGACCCAATTGTCCTCCAAATTCGACATGAGAGATCTTGGTGTTGTAAACTATAATTTGGGCATGGAAATTAAAAGAGATCAGACAAAGAGGAAGCTTTGGTTAAACCAGAGGAAGTATGTCAAGACAATACTGCATGGGTTTAATATGCAGGATAGTAAACTGGTCAAGGTTCCTATTCCTGTAGGTGTGAAGTTATTTGCTGAACAGTGTCCCAAGACACATGAAGAGGAAGAGGACATGTCTCGTTTTCCATATGCAAGTGCAGTTGGTAGCCTGATGTATGCAATGGTCTGTACTAGACCATACATTGCACATGCAGTGGGAGTATTGAGCAGTTTTATGTCAAAACCAGGGAAGGAGCACTGGACAACAGTGAAGGGGGTTTTCAGGTATTTGCGTGGCACTAGTGATTATGGTTTGTGCTACCAAGGAAGACCAGGATTGGACAGAGTGTTGGATATTCATGGCTTTGTTGATGTAGACTGGATTGGAGATTTGGATCAGAGAAGATCTACAAGTGGGTATGTGTTTAACCTATTTGGAGGTGCAGTCAGTTGGATGAGTAAGAAACAATCTGTAGTGGCACTATCAACTATAGAGGCAGAATACATGGTAGTCACTCATGCAAGCAAGGAAGTAGTTTGGTTGCAGAGATTGTGTTCAAGTATGGGGTTAGTACAGGGAGCTATAAGGATAGACTGTGACAGCTAAAGTGCAATTTTCTTGGCAAAGAGCCCTGCTTACCATTTAAAGACAAAGCACATTGATGTTTAGTATCACTTTGTGAGGGATATGATAGAAGACAAAAAGGTGTTGCTGGTAAAGGTGGACACTTTGAAGAATAATACAGATGCATTGACAAAATCTATGAGCTCTGAGAAGTTCTCTTGGTGTAGAGAAACAATGGGCATTGTAGGGCTAGACAATTGACTAAGCTCTCTTGTGGCCCGCTATGGAAAGAAAACAACAAGTGGGAGAATGTTGGGTGTTGTTATATTCTTTCCACGACTAGCCCACGTAGTTAACCGAGGGGTTAGGAGGGGGGTGAGGTGTTGGCATTATGATTATGGTTTGGCTCTATGGTACAGGTGTTGTACTTGATGGCAACTCACTCAAGTGGAAAAATTTTGTTCAGGCTCTTAAAATGATGGAAAATAAGAGGTTCGCAGGTGCATCGTTCAAATGGTGCGGACCCGCAGCTTCACCGTCCAGGAAGTGCGGACATACCCGCAGTTTATCCGTTCATAAGGTGCGTTCCCCCAGTTCGCTCACTCTAATGCAGAGAAGCGCACTCACGTAGGGTTTCTTATGTTTGGCCCTTGGTATTTAGCTCGTCGTTCATGATCCTATGGTTTTGGCCCGTGGTTTAGGATCTAAATTATTTGAACCCCTGTTTGGATCCCTTGTATTGGTTTTCGATGGTTTTGTCCCATGGTTTGAATAAGGGCTTTCCTATAAAAAGGAAAAGAGATCACTTGGCTAGACACTTGTGAAATTTGAATATCTTAAGATCTGAAAGTTTGGGTGATTGGTTTTAAAAGCCAGATCTAAATCAAGGAGAAAATTTAAGGTGAATCTATTGATAAGTCATGATCTCTCGGCGCATGATCAGATATGTGGATCTGACTGATTGTGGCACATTGGAGGACTGTTAATTTGGCCCTAATCAGAGGTTCATAGGTGATCCAAGGCGTGAGTGCGGGGGTACGCAGTGCAGGAGAAGGTGCAGTGCGGGGGCACGCAGCGCAGTAGAAGGTGCAGTGCCAGGTACGCAACGCAGGAGAAGGCGCAGTGTGGAGGTACGCAGGGAAACAAAAGAACAAGTCGCGGAGGTACGCTGTCAGGCAGGCAGTGCAGGTGTGGATCTGAGCAGAGGTACGTAGGGCAGTAGAACGAGTGGTGCAGAGATACGCAGAGCAGTAGACCAACCAGGTGCGGATCTGCGCAGTTTAGACACAGAAGAGCTGCGGGTATTCGCAGGCCACCATTGGTGGAGTTGCGGACCTATCTTGAAACATTTGTTCGTTGTCTTTTATCTATTGCTGCAGAGTTCTGGGTTTAGATTTCTGGTATTACTTTTCTGTTTACAACATTCTGAGGAGTTGGGTGGTTCATTGGTTGATTGTTTAAGGAGATTGGGTGATTTGCATGTACTTGATGATTATTTGATCTTCTTTGAAAATTAATGAAATGTGGTCCCTAAAGAAGTAAAAGAGCAAAGGGGGTTGTAGCTCCCTTCCAGGAGAGACTGGAAAACGAGAGAGAGTTGTAGCTCTCTGCAGGTTGCAGCCTGCGTACTGGTAAAGGACTGCACTAGTACAAAATCCTTGTAAAAGAAGTTTCTAATTGAAAGAAGATAGAGACATATTGCAGCAAGTGGTTTTCACCCACATTGGGTTTCCACCTTATATCTGTTGTTCTTTGGTGTGCTTATCTATTTTTCTTATTCTTGTTCATTATTATATGGCACTGACATACAAATTAATGATCAATATCTGAAGAATAAATTAAAGTATAAATCTGGAAGGCATATTGAAAAGAATTTTATAATACTGATTCACCTCCCCTCTCAGTATTATTTACAACAATTGGTATCAGAGCAGGTTCTTCAGAAGAAGCTTGATCGCTTGAAGAAAGATCTTTCATCATGAGCAACTACGAGAGGGAAGCATCTATCAGGCCACCGATTTTTGATGGGACAAACTTCATTTATTGGAAGGTAAGAGTTACTGCCTATCTTCAATCTCTTGGTACAGAAATCTGGGATATCATAGATACAGGGTATACTTTTCCATCAACAACTCCTACAGATCCGGCTGAGAAGAAGAAATATGAAACAAATGCAAAGGCGGTTAATACTCTATTAGGATGCCTATCTCAATCAAAATTTGTTAAGGTAATGCAGTTTAAATCTGCAAAAT
This sequence comes from Pinus tabuliformis, assembly GCA_031772625.1. NCBI lineage: Eukaryota > Viridiplantae > Streptophyta > Pinopsida > Pinales > Pinaceae > Pinus > Pinus tabuliformis. Next base: position 579,253,209 of record CM062813.1, on the reverse strand, counting down.
AGATATGGGACAAGATTGTTTTGAGCTATGAAGGAGATGATCAGGTAAAATGAGCAAAACTTCCAACCCTCAGAATTCAGTATGAAAATCTCAGGATGTATAATGATGAAAGTGTGGCTAACTATTTTCTTCGTGTAGATGAGATTGTTAATTTTATGAAAAATTTGGGTGAAGAAATAAAATAGGCTGTTGTGGTTGAAAAATTTCTAAGATCTTTGTCCCCTAGGTTTGAATCTAAAGTTTCTGCAATAGAAGAAAAAGAGAATCTACAAAGCCTTAAAATCTCACAGTTGCATGGAATTCTAACTACTTATGAAATGAGGAAAGGAGGTCCATCAGACAGGAGAGAAGCTGCCTTCAAGGCTTCAGGCAAAGGAGAGTACTATGAGTCAGGACACGTGTCAGAAGAAGAAGAAGAATCAAATTTTGTCAGAAATCTTCAACGGGGTACTGGTCGTTTCCGAGGTAAGTTACATTTCAAATACTTTGCTTGTGGAAGATTCGGTCACTATGCTGCCAAATGTCCTCACAAGGATAAGATTGACAAAGGGAAGGAACCTGTTAGATGGAACAAGAAACAGAATGCAACTAAGAAAAGTTACTACACTCATGAAGACAGTGATGGCCTATCAAATAGTGATGAAGATGAACGAGGTAAACTTGAGCAGATCGAAAAGAACAACACTTGGGAGTTGGTTCCTAGAACAAAAGATAAGAATGTCATAGGGACAAATGGATCTTCAAAAATAAGTTGAATGAAAATGGGGAAGTAATTAGAAACAAGGCCAGACTTGTTTGTAAAGGGTATGCTCAACAAGAAGGAATAGACTTTGAAGAAACTTTTGCTCCCGTTGCTAGACTTGAGGCCATCTGAATGTTCCTTGCTCTCTCAAGCTTTCAAAAGTTCAAAGTATTTCAAATGGACGTAAAATCAGCCTTTCTGAATGGAGACTTAGAAGAAGAAGTGTACATTGAGCAACCAGATGGGTTCATCCTTGGGAATGATCCAAATCTTGTATGCAGACTAAAAAAGGTTCTCTATGGTCTTAAACAGGCTCCAAGGGCTTGGTACTACCGCTTGGACAAATATCTTCATCACAAGGTTTTTCAAAGGGATCAGTAGATAGCAATCTCTATATAAAAATTGAAAATGACAAATTACTAATCCTTGTTGTGTATGTAGATGATATTATCTTTGGCAGCAATGAAGAAGCTATGATTCAAAGCTTTGCCTTGGTGATGCAGAAAGAATTCGAAATGTATTTGCTTGGAGAACTGACATATTTTCTTGGACCACAAATCCAACAAAATGAAGGTGGGATCTTCTTGTCTCAAACCAAGAATCTAGGAAAGAGGAGGGGAAGAAAAAGACAGAAAGAATTACTATTGGAGTGTGGCAAGCTCATGATTGATTCAGGAAGGATGAAATAACTTTATAGTTACTTCTTTATAACCCCACCTCAATGAAAATCACAACCTAGAACATTAGAGGACTAGGGAGTAGAAGAAAATAGAGGAATCTCGGTAAAAGGATTAGAGAGGAAAAACTTGACATAGTATTCATTCAGGAAACAAAATGCTCAGTGGAGAGGATCCGCGAAAAACATAGCAAATGGGTAAATAGATATGAATACCTTGAAGTTAAGGCAAATAAATTTGCTGGTGGTATTCTCACTCTCTGAGATCCACAAAAATTTGGTGTGATTGATGTGGAGGCATCTAGACATCACCTTTCTCTGATTTTCCAACCGGTGGGTGACAGGAAATGTTACATGATCGCCAATGTCTATGGTCCACAACCAATGGAGGACAAACTTTGACTCCTCACAACACTGGAAGATATGAAAAAGAGATACCCAACTCTACCATGGATTCTTGGAGGTGATTTTAACATAACAAAATCACTCATGGAGAAGAAAGGAGGAACTAGAATACTTGGGAGAGACTCAATTGCCTTCCAGAACTTCATCACCAATATGAAATTGGTTGATATGGAAACAAGCAATGGAATCTTCACTTGGAATAACAAAAGAGGGGGCCCTACCCAAGTGGCCTCAAAATTGGACAGATTTATGGTTTCAGAGGAACTTCTTCTTAGGGGAAGCAGCATTACTGCACTCATGTTACCTTTTGGAGGTTCAGATCATTGGCCTATCTAATTGGAAGCTTCCCTTTTTGGCAAACCAAGGAACACCCCCTTCAGGTTTGAGAATGCTTGGCTCACACATTCATATTTCCTCACAAATATTGAACAATGGTGGAAGGAAGAGCTTCACCTTCAAGGTACAAAGATGTTCCTGCTTCACTGCAGGCTCAAACACATTAAAGGCAAACTCAAAGAGTGGAACAAAAAGGAATTTGGTAATATATTCAAAGCTAAAGGAGGGGTGGAAAAGAAACTAAAGGAAATAAACTGGATTCTTATCACAAAAGGCTACACAAATGAAAGGAAAGAGATGGCAGAGTCACTCTAGCAGGAGTGGGACAACAGATGCCTTCAAGAGGAAATACTTTGGAGATAGAAATCCAGAGGAAAATGGATTAAAGAAGGGGAGAGAAACACCAAATTCTTTCACAAATCCACCATAGCTCACCGAAACAACAATAGAATTGTGAAACTTACAGATCAACATGGTATAGAGAGAAACACTCATGAAGAGATGGAGAAGGTTCTACTCCAGCATTTTCAAAAAATTTCTGAGGAAACCTCGGAAGATAGATACAAGTTTACGGAAAAATTCACTCAGTATATCCTTAAATTGGTTACCAGAGAAGATAATTTCAATCTCAATAGACCAATAACAGAGGAAGAAATTGAGGAATTCGTGAAAGAGATGCAAAATGGGAAAGCACCAGGCCTGGATGGCTTTAATGTGGACTTTTTCAAAGCTTGTTGGAGGATAGTGAAACAGAACATCCTAGAGGTAGTGGAAGACTCTCGAAGATTTAAGAAAGTCTTAAAGGCGCTCAATGAATATTTCATAGCCTTAATCCCCAAACAAGAGAAGGCCACCTCTCCAAACAGATTTTGACCTATAGCATTATGCAATGTGATATACAAAACTATATCCAAAGTCATTGCCAACCATCTAAAACCTCTCCTCCCCACCCTAGTGTCAGAGGAACAAACGGGATATGTGGAAGGAAGACAAATTCTAGATAATATCATTCAAGCACATGAAACAGTTCATTCACTCATTACCAACAAACAGGCAGGAATGATAGTGCAGTTGGACATAGCAAAGGCCTATGAAAAACTTAGCTGGTCGCACATAAGAGCAATTTTAAAAGCCTATGGCTTTGATCACAATTGGATTAAATGGGTTATGGCGCTAGTTACCACAACTAGCTATTCAATTCTTCTCAATGGCACTCCTTCCAAAACCTTCAAGCCTTCTATAGGTCTCAGGCAAGGAGATCCTCTTTCTCCTTTCCTCTTCATTCTAATGATGGAAGGGTTAGGAAGATATATCACAGTTGCTAAGGAGGAAGGGAGAATTCAGGGTCTCAGACTCACTCATGGTGGGGACACGGTAACACATCAACAATTTGTGGATGACACTATGCTTCAAGGCACACCCACTGTTAAGGAAGCCAAAGCATTCAAACGTATTCTGAGTGAGTTTTCTAGGGCAGCAGGCACTGAGGTAAGTCTCACTAAATCAAAGATCTTCTTTTTCAATACAAATATTTCAATTCAAAGAAATCTTTCCAAAATTTTCGGCTTTCAAAGAGAGTCACTACCTGTGAAGTACCTGGGAGTTCCTCCCACTGAAAAACCGGTTCACAAGGATATCTGGGAGCCTGTTCTTAATAAGCTAAAAGATAAGATCAGAAAATCAACAAACAAAGCACTAAATCTAGCAGGGAGACTAGTTCTCACTAAGGCTGTCCTCCAAAGTATCCCTATCTATATGTTATCTGCCATTCCAACACCAATTAGTGTAATGAACAATATAAGAAACATTCAGAGAGACTTTCTCTAGGGGAAAGGTGAAGAAAAGAAGAAATGGGCCCTTGTGGCGTGGGACAGAGTTTTCAAACCTAAGTCCCATGTTGGCTTGGGTCTTCATGACCTAAGAATTCTAAACAAAGTTCTTGGCGACAAAATCTGGTGGAGATGGTTGAAAGAAATACAAGCCCCTTGGGCAAAACTTTGGAAACAAAAATATGCTAGCGAATCGTAGGAGGAAAATCTAATCAGAATGATAGGACAAGTAAAAGGTTCTGCAATTTGGAATAGGGCATGGGAGAACAAGGCCCTAGTCCAAAACCATAGTTTCTGGGAGATCAGAAATGGGAGCTTGGCTTGGTTATGGGAGGACAATTGGCAATAGGAGGACAATCTTTGAAGGCAAGAATTAGCAGACATTCACACCGATACCATCAACAAAGGACTAAGGTGGGTAAGTGACTATTGGGACCAAGCAAGGAATGATAAGAAATGAAGAACTTGGAAACTAGATTATAGTGGCACGGGCATGTTGTAGACTCAAGCTACAACACTTCAAGGTCTTTTAGACAAGAGACAAATCTTGAACTCAAACTTGAATGATCAACTAAGAATGGGAAAGAACAAGACAGGTCTCTTCAACCTTAAGGAAGCCAAAAGAATAGATGCAGGGCTAAACCTTCCAAACACTGATAAGACGTGGAAAGAAATATGGGAAAATCCTCATCGGATGAAAGTAAAACTGTTCAAATGGCTGGTTCAACAGGGCAAGATTCTGACATGGGATAACCTAAGAAAAAGAGGCTTTGTTGGCCCCTCAATATGTCATTTATGCAGACAACAAGAAGAAACTAAAAATCTACTGAATTGATGCACTTTCACCACAATACTGTGGAATTGGGTTTGAGCAGACAGACAAAAATATTAATGATATCACTACTGCGTTGAAGAATTGGCGGAAAATTTTTTCAGATAATGAGATCATTAACTCTGCTTGGATGCTGACCCCAGGATTCATAATCTGGAATGTCTGGAAGGAGCGCAACAACAGGATTTTCAAGGAGAAAACAAGTCTAGTGAGCAGCATCCTTAAGCTAATCCTTAAACAACTTAAAGAGAATGTTCATATCCTGGGAGGTGCAGCTAATGGGAAACCCATCGGTCAAAGAGAGGCTAGAATTTTGGAGAAGTTAGAGCTCAAGGTTCATCCCCCTCAGGGTTCTATGCAGATTAACAAGAAGACCTTAACAGGAAAGTCTTCTTGGAAACCCCCTTCTCCTGGCTTTTTAAAATTCAACATAGACGGGGCTTCAAAAGGGAATCCGAGAGAAGCTGGTTCTGGAGGGGTCTTGAGAGATGAAGAATGAAACATACAAGTCATCTTCCACAGTTATCTAGGAGTAGCAACCAACAATGTGTCTGAGCTCATGGCGATGGAATCATGCCTGGAAATATTGCTCAAGCACAATATTCACAATGTCATCATTGAAGTTGACTCGGAATTATTCATCAAATTAGTCAAGAGGATAAATGTTGGTGCTACTCTAGGGAAAATCTCAAAACATTGGTGGCTTCTGCAAGTCTACCAAAGAATCCAAGTGCACCTACGATGGCTGAGAACTCTTAGGTTGGTGCATGTTCGCAGGGAAGCCAACAAAGTTGTGGACTCGCTTGCAAATGAGGGAGTACAAAACAAGCACACCCACTTGTGGTGTTGGTGGGAGGAGATTAAAGATGATAGGTTGAAGGAGGGATGGTCATCCAGGGCCATCAGTGACTGAAAAAAACATCAGGAAAGATAAAGAAACAAAATTTCCGAAGCAGAGCCACACAGAAGGGGTCTCGTCAATCTGGATTCATTATGAAATGTTATGACTTATGTGAGGTCCTTTTTAGGATGTAGGTCTATGCTGATCTCCTTAACCCACGTAACGACAAACTAGCAGTCTCAGCGGGATGGACGGAAGGAGGGATCTTCATCTTCCTTTGGCCCTTGCACCAGAATCCGGACTTTCTTGGTAGGCGCAAAACCCCCGTTTGTTTTCGAGTGATCGCTTTACCACCCTCGGGGTGGTTTCTGGTTTATCACAAGCTCTTAAGGCTGGAAGCGGTTTTTCAAAATTGGGAGCGATTCCACTCACCACGTGACACGTGGCTTTGGGTGGGGAGGAAATACCACCCTCATCGCGCACTAACTATCGGTGCTTTTAGTCTGCGCCATATGATCCCGAACCGTTGGATCAAGCGAGGGCATTCAACGGCCAGGATTGAACATGCATGTTGGTGGGATTGACACATTGGCTATGTTTCGAGCTGTTTTCATGAACCCATGGGAATCGCGCGCAAATGGCAGATTTCAGGCGGTAAAAGTGATCGCTAGTTAAGACAAAAATGGGCCAGATATGATTATAAATTATGGTTTACAGGGTGTATCGGGTCCGATGTGTTGGTTAAAAGGTGAGCATGTTGGCCTCCCGATATGTTTTTCATTCGCTAGATCTTTAGCTTAGGATCTAATGGTTAGTTTTGGATGGCTGGTTTGTTTTGGTGGGCCGCGTCCCTGGGTTCATTTTGTCGTTACGCGACAATGGATTGGGGTGGGGCTGTCCTTTTGGTGAGCCCCACCACCGATGTGGCTGATTGTACACTATTTCTCTTTTTTACTTGAATAAGAAGGATCCACTCTTGCCTTAGAAAAAAAAAAAAAAAACCATTAGAAGGGGTAAGGCTAAATTAATGGTACTGGTGGTTATCCTTAGAGCTTCCCACTCCATGGTTGGGAATTCAGGTCCAAACCTAACACCCAGAAGTTGGGATTCGCTCACCCCCATTAGACAAAGGTAATATTAGTTTCCATTCTCAGTATCAAAACACCTTATAGGGGTTGTTGTGGTAAGAAATCGTCCTTGTTACCCTACCTTCCAGTTAACAAATTTTACTATGAATATATGGTCTCACAAGCTTCAAATTCCTCATTAAAGGCTCCAACATTTAACACCTCCATGGATCACATTTCATAAAATTTCATACTGGATCCACCTGCTACGAAACAACACAACTTGTAGGCCATGTTTCATCAAATTTTTAGATTGGACCCACTACCATCATTTAAGCCAAAAATTAAACACCAGAGCTTAAATTGATCACTACAACAAATCACTCAATCATCAACTTAAACGTCCAATCACTAAATAAAATGAAACCCAAGACAACTAGAACAGTTAGATCACTATAACCAGAGTACTAATATTGACCCAAACATTGCATCATCTTACTGAATCAACTGAAAGCCTTGATCAATAAACTATCAGAATATATAAGCTACTTTGTTGTAGAAAACATGTGTGTAAACACGACTTCCTTGAAGCATACCTGCATACAGATCTCAAAACATTGAACCCTAAAACTGAACCACTGTCATTCTAACAAACTTAGCTAGTCGTACATAAGAGCAATTTTAAAAGCCTATGGCTTTGATCACAATTGGATTAAATGGGTTATGGTGCTAGTTACCACAACTAGCTGTTCAATTCTTATTAATGGCGCTCCTTCCAAAACCTTCAAGCCTTCTAGAGGTCTCAGGCAAGGAGATCCTCTTTCTCCTTTCCTCTTCATTCTAATGATGGAAGGGTTGGGAAGAGCTATCGGAGCTGCTAAGGAGGAAGGGAGAATTTGGGGTCTGAGACTCACTCATGGTGGGGACACGATGACACATCAACACTTTGTGGATGACACTATGCTTCAAGGCAAACCCACTGTTAAGGAAGCCAAAGCATTCAAACATATTCTGAGTGAGTTTGCTAGGGCATCAGGCACTGAGGTAAGTCTCACTAAATCAAACATCTTCTTTTTCAATACAGATATTTCAATTCAAAGAAATCTTTCCAAAAATTTGGGCTTTCAAACAGAGTCACTACCTGTGAAGTACCTAGGAGTTTCTCTCACTTAAAAACCGCTTCACAAGGATATCTAGGAGCCTGTTCTTAATAAGCTAAAAGATAAGATTGGAAAATCAAAAAACAGAGCACTAAATCTAGCAGGGAGACTAGTTCTCACTAAGGCTGTCCTCCAAAGTATCCCTATCTATATGTTATCTGCCATTCCAACACCAGTCAGTGTAATGAACAATATAAGAAACATTCAGAGAGACTTTCTCTAGGAAAAGTGAAGAAAAGAAGAAATGGGCTCTTGTGGTGTGGGACAAAGTTTAAAAACCTAAGTCCCATGGTGGCTTGGATCTTCATGACCTAGGAATTCTAAACAGAGTTCTTGGTGCCAAAATCTGGTGGATATGGTTGAAAGAAATACAAGCCCCTTGGGCAAAACTTTGGAAAAACAAATATGCTAGCGAATGGAGGAGGAGTATCTAATCAAATGATAGAACAAGTAAAAGGTTTTGCAATTTTGAATAGGGCATGGGAGAACAGGGCCCTAGTCCAAAACCATAGTTTCTGGGAGACCAGAAATGGGAACTTGGCTTGGTTCTGGGAGGAAAATTGGTAGCAGGAGGACAATCTTCGAAGAGAAGAATTAGCAGACATTCACACCGATACCATCAACAAAGGACTAAGGTGGTGTTACAGGGAAAAGTGTCCATTTAGAACTGCTCTATCCCACTAAGGTGTGACAACTACCTTAGAAACAAACAGAGAAAAGCTACTTTTGTGTTTCCTTTATGAATTATAGATAGAGAGGAATAGAAAGAACCAACATGTGTCTTGTGCTAATCCTTTGATTCGATCCCTCTCTTCTTTGATAGTCTCCAACTACCTGCTCACTAGCACGCCCAGCTTCACAAAGTATCTGTAAGATCACAGAAGCATAACACTATACAAAGACATGGATCTATATTCATAAATAACTTAGGATCAGATTTAAGTTAACCATACAAATGTAACAAGCATCAATGATACAAAAGCATGGAGGAGAACTCAAATAGATTTTATTGATAAACAAGAAAAGATGTAGGAGGAGTTACAACCAGTGGTTTCGACCCAGCATCAACCTCCCAGCAAAGAATCCCCTCTTCACCTCAAACAAAGCATAGATCACCCAACAATCTGATGTTTGTCTCTAGAAACCAACAACAATTCCTTACAATATGCAAAATTCCAGCCTCTGGATCTCTGGGATGAGGGATCCATATATGGATATCTGTAAGGAGGACGAGTCAGCTTGTGATTTGATTAGTGTCTTCTCTCTGTCAGTTCTTGCTTCCACTTGGAGACTGAGGAGCTCTTACTCATCCTTGGTCAAATTCAGTGAGGCAAGTGTCACAGGAGAAGATTCTGGAAGCTTCCATTGCCTCTCCACCTCGCGGAATGACACTGCCATTTGTCATTTCTCGCCCATCGCACCCCATAGAAGGGAGTTTTGAAATGCAACACACCCTCACAGTGCATTCGGGTGATATGCAACGCACCCTCACAATGCATTCAGGTGAGATGCAACGCACTTAGCCAGTGGAGCAGCTGCAATGATCCTGTTTTGACCAATTTTGAGTAGTTTTTCATGGAGAACTTCTCGGAGAAGCTGTAATCTATTGACCTTGTTCCTTTAGGGGTTAGAACAACACTTTTAGGGACTTAGGAGCCCTTGGTTTATGGACATTTCATGCTTGGAGTTGTAGGGCACAAAAATGTCTATAAGAGTTGCCCCCTAAAGTATGAGGCCGTTAACCTTTTGGTGTCGAGTGAAATGCTTTATTATGAGGATCCGAAGTTCTTTCAATGCTGGGAGGAGACCTGTAATAAGATACAATACAATACATTATCTTCATAATATTTTCATGATCTAGCTGAGGCGGGCATTCCCATGCTCAGCTTTATAAATTCATTTTCATGTACATAGGATAGACAACCGTCTGAGTGTAGACTGATGATTCTGATAGAGCCATCATCCTTTTGGTAGGATGATTATCTGTGCTGCAATGTTGTACATTTAATGTCTTTATTTCCCTGAATACATATCGTAGCCCGGATGGATGAAACTAGATCTGGGGTCTTCAATCTCGTCCGATATTCACTCGAAGTACAAGTCGATCCATGTGAGAAATGTTCTGAAGTCGAACATGGAAAGACATCGCTTGATTACCAGTCAATGATGTAAACTGTTAACAAGCGCGAGAGGAATCACCGATAATGATAATGACCCTCAAGGTACTGCAATACAATTCACGTGGTGTGAATAAAGGACTTGGCGTCGAACACCACGCAAAATCTTTCGGTCGAAGGCCATTGATGTAAACCTGTCGCCGGAAGTGAGAAACTTGCCATTGAGGCGTGCAAGCTTCAAAGTACTAAATGGGGTGTTCCTAGATAAACTTCTTGGATAATGAGTTGATGTCGACAAGAAGTGATCTGTCATAGGAGGGCCTTAATGAATCCCACAACAATGACACGGAACGGAGCAAATGATTTTTATGGAGGTGAAAACGATCTGGTGATATAAGGTTCAGGGTGGCGGTCATGAAAGAATGGAGTATAATGTATGGTAGTGGGTGAGACACAGGTGACTTCTCTGGATGACTTCTCTTGAACATATCGGTGACACTGATGTGATGGATTGGTAGCATTAACCCCAAATGTGGATGGTATGGCGTGACCATGGTGATGTGACCGGTGAATGAAACAACCCAACCCGATTCGGACACGGAGTGGAAGTGTCATGTTCAAGAGCGACTTGCTACCAACAAAGTTTCTTTGAGTTTTCTTCCCAATTTTTCCCCAATCATTGCTGACCAGTACCTCTTTATTTTTGTCAAGCTTGAGGAGGATAACATATGCTTGTTCTATAATTTGCCCTTCGGGCAAACCCATCGCTATGTTTTAACGAGCCTAGCGATAGTGAAACTCGTTCTTGTCTAAAGACAAGTTTGTCGCTATTAATATTTCTAATGAGTTTAACGACAAAGATAACTCGGTCCTTTTCAATTTTAGAGAGTCTGAAAAGGAACGTAAAGGTAACTCCAAAATTCCTTTTTCGTCATCTAATCCCTTAAGTCCGAAAAAGTATAAAACAATACAAAAGCGATGAATTTTCGATAGTTTTAATGAGCCGAACAAAACAAGTGCTCGATATTTTTGTGTAATAATCCCTCAGGTCCAAAAAGATTAAAATCTAGAGGAGGGATAACACTTCTTGTCCCTTTAACGAGCTGGAGAGGCCAATGGCTCGGCAATCTTTTCATATTTTACGAGTCAGTTGAAAAGAGCTTAAAGGAGACTTGTCTTTCGAGGAACGAGTGATAAAACGGGTAGCAGCTGATTCCAGGTGAGGTTTGGAATTTTCCAATCATGGCAGTGTCACAAGGATGGCTAGTGAAATCACTCTTCGCAGCTATTCCTCAAAATGGGTAAACAATCAAATGGAGGTGAATGATTGGCCAATGAAAAGTGGAGGTGACAATGCAAACACGACCAAGGCTTTAATGACTGAAGTACTACATTCACGATGGATATTTACCAGGGAATAGTTCATTTTTTAATGAGCTTAAACGCGGGTGGAAACATTTGCTCATGTCTTATGTTTATTTTTTAACGAGCTTGAACTATGTGCTAAAACTGCTCGATTAGATGGTCTTGTTTTGATTTTACCATAAATAGCTTTGTCCTTTCAAAGATCGTACTGTATTTTCAACTGCTTCATCAAACTAGTCAGAAATGAACAATATATGCTTGAAAACGAGTTAGAACACTAATATTTTACTTTGAACTACGTAAAAGTAATGAAAAAGTGTTTTTACCTCTCATTTTACCATTTCATTTGAACTTGGTTTGTTGGAGCTTTGGAGGTGCTTTTCCCCCTCGATTTTCATTAGCTGATTTCGGGAGATTCTGTGGACGATTCTCGGCGCCGTCTGTTTTGGTAGGATGGCTGGTGGTGTGGCTCTTCATGTAGCCAGCCGATCTTACATGCAGCATGCCTTGGAATGCCTCCAACCGAAGGTGTTCAACTAGTGCGACGCAGTACTTCTTGTGATGAAAGAACAGTTGACCAAGATAAAGAGCGGGAGGTTGAAGAACTTTGGGTATGGTTCTATTTTGACAGCCTTTGCCTTGGAGAAGATACCACTGATGCAGCCGTAGTACAATGCACTCGATTTACCTTCTCCTACTGAACCACATATGCAGAGATGGGTTGACCATATGTCTAGGCATGCTGGCCAGTCTCAGATTTCATTTTTTGATACCTTCTTCAGGTGGTTTGATCGTTAGGAGATGGTTTATTCTGAGTATCCATACGCTGGTATGGACTTCTGGGGTGATCGAGATTCAGTACTACCAGATGGCGAGCAGTGGGGCGCCATTGGTAAAATCTTTGACCATATTCCTGTTTATCGTTTTTTGTTTATAATGTTCTTGTGCTTTATTCTATCAAGACTTTAATCAAACTCATGTGTACATGCAGATGTTGGTCCTGTTCGTCTAGTAGTTCACCTGAGAGTACCAGCTGCTGCCCCAGCAGGAGAGGCCGTCGGAAGGGCTATTCTTCATGACCTTGATGTGGCCGAGACTCTCACAGCATTATAGGAGCAGGTCAAGGGCCTCACTCTTGGTATTCCAGATGTGAGGATTGACGAGCTACCTTTACGGTTACAGCGGCATACTATTGGTGTGCCCAGACGATGGACTCGTCTCTTACGCATGATCGCACAGGCTGTGACTTGCTATCACGAGCATCATTAGACTAGGGTGCCCCCTAGCATTTTGAGTTTTTGGGTCATTTGACCGATTTTGTCTTGGTTACAGAACATTATGTGTAAACCATAAACAGTTATATATATTTTTGATTTTCAGAGTTTTATTTTGGTTAAGCTACATGATCCACATGCAAACATTGATGGTGTGTTTCTTTTTATAAATGTTGCAAATGTCTATCTAACACATAGTTTGCTAATGAGTCAGTTAATGTGTTTAAGTTTCTGGAAATATGTTGATATTGAATAAAATCAAATTGTCTTTCCAAAATCTTAACCCTTAGGAACATGCGATAAATAGCTGGGTTTCAGACGGAATATATACCATTGAGTTGTAGTATTACGAGCTGTGAGTCTAGCCTGACAATTAGTCGGCGTATACCATGTGTGATGGCATCAGAGAGGAGTTCTATCAACGCGCTATATTCAGCGATGTTATTTGTTGATCGACCAATACATACCCCTCTGAAACTTACTAACTCGCCGCTTGGATTAAAAATAGCCCAGGCTGCAGAGGATAGGTTCCGTGAACTACGACTCGCTCCGTCGGCATATCCAACACATGACTCCAATAGGTTTGACATCTACAAAAAATGTAAAAATTGGATTACTTGACCAAAATAAACACTTTAGCGAAAACAAAAACATAACAAAAGCACACAGGTTACCATTACGCATAGTAACGCTTGAGGTACAACCCATTACGAGGTTGCGCCAGCGGAATTCCGTCATAATCCATTAACTCGTAGGCTCCTTTTGCTAACACTCATTTAACAATATAGGGGCCCATCCATAGAGACTTAAATTTACCCGCTCCCAATTTATCGGATTCTTGGTCGTAAAGAAAGACCAAGTCACCTTCTGAGAAGACATGGGGTTTGACATTTTTGTCGAACTACGCCTTGACTCGTTTCTTATGGGCTTCGTTAGCCAAAGCGGCATCACGACGGGTTTCATCCAATTGGATTAATTCCAAGAAACGAGCTTCTTCTTCTGAAGTTCCGGGGAGGAGATCAATTGTGAGTTTGAGAGACGAGATTTCACACTGGATTGGTAAGACTGCTTCCAGGCCATATATCAATTGGAAAGGTGTGAACCCGGTTGCATTCCTTACCGATGTTTGATAAGCCCACAAAGCTGAGTACAGGATTAGATGCCGTCTTCTCTTGTGAACTCCAATCATCCTTTGTAGCATGTGTTTGAGGACCTTGTTGATTGCTTCAACTTGTCCGTTGGTTTGCGGATAATATGGAGTAGAGCTATCGTGAGACAACCCTAGTTTGGCAGCTAATTCGACCATCATGTGATTGTGAAAATGCGATCCATGATCTGTGACTATAGCTTGCGGCACGCCGAATCTGGCGACTACATGATTGAAAAAGAAGAGGGCAGCTATTTCACTAGTATTATCTAATGTAGGCATCGCCTCAGCCCATTTGGTAAAATAGTCAACTGCGACTATGATGTACCCATGCCCCCCGGTCGAGGTGGGGTTACATGTCATGAAATCGATGCCCCATTTGGCGAATGGCCCTACAAAAACTATTGGTTGCAGAGGTGCGGGTGGTATTCTGGTTTTGCTATCGAAAATTTGACAAGCATGGCAACTTTTGACTGCGGTTATGCAATCTTTGAACATTCTTGGCCAGAAGTATCTTACTCGTACGATTTTTTGTGCTGTAGCATATCCAGATTGATGCCCCCCACACGCGCCTGAATGACAATCATTCAGGACTTTTCCGGCCTCCTCACGGGTGAGGCACCTTCTCAGAACTGTATCGATACCACGACGGTAAAGTGTATCACCGACGATCATGTAGTCTTTTGCTTGGTATCGAATATGTTTTTGATCGGAGTGGGAGGTGTTTGGCCTGTATTTTTGAGTTTGGAGATAAATTATTATATCCCCATACCACTCATTGCTTGTAGATATCAGAAACAAACTTTCATCCACGATTGTTTCTTTGGATGTGTCATCATTGGATGACGATGGGAGATCGCACAATAATTCTGCAAAAACTAGAGCTTTCTTTGACTTGGATTTTACAAATTCCAGATCAAACTCTTGTAGGATTGCTATCCATTTTAAATATTTTCCCCCCAACAACTGTCGCGACAATATATAAGTCATGGGGTTGCAATCTGACAAAATGGTAGTTTTCCGAAAGAGGACATAGTGTCGAAATCTCTGTATCGCTTGAACAGCTGCGAGTGCTAGCTTTTCAACGTAAGAATATTTGCTTTCTGTATCATTTAATTTTTTACTTAAATAATATATAGGATGTTCAATTCCATCGACTTCTTGAACTAAAGCCATTGCGATGGTCGTATCCGCTGCAGCCAGATACAGGTTAAAATCTTTTTGATAATCAGGAGCGTACCTTAATGATGCTTTCATTAGGGAATATTTTAAAGCATCAAAGGAAGCTTGCGCAATCTGATCCCAGACAAAGGGTACTTCCTTTTTCAAAAGGCCTGTATAACCTTTAGCAAGTTCGGTATAATTTGGAATGAACCTCCTCAGAAAGTTTGCTTTCCCTTGGAGTTTCTGAATCTGAAGCAAATTCGAAGGTGGAGGCAAATTTATGATTGCCTGGACCTTACATGGGTCGAGACGAATCCTGTCCTTTGAGACTACAAAGCCAACTAAACGACCAGAACTGACGCAAAATACACATTTGTGTGGATTGAGTTGTATCTTGTAGTGTCGGCAATGTAGAAATATCACTCTTAAATGCTGCGGGTGATCAGTCCACTTTCGCGAATGAGCCGGAAGGTTGTCGACGTATGGTTGAATGATGTTTTTGATGTCATGGAAGGCATAATTCATTGCCCTTTGAAATGTCGCCCCTGCATTCTTTAAACCAAAGGGTAATTTTCAATATGCGAATGTGCCCCACGGACAAATAAATGCAGTCTTTGACTGGTCCTGTGGGCGGATATTTATTTGATTATACCTGGAGAATCCATCCATGAATGAAAAGATTTCACATCCGGTGCATTCATCAATTATCTAGTCAATGAAGGGTGTAGGGTAGTTGTCTTTTGGACAAGCTTGATTTACATCCCTATAATCGACGCACACTCTAATCGTTCCTTGTTTTTTCATAACAGGGACAATATTCGATACCCAATTGGTTAGAGGAACCGGGTAGATGAAACCAGCGTGGAGAAGTTTTTCAACTTCTGCCTTAATGGCAGCAGCTTTTTTGGGGTGCACCTGCCATAGCCGTTGTCGTACTGGTTTGACATCTGGATACATCTTAATTTCTTGTTCAACGATACTCGAGTCAATGCCTGGAATTTCATCATATGACCAAGCAAAGACATCTCTGAATTCGCGAAAAAGAGCGTTATATATCTCTAGTTCTGAAGGAGAACAACATTTTCCGACATAAATATTCTCTACAACATGTGTTTTGGTCGAGATATTTATGGCGATAGTCTCTTCAATATTGAACAAGTTTCGCTCGGAATCCACCGTGTTTACAGTATTTGATAGGAATTCAAAAACTGAAGGATGATACAGGTCATCTTGATTATCTTCTCCACAATCCGGAAGAAGGGAACGATGGTGGGAATCATTCCATGGTGTCCCTCCAATTACCATAGATTGGACAATTCCTTCGTCAGTGACATGCACTCGCGACCAAGGATCTGAAGGGGTACCATATTCTCTAGACCTATCTATCCAAGCGCTTGATGAGCGTTGATTTGGGTTTGCCTCCCATGCTAGGAACATTGATTGCTACAATATTTCCGTTGGGCTTGGGGGCAAAACCACTGCATGATCCATGTCGATATCGTTTTCTGAGATCTTTTTAGAAGATATCATGTTGCAGGTTCCTATCGACGCTACTTCCGCCAGATTGATTGGAGGTGGAAGAGCGAAAGTTCCCATTAGTATAGGATCTTTTAGTAGGCCTACTCCGATATTCTGAAGCGAATGGGGACTTCCATGGATCATGGGAATGCTTCCAGTAACTTGAGAACCATTGGGGAGGAAGTTTTGTTGATCGACGATTTTAATCCCTCCTCGAAAGGGAAATGCAATCTTTCTAAAATAGGTCGACACAACAGCTGCCATGGCATATATCCATGGTCTTCCTAGTAGGATGTTGTAATCAAGATTCCCATCGATGACTTCAACATCTATTTCTACCGTTTTCCCTCCTAGTTCAACTTTCAAGTTAATTAGGATACCATATGGGGTATATTTCCTTCTGTCGAATGCTTTTAATGTCGTCAAAGATCGTGACAAGGTTGGAGATCCTAAAGTCTTGCAGCAACTCATCGACATAATGCATGTAGATGCCCCCTCATCAATAATCGTTCGATGAACAGTTTTGTTGAGGGCTTTCACTTGAACAAGGAAAGCTAGTTGAGCTGGCAATTGAGGATCGTATCCTTTATGGTCGAAGGATACTAGATTGGAATCCTTTGGGTCTATCCCACCAATGGCTGATAATAAAGCCTGCCTTTGGGATGGGAAATTTTGCAGTACTTCAAGAGTCGACATAGCAGATGGTGATTGGGCCAAATCTTCCACTATATTATAATGTTGTGCCACTCTAGCGCGGGGATTAAATGTCGACTTGTGTACTACTCCCTTTGGTGGTTTTATCGTCAATTCAGGAATGGTGGGTGGCACAACTTCTGTCGAAGTTGTTGTCGAACTACTTGGTTGATCTTTATCCTTGTTGTTCGAAAGCTGTGGATTCCCATAATCCTTGTTCCTTGTCGATATCAAAGCATCATTTTGCTGTTTTGAAACCGATAACATTAGCACTTGAGACGGGGAAGCATTTCCACTTTCAACCAGATTTGTTCCTGGATTTGGAAACGGATCATTTAACACTGGAGAGGTTTTCGAATTCTTGAAGAATTTCTTAAGCTCGGCCCTGTGTGGAAAATTCGCGGTCCAATGATCCTCATCGCATATAAAGCATGGATTTTTTGGTTTCCTATCTCCAGGAGGGTTTGAAGAAGATTTTTCAGGTGATGATTCCTCCTGTTTCTTCTTCTTCCCTTTGCCTTTTTTCTTGCTCCCTGGTTGTTTGGTTTCTTTGCCTTTATCTATCGATACGGCATTTACTTCCGAAGCAAGAAGTTCGTCTTTTGCATTTTGACCTGAAATCTTACGGGCCTTTTTGGATGTAGCCTTTGTTGATTTCGTGTCTGTTGTGCCAATCACGCCATCGCCGGCATGAGAGTCATTGTTCGATTTAGGAGGAGGAGGAATTGAGAATTTCGGTCTAGGGGCGTTATGTATTTTATCGTAGAGCGTGCCGAACTGAGTTTAAATCAAGTCCAGATATTGCACACGAGCAATAACTTGCTCTTCTGTTACGACTCCCCCCTTTGCCACATCTTCCGTGATGGAAGGCAGTAATGACTTGATAAACCATTCAGCTAATAGCTGATCAGGGACATACATTTTTACCATTCTACGACGACGTCTCCACTCATGTATATGATCAAATATGTGAGTCACCGTTGTCTGTTTGAAATTGGTAAGAAGTTCTGTTCCCATTTCGTACCTTATTGGTAACTGAAAATGGGTTAAAAAGGTTGTGGCTAAGGTACTGAAGTTGTCGAACGAAGCTCTAGGCAATTCGATGTACCATTTTTCCGTCGGACCCGTTAATGTCCTCTAAAAGAGGCGAAGTCTTATCGAATCATCATTTAGGGTGTTTGACAAACACCATAGATGAAAGGTCATCACGTGATTTGATGGATCTTCACCCGGATTTCCATTAAATTTAGGAATATCTGATGGAAGTTTATGCGGAATCGTTGGCCACCAAGGGGTGTAAGCAATTGGATCGTTGGTTAACCGGTTTAAATCAGGTAACTCCAAAGTTGCCACAAATGGTAATTGCTGATTCACGTTAGGTGAAGCATACCCAGGGTAAGATGGGATTGCCTGAGCAGTTGGTCGTTTCATACCGGCATAATGCATTTGATGCTGGTATGTTTGGTAAGGTTGGTGGACATGACCATTGTAAAATGGTTGATTTTGACCGTTTTGAATGTACGGCTGTCCACTGTTAGCAAAGGTTTGTTGCTCAGAACCTTGGTATACTTGTTGGAATTGCGGTTGTTGGTATTGCACCAGCCATGGTTGTGAAGCCACGTGTTGTTGCCCGATACTAACAGTTTGACCAAGATGAGGGGTAATTGTACCTATCTGAACCTGTGTCATTCCACTAGTCGGCGATTGTGGTTGAGTCGCAGGGTCAAGGGGCAGTTGCATTACAACATGAGAAACCTGAGGTTGGCATACAACAAGCAGCGCTTGAACTTGCGACACCGTCACAATAGCTGGCGTAGTCGGGATATTCGACATAGGTATGCATTGTTGCATTGAGTATACAACTCTTGGTTGTTGAGGTAGTATACGTACCCAACCACTTGAGGTAATTCCAGTATAACCTGAATGTTGTTGTGAACTCCCGTATGGATATCCTCCCGGAGGGGATAGTGAAAGGGTATACTGCCCCCCATACGGTGGTAATCCAAAACTCAAGGGAATTGTTTGCCCTTGGGGGCCGGACTGCCCAAATTGACCTCCAAATGGATCAATTTGTTGAGACTGAACATAAGAGTTTCCAGATATTATTCCGGATGAACAAACAGGAACGGACCATACTGTCGAAATAGCCCCTGAGTGGGCTCCTTCTAGCAGCTGAGAGCTAGTCGAGACAGATGGTATACCGGCGAACATTGTCGGAGTGATAGCAGGGAGTTCTACCGTCGCTGTGTCAGACGACACAGTCCTAGATGTTGACGGTTGTTCAGACATTTGTAGTCTATCCAAAAGATTACCTAGCGATTCTACAGGAGCTTCCGCTGGTGGTAGACTAACTTCTGACGAAGAAGGATATAGAGTAATCCCGACTCCAAATTGCGTTGGAGTACTTGTTTGAGGATCTTCTACAATTTCTTCTATGGCAATCAGACCAGGTGGAAGGGGAAGACCGTTAGGTCCGTAAAATATTTCTGGTGCCAAAGAAGGTGTGAAATCGGCAGTGACAGATGTTTGAAGAGCAAGACTCTCCGAACCGGTTGTAGATGGAACTGGTTCGGTAACACAAGTGTTTACTCTCAGACTAGGATCAGTATCACTGTCCTTCTGTGGCTGCTGAACTTCTTCTGTAGAGGCAGGGATTCCAGAAATGTTTGGAGTAACCGGAGTCTCTGATGTTGTTGGAACACTTGTTCTAACTTTAATAGGAGATTTGGAACCGGTTAAACGAGTTCGATTTGTCCGTACTGGCTTCGATTCCAGAGACAAAGACGGTTGACTCGTAAGCCTCCGCGAACGATGGGGTTTCAATTGACTTTCTTCCACGATTGCGGATTACTTGATCAACTAAAATAAAGGGGAAGTATGTTTCTGAATTAAATGAATTTTAGACGCTTCGACACAACTTGTTTTTCAGTTTTTAAGAGTCGAGAAAAAACAAAAGATGACTCTAGTCTCCTTCGATTTTTAATGAGCCTGAAGTGACAAGTGCTCAGATGGACCTTTTCCGTCAAGGAGTCTGAAAAGGAATGAAAGGGACTGCTCTGGAGATCTAGGTAGAGGGAGTACCAAACGAATTGCAAAACTGCAGAATACTTTTTACGGTACGGCAGTCAATCTTCCCGAATGCTGTGTTCAGTGCATTGCGATCGATAGGGCGGCAGACACGGCTTCCTATGGATAAAGGATTTAAGCCTATAGGGGTCTCCCAAAATATACTCGACGGTACGTGGGAGCACAAGTCCGTACTGGCACTTATCGTCTCAAAGTGGAGGAATCACCCAACCATCAGTGAGGACAACAGTTACCAGGCTTTACGACGCCGGAATACATCTCTAGCCTAGACCTCTAAATGTTGTGCGTTAAGTTCCAAAGCGTTGTTAGATTCATTGAATTTATTTTAAGTTGATCTTGTTTATGAAGTTTGCCTTTCGGGTTCACCACGAGATGTAGATGTAATTCCTAAAATGCAATCTAAAGATGATAAACAAACTTTTTATCTCTTTTGTGAAATGAAAATCCTAGCTACTAGGGAAAAGAAAGACAAAATCTTTTCACAAAGAGCAAAGAGCACACTGTAAATGCACTTTCCTAAATCAAGCCAAAAAGACTGTCTATATGCAAATGAACATGCATGTATTTGTTTTCGACTTTCTTAGTATTGATGCTAAAAAGAAAGTTGATGTACAAATCTGAATTTCTTTTCAAGCGACAAATATAAACAAGCTCTTTTTTGAAATCAAAAATAGAGATGATTACGACACCTTACGATTTTGAAATGAACACTCGTTCTTGACACTAGAAAATTACAAATTCAGACCAAAGGCAATAGTAACAAGATAATCAACCATCAACAGCAATCAAACTTTCTCCTATGATTGAAATCGACACTTGCGACAGATTCAAATCAAAGGACGACAGTACGACTATGCTATTTTTGCAAAGGAAAACTGTAAACGACTCAACAAACACACAAAAACATCTACAGTTCTTTTGTACAAAGGAGGTGGAATAATAGCAAGGAAAAGGGGTTTCAAACAGACATATACTGATCATAGGCAGCAAAATTCAGGGATAGAACTGGAAAGAATGAAGCACAGGAACCACAGCTGCACAGAGCTAGTCTGATCAGCACACCTGTAACACAGAGAATCTGAAATGCAGTGCAGGTTGTCCCTTCGGGAAGTGCGCTGAAATTCAGAATCTCTGAACAGTACCTATGCTGGGCCAGAAACGAGACTCTGTCCGGGTTCCGGGTCACAGTTTGCAGTTCAGTCCTTGGTTTTTGGCCGAGTAAAAAGCAATCAGTGATGCAACAATCAGGGGTAGATCTAAGGAGGATCTAAGAGCTATCACAAGGGCAATCAGATAGTTTGTGAATCAGCTATTTAAATCATAAACAGATCCAGTGAATGGATTGAAGCAACAGTTATCTACTTTGCATTTGTTATGGAAAATGCAGTTCGAATGCTACTTATAAGTTTATGAAACAAACAACAAAGAATGATAAACAAACAAACTAATTATCTCCCCAGTGGAGTCGCCATTTTGTTATAGGGAAAAGTGTCTATTTAGAACTGCTCTATCCCACTAAGGTGTGACAACTACCTTAGAAACAAACATAGAAAAGCTACTTTTGTATTTCCTTTATGAATTATAGATAGAGAGGAATAGAAAGAACCAACCCGTGTCTTGCGCTAATCCTTTGATTCGATCCCTCTCTTCTTTGATAGTCTCCAGCTACTTGCTCACTAGCACGCCCAGCTTCACAAAGTATCTGTAAGTTCACAGAAGCATAACACTATACAAAGACATGGATCTATATTCATAAATAACTTAGGATCAGATTTAAGTTAACCATACAAATGTAACAAGCATCAATGATACAAAAGCATGGAGGAGAACTCAAATATATTTTATTGATAAACAAGAAAAGATGCAGGAGGAGTTACAACCAGTGGTTCCGACCCAGCATCAACCTCCCAGCAAAGAAGCCCCTCTTCACCTCAAACAAAGCATAGATCACCCAACAATCTGATGTTTGTCTCTAGAAACCAACAACAATTCCTTACAATATGCAAAATTCCAGCCTCTGGATCTTTGGGATGAGGGATCCATATATAGATATCTGTAAGGAGGATGAGTCAGCTTATGATTTGATTAGTGTCTTCTCTCTGTCAGTTCTTGCTTCCACTTGGAGACTAAGGGCCTCTTACTCATCCTTGGGCGAATTCAGTGAGGCAAGTGTCACAGGAGAAGATTCTGGAAGCTTCCATTGCCTCTCCACCTCGCGGAATGACACTGCCATTTGTCATTTATCGCCCATTGCACCCCACATAAGGGAGTTTTGAAATGCAACACACCCTCACAGTGCATTTGGGTGAGATGCAACGCACCTAGCCAATAGAGTAGTTGCAATGATCCTGTTTTGACCAATTTTGAGTAGTTTTTCATGGAGAACTTCTGGGAGAAGCTGTAATCTGTTGACCTTGTTCCTTTAGGGGTTAGAACAACACTTTTAGGGACTTAGGAGCCCTTGGTTTATGGACATTTCATGCTTGGAGTTGTAGGGAACAAAAATGTCTATAACAGGTGGGTAAGTGACTATTGGGACCAAGCAAGGAATGATAAGAAATGGAGAACTTGGAAACTAGATTACAATGGAACGGGCATGTTGCAGACTCAAGCTACAAAACTTCAAGGTCTTTTAGACAAGAGACAAATCTTGAACTCAAACTTGAATGATCAACTAAGAATGGGAAAGAATAAGACATGTCTCTTCAACCTTAAGGAATCCAAAAGAATAGATGCAAGGCTAACCTTCCAAACACTGATAGGACGTGGAAAGAAATCTGGGAAAATCCTCATTGGATGAAAGTAAAACTGTTCAAGTGGTTGGTTCAACAGGGCAAGATTCTGACATGGGATAACCTAAGAAAAAGAGGCTTTGTTGGCCCCTCAATATGTCATTTATGCAGACAAGAAGAAGAAACTACAAATCATCTACTGAATTGATGCACTTTCACCACAATACTATGGAATTGGGTTTGAGCAGACAAACAAAAATGTTAATGGTATCACTACTACATTGAATAATTGGCAGAAAAACTTTTCGGATAATGAGATCGTTAACTCCGCCTGGATGCTGACCCCAGGATTCATAATCTGGAATGTCTGGAAGGAGCACAACAACAGGATTTTCAAGGAGAAAACAAGTCCGGTGAGCAGCATCCTTAAGCTAATCCTTAAACAACTTAAAGAGATTGTTCATATCCTGGGAGGTGCAGCTACTGGCAAACCCATCGGTCAAAGAGAGGCTAGAATTTTGGAGAAGTTGGAGCTCAAGGTTCATCCCCCTCAGGGTTCTATGCAGATTAAAAAGAAGACCTTAACAGGCAAGTCTTCTTGGCAAGCCCCTTCTCATGGCTTTTTAAAATTCAACATAGACGGGGCTTCAAAAGGGAATCCGAGAGAAGATGGTTATGGAGGGGTCTTGAGAGATGAAGAAGGAAACATACAAGTCATCTTCCACAGTTATCTAGGAGTAGCAACCAACAATGTGGCTGAGCTCATGGCGATGGAATCATGCCTGGAAATACTGCTCAAGCACAACATTCACAATGTCATCATTGAAGCTGACTCGGAATTAGTCATCAACTCAGTGAAGAGGATAAATGTTGGCACTACTCTAGAGAAAATCTCAAAACACTGGTGGCTTCTGCAAGTCTACCAAAGAATCCAAGTGCACCTACGAAGGCTGAGAACTCTTAGGTTGGTGCATGTTCGCAGGGAAGCCAACAAAGTTGTGGACTGGCTTGCAAATGAGGGAGTACAAAACAAACACACCGACTTGTGCTGTTGGTGGGAGGAGATTATGGATGACAGGTTGAAGGAGGGATGCTCATCCAGGGCCATCAGTGACCGACAACAACATCAGGAAAGATCAAGAGACAAAATTTCCGAAGTAGAGCCACACAGAAGGGGTCTCGTCGATCTGGATTCATTATGAAATGTTATGACTTATGTGAGGTCCTTTTTAGGATGCAGGTCTATGTCAATCTCCTTAACCCAGGTAACAAAAAACTAGCAGTCTCAGTGAGATGGACGGAAGGAGGGATCTTCATCTTCCTTTGACCCTTGCACCGGAATCTAGACTCTCTTGGTAGGTGCAAAACCCCCGTTTGTTTTCCGGTGATCGCTTTACCACCCTCGGGGTGGTTTCTGGTTTATCGCAAGCTATTAAGGCTGGAAGCGGTTTTTCACAATTGGGAGCGATTCCACTCACCACGTGACACATGGCTTTGGGTGGGGAGGAAATACCGCCCTCATCGCGCACTAGCTATCAGTGCTTTTAGTCTACGCGATATGATCTCGAACCGTTGGATCAAGCGAGGGCATTCAACGGCCAGGATTGAACGTGCATGTTCGTGGGAATGATGCAATGGCTATGTTTCGAGCTGTTTGCATGAACCCATGGGAATCGCACGTAAATGGACCTGATATGATTATAAATTATGCTTTATAGGGTGTATCGGGTCCGATGTGTTGGTTAAAATGTGAGCATGTTGGCCTCCCGATATGTTTTTAATTCGCTACATCTTTAGCTTAGGATCCAATGGTTAGTTTTGGATGGCTGGTTTGTTTTGGTGGGCCGCGTCCCTGGGTTCATTTTGTTGTCACACGACAATGGATTGGGGTGGGCCTATCCTTTTGGTGAGCCCCACCACCGAGGTGGCTGATTGTACACTATTTCTCTTTTTTAATTGAATAAGAAGGATCCACTCTTGCCTTAGCAAAAGAAAAAGAAAACCATTAGAAGGGGTAAGGCTAGGTTAACGTACTGGTGGTTCTCCTTAGAGCTTCCCACTCCATGGTTGGGAATTTAGGTCCAAACCTAACACCCAGAAGCTGAGATTCGCTCACCCCAATTAGACAAAGGTAATATTAGTTTGTATTCCCAGTATCAAAACACCTTATAGGGGTGGTTGTGGTAAGAAATTGTCCTTGTTACCCTACATTCCAGTTAACAAATTTTACTATGAATATCTGGTCTCACAAGCTTCAAATTCCTCATTAAAGGCTCCAACATTTAACACCTCCATGGATCACATTTCATAAAATTTCATACTGGGTCCACCTGCAACAAAACAACACAACTTGTAGGCCATGTTTCATCAAATTTTCAGACTAGACCCACTACCATCATTTAAGCCAAAAATTAAACACCAGAGCTTAAATTGATCACTACAACAAATCACTCAATCATCAACTTAAACAACCAATCACTAAATAAAATGAATCCCAAAACAACTAGAACAGTTAGATCATTATAACCAAAGTACTAATATTGAACCCAAACATTGCATCATCTTACTGAATCAACTGAAAGCCTTGATCAATAAACTATCAGAATATATAAGCTACTTTGTTGTAGAAAACCTGCGTGTATACACGACTTCCTTGAAGCATCCCTGCATACAGATCTCAAAACATTGAACCCTGAAACTGAACCACTGTCATTCTGAAAAACTTAGTTGGTCGTACATAAGAGCAATTTTAAAAGCCTATGGCTTTGATCACAATTGGATTAAATGGGTTATGGCGCTAGTTACCACAACTAGCTGTTCAATTCTTCTCAATGGCGCTCCTTCCAAAACCTTCAAGCCTTCTAGAGGTCTCAGGAAAGGAGATCCTCTTTCTCCTTTCCTCTTCATTCTAATGATGGAAGGGTTAGGAAGAGCTATTAGAGCTGCTAAGGAGGAAGGGAGAATTCAGGGTCTGAGACTCACTCATGGTGGGGACACGGTGACACATCAACAATTTGTGGATGACACTATGCTTCAAGGCACACCCACTGTTAAGGAAGCCAAAACATTCAAACATATTCTGAGTGAGTTTTCTAGGGCAGCAGGCACTGAGGTAAGTCTCACTAAATCAAAGATCTTCTTTTTGAATACAGATATTTCAATGCAAAGAAATCTTTCCAAAATTTTGGGCTTTCAAAGAGAGTCACTACCTGTGAAGTACCTGGGAGTTCCTCTCACTGAAAAACCACTTCACAAGGATATCTGGGAGCCTGTTCTTAATAAGCTATAATATAAGATCAGAAAATCAAAAAGCAGAGCACTAAATCTAGCAGGGAGACTAGTTCTCACTAAGGGTGTCCTCCAAAGTATCCCTATCTATATGCTACCTGCCATTCCAACACTAGTCAGTGTAATGAAAAATATAAGAAACATTCAGAGAGACTTTCTCTAGGGTAAAGGTGAAGAAAAGAAGAAATGGGCCCTTGTGGCATGGGACAGAGTTTGCAAACCTAAGTCCCATGGTGGCTTGGGTCTTCATGACCTAGGAATTCTAAATAGAGTTCTTGGCGCCAAAATCTGGTGGATATGGTTGAAAGAAATACAAGCCCCTTGGGAAAAACTTTGGAAACACAAATATGCTAGCGAATGGAAGGAGGAAAATCTAATCAAAATGATAGGACAAGTAAAAGGTTCTACAACTTGGAATAGGGCATGGGAGAACAGGGCCCTAGTCCAAAACCATAGTTTCTGGGAGATCAGAAATGGGAACTTGGCTTGGTTCTGGGAGGACAATTGGCAGCAGGAGGACAATCTCTGAAGAGAAGAATTATCAGACGTTCACATCGATACCATCAACAAAGGACTAAGGTGGGTAAGTGACTATTGGGACCAAGCAAGGAATGATAAGAAATGGAGAACTTGGAAACTAGATTACACTGGGACGGGCATGTTGCAGACTCAAGCTACAACACTTCAAGGTCTTTTAAACAAGAGACAAATCTTGAACTCAAACTTGAATGATCAAGTAAGAATGGGAAAGAACAAGATAGGTCTCTTCAACCTTAAGGAAGCCAAAAGAATAGATGCAGGGCTAAACCTTCCAAACACTGATAAGACGTGGAAAGAAACCTGGGAAAATGCTCATTGGATGAAAGTAAAACTGTTTGAGTGGCTGGTTCAACAGGGCAAGATTCTGACATGGGATAACCTAAGAAAAAGAGGCTTTGTTGGCCCCTCAAGATGTCATTTATGTAGACAACAAGAAGAAACTACAAATCATCTACTGAATAGATGCACTTTCACCACAATATTGTGGAATTGGGTTTGAGCAGACAGACAAAAATGTTAATGATATCACTACTACGTTGAAGAATTGGCGGAAATGTTTTTTGGATAATGAGATCGTTAACTCCGCCTGGATGCTGACCCCAGGATTCATAATCTGGAATGTCTGGAAGGAGCGCAATAACAGGATTTTCAAGGAGAAAACAAGTCCGGTGAGCAGCATCCTTAAGCTAATCCTTAAACAACTTAAAGAGACTGTTCATATCCTGGGAGGTGCAGCTACTGGCAAACCCATCGGTCAAAGAGAGGCTAGAATTTTGGAGAAGTTAGAGCTCAAGGTTCATCCCCCTCAGGGTTCTATGCAGATTAACAAGAAGACCTTAACAGACAAGTCTTCTTGGCAACCCCCTTCTCATGGATTTTTAAAATTCAACATAGACGGGGCTTCAAAAGGGAATCCGAGAGAAGCTAGTTATGGAGGGGTCTTGAGAGATGAAGAAGGAAACATACAAGTCATCTTGCACAGTTATCTAGGACTAGCAACCAACAATGTGGCTGAGTCATGGCGATGGAATCATGACTGGAAATACTGCTCAAGCACAACATTCACAATGTCATCATTGAAGCTGACTTGGAATTAGTCATCAACTTAGTGAAGAGGATAAATGCTGGTGCTACTCTAAAGAAAATTTCAGAACACTGGTGGCCTCTGCAAGTCTACCAAAGAATCCAAGTGCACCTACGAAGGCTGAGAACTCTTAGGTTGGTGCATGTTTGCAGGGAAGCCAACAAAGCTGTGGACTCGCTTGCAAATGAGGGAGTACAAAACAAGCACACCCACTTGTGTTGTTGGTGGGAGGAGATTAAGGATGACAGGTTAAAGGAGGGATGGTAATCCAGGGCCATCAGTGACCGATAACAACATCAGGAAAGATTAGGAGACAAAATTCCCGAAGTAGAGCCACACAGAAGGGGTCTCGTTGATCTGGATTCATTATGAAATGTTATGACTTATGTGAGGTCCTTTTTAGGATGCAGGTCTATGTCGATCTCCTTAACCCAGGTAACAACAAACTAGCAGTCTCAGCGGGATGGACAGAAGGAGGGATCTTCATCTTCCTTTGGCCCTTGCACCGAAATCCAGACTTTCTTGGTAGGCACAAAACCCCCGTTTGTTTTCCGGTGATCACTTTACTACCCTCGAGGTGGTTTCTGGTTTATCACAAGCTCTTAAGGCTGGAAGTGGTTTTTCACAATTGGGAGCGATTCCACTCACCACGTGACATGTGGCTTTGGGTGGGGAGGAAATACTGCCCTCATCGCGCGCTAACTATCAGTGCTTTTAGTCTGCGCGATATGATCCCGAACCGTTGGATCAAGCGAGGGCATTCAACGGCCAGGATTGAACGTGCATGTTGGTGGGACTGATACAATGGTTATGTTTCGAGCTGTTTGCATGAACCCATGGGAATTGAGCGCAAATGGTGGATTTCAGGTGGTAAAAGTGATCGCTAGTTAAGCCAAAAATGGACTCGATATGATTATAAATTATGGTTTACAGGGTGTATCGGGTCCGATGTGTTGGTTAAAAGGTGAGCATGTTGGCCTCCCGATATGTTTTTCATCCGCTAGATCTTTAGCTTAGGATCCAATGGTTAGTTTTGGATGGCTGGTTTGTTTTGGTGGGCCGCGTCCCTGGGTTCATTTTGTTGTCACGCGACAATGGATTGGGGTGGGCCTGTCCTTTTGGTGAGCCCCACCACCGAGGTGGCTGATTGTACACTATTTCTCTTTTTTAATTGAATAAGAAGGATCCACTCTTTCCTTGAAAAAAAAAAGAAAACCATTAGAAGGGGCAAGGCTAGGTTAACAGTACTGGTGGTTCTCCTTAGAGCTTCCCACTCCATGGTTGGGACTTCGGGTCCAAACCTAACACCCAGAAGCTGAGATTCGCTCACCCCCATTAGACAAAGGTAGTATTAGTTTCTATTCCCAGTATCAAAACACCTTATAGGGGTTGTTGTGGTAAGAAATCGTCCTTGTTACCCTACCTTCCAGTTAACAAATTTTACTATGAATATCTGGTCTCACAAGCTTCAAATTCCTCATTAAAGGCTCCAACATTTAACACCTCCATGGATCACATTTCATAAAATTTCATACTGGATCCACCTGCTACAAAACAACACAACTTGTAGGCCATGTTTCATCAAATTTTCAGACTGGACCCACTACAATCATTTAAGCCAAAAATTAAACACCAAAGCTTAAATTGATCACTACAACAAATCATTCAATCATCAACTTAAACAACCAATCACTAAATAAAATGAAACCCAAAACAACTAGAACAGTTAGATCACTATAACCAGAGTACTAATATTGAACCCAAACATTGCATCATCTTACTGAATCAGCTGAAAGCCTTGATCAATAAACTATCAGAATATATAAGCTACTTTGTTGTAGAAAACCTGCGTGTATACACGACTTCCTTGAAGCATACCTGCATACAGATCTCAAAACATTGAACCCTGAAACTGATATATGTGTTAGATCATTAGTCGCATATATATGTGACTTGTCTTCATAGGATCTGCGTACAGAAAGTGAAATACTTAAAATTCAGCTCTCCCTGAGCTTGTACTGTATGTACATGTTCACTATCACTACACCAGATGCATTGTAAGTAGTATAAGAAATATGAATATCAAAATTCATAGGAATCATCATCAAGACAAAACATATATTTCTCCCACTAAGATTACTGATCCTGTGGACCTGATAATAAAATTTTATTCTTATGATGTCAAGTACCTCATATCACTTCTATAGTCACTATTAAAAGTATTATTTTAAGAATAATGGACTGCAATGGGCACCATCTTCTTTTAATCTGAGTTTGAACCCTCATATCAGTGAGAATTCCATTCTTCAAGCACATATAATTTGTTTGGGTTTTTATATCTTCTTGCTATGGTTTTTCTAGTTTCGTCATCCATAACCTTGCACTTAGTTGACGTC
Source organism: Pinus tabuliformis (assembly GCA_031772625.1). Taxonomy (NCBI): domain Eukaryota; kingdom Viridiplantae; phylum Streptophyta; class Pinopsida; order Pinales; family Pinaceae; genus Pinus; species Pinus tabuliformis. The sequence continues at coordinate 579,222,916 of CM062813.1, read as the reverse complement.
AACACAATTATATTTCCCTTATCTTCCATTTGACCTACACTTAGAATATTATGCTTTAGTCCTTGAACTAATAAAGCATCAACTGCTCCTCTATGTTTATTAATTCTGGCTTTACCCTTTCCCATAACTTTTGCTGGAACATTAGTTCCAAGAATAACATTACCATATTGATTTTTCTTTAGAGACTCCATCTTACTCTTATCTCCAGTCATGTGATGTAAGCATCCACTATCTATGTATTGTTCAACATCTTCTTCAAATGAGAAAAGTGCAAGACCACACCTTATCTATTCTTCTTCTTTCTGCTTGTTATGATAAATGTTGGTGGATCCATCTTTTTTCAGGTCTTTTGACATTAATATTCTTATCTGGTTGCTTACCATGTTGTATGTGGAAATCCATAGACTTGTTCCTACATTCTTTTGCTACATTCCCAAAATTTTTACACACATAACATATTATATGAGTAGAGAAATCATAATACTTCTGTTTCATATTCCTTCTAAAGAAATCAATAGCTTTGTGACCATATTCATTGCAAGAAAAACAATATCCCTTAAAGAGACCTAAGTACCTCAGATCTGAGGATCCTTCTGTGAAGCAATTATTTGCTTGTGATTGAAATAGTTTGGTTCTGTAATTAGCTGCAACTTGTCCATAATTATGGCATATCAAACATTCAACATTGTTGGTCAGAGGAGAGAATCAATTAACACTTATATAATTAGGAGTAAATGATTTTCTTTGAAGATTCAATTTCCTTGTTTCTTGATCTAGTTGAATTTTTATCTCTTTGTTGAGAATTTAAGATTTTGCATTGTTATTCTTTATATTCCTTGCCTCAGCTTGTGAACTAGTTTCTCCTTCAACAGTTTCATAAAAACCAAGACCAGATTTCATGGTGGGAGATATTTGACTACTAAGAATGTTATCCAAAATCTTAGTACTATCTTGAAATCGTAAATGTTTATCTTTTTCTTCCAATTTACCTTTTAATAAGTGTACTTCAACCTGATATTGCTTTTCCTTTTCTAGATACTGCTTCTTCATACCTTATTCAACCCTTCTCCCTTCCTCCACTCGCTGCTTTAATTTGAGAATCTCTTCTTTCAACCCATTTTCTTGTTCTTCAAATGCTTGGAGTAGTTCTACATTTTGCTTATCTGATTTTTCAAGATCCGCTCTTAGAGAGACAATCTCAGCTTCAAGACCTTCACAATTTTGTTTGGATACCATACCATCATAAGCCTACAACTTGTCTTTAATATTAACAATCTTTTTCAACGAAAGATCAAGCCTTGTTCTAAGATAAAAAAAATTCTTCTAACGTGTCTTCTTTTGAATCAACAACCCCATTTAACATTTTGGATACATTGTCAGGGAAGGGATTACCTAGTAGTTTCCTTGATGAGGAATATTCTTCATGTATTTCTTGTAGCTTATCCCACACTTTCTTTGTAGTTGTACAATGCATAGCCTTATTTAATGTTTAATTAGGTATGCTACAAAATATGTCACTCAAAGCCTTACTGTTATATTTCACTTCCTTGTCTCATGGAGGAATCTTGGTGTAACCATTGCATACTAGATACCAAGCATCACCCTTCATTAGATTATAATTCATCGTTTCTTTCCATTATTGATAATTATCTTTGCTTAGCATAGACACATCTGCATTGTCCATTGTTTCTGACTTGCCTTGATCTTTTGCTTCTAGAGACATCATTTTTGAATTTGTCTTCCTTGTAGAGTGCTTACTTTCACTTTTAGCCATGAGTGAAAGTTCAGTTGCTTTACTGTCATCCTCACTATCATTATTGCATAGAATAGGAAATGGATCACAGTTAGCACAAGAGTCCATACCTGATAATTCTTTATTACTGTCTTCTTTAGTCTTGATTAATAGAAAGCGGGTTACTCCCAAAATTGAATATTTGCTAACATCTGTAACTGTTACCGTATCTGATATATCCATGTCAAAGTTTTCAATAAAAATATTCTTTTCTTCTAGGCCATTGAACCCATTACTACTTCTGTTAACACCCAGGTTGTTCCCTATGACTCCCAAGGGAATACGGCCGGGGTAACCACTAACCAATCTTTGGATCACCGTTTCTAGCCAAACTGTGATCAGAGAGGGCTCTCTCTTTATGATTTGTCTCTGTTATGATAGAGTTTTAGGCTAGCTATTGTGCTCAGGTTTTGGTTTATGTTTGGTTGAAGGATTTCTTTCAGGTCTTATGATGTAGAGTTTAGATAGTAAATACCATTGGGCAATGGAGTCTGGAGCTGTGAAATGACTTGATATACAGGATTGGTGTTGTTCAAACTGCAGGGCCTATTGTGTATTTTAGACAAACAAAATTAGATTAGATGGTGATGTATGTCAACTAATAGAAAGCAATTAAGAATTTTCTATTAAGCTGGTGAGGTGAAAGTGAGCACACTGCACAGGAGCATAACTTGAATTCCTGGGACAAAGCCTACTGTGAAAGGTGTATTCTGAAAGTGCAGCAATTAAGAATTACACTTATCTAGATTACAACTGAAGAAAACATTCATAAACAACACAGATTGAACTCAGGGTACTCAGTGAATAAATCCTGAAAGTTATTCTTTTTCCTTGTTGCTTAGTATTGAAAATCAGATAACATATATGGATTTAACAAACAACTAATTAACAGAGAGAGTTACAGAGACTTATTGTATGGTGAAATACACAGGAATCCAGCAGTCATCAACAGACACTAGAACGCATTCAACACTTCAGAAATCCGAGAAATTCCATCACTTTCTTTATTTGACTTCAGAAAGGATTACAGCATAAGAATTTCTTTAGGAGAAATCAACAACAACCCTTGCAAGCTCATGCGAAGGGGACTTTATAGCAAGCTTATACAAAATATCTCAGGTATTGAGTCATCTGAGAGAGAAAATATCTTCATAAATGCGTACAGAAAGTAGGAAAAGAAGTTATTGCACTTTGAATGCAGCATAAATGCTCTTTATGTCTGTCAGAGGGTAATTTGACCTTTGGAGGTCATTGAGTCGGTTGAGATGGCTTGCTTTAACGCTGAATGATGCGTCTTTATTTCTTGCTGCGCTGTATTTTCTCGGCCCTGCCACCTGTAGTCTTATTTTTCTGCTTTGTTGGCCGATGCATCTGCTGAGTTGGCTCAACTTTAATCCATCATGCACGCTGATCTTGTTGAACTGTGTTCTGCATGACACCTGATACTCTTTAAGAAACAAAATTGTTAAGTGGCTCCCTGTTTACAAAATCTTCTGTATTGCATTTGTCCACCATTCTTGCGTAGGGAGTTGATGCCTGAGAATAGCATCCATTGTCTCCTCTGCCTCTGTGTATTTGAAGAAATTGGGAGCTACCCCAAACAGGTGATTGATCTCATTCATTATAAAAAACAGATTCTCTACTATGTTGTAAAGAGACTGTCCTGTGGCTGGCCCTATTTCCTCTGAGGTGCTGGGCTTATCATTGATCTGGCTGGTGGCAAATGTATTGACCCTTTTAGCATATTGGTCATGTGTGAATAATATCCCTGCGCTGTTCAGTAAGCCGGGGAGTCCTCTGCTTTCCAACACTTGAAATTTTTCCAGAAACTTGTTCACCTCAGTCTGCATATCCTGGGTTCTTCTTTCCAATGTCTGCACAAAGTTTCTCAGTGTGAGAACCCTTTTAACCATTTGGATAGTGTCAGTTCTGTTTGTAATTCCCATGGCAGTTAACTGGGAACTTGTTCTGTGGTTAAGTACATTGATCATTCTGGTGGCCACTTCAGGCATACTGCCCAATTGAGCTCTTGATCTGTGAATCTCCCTCTGTGCCTTTGGGATGAGCTCTAGTTGCTCATGGATAGTTTCAATGTATGGCCATTGCTCATTGATAGATTTACCAATGTTAGCCCATAGCACTACATTCAATTCAGCCACCACTTTATCTAACTTGAGATCATTCTCTAGCTCTTTTATTTTGTTTTTTAGGGCTTTCACCTCCCTTTCTTTCTCTGCCACAGTTTGTTTGGATTTATCATATCTATCATTGATTTTAGCCAAAGAATCTTTGGCTGAATTGAGCTCCAACATTTGAGCTTCCAGGACTTGGATTTCATTCTTCAGCTTTTGCATATCTAGGCTTTGGGCCTGCTCTGTAGTTGTTGGCGCTGCTGAAGTAGATGTTGCTGTTTGTTCGGTCTGTTGAGGAGGAGGTGCAGTGATAGGAGCAGTTTCCTCCAGATTGATGATCTGTGGAGGAGGCTGAGAAGTCTGCCCTTCTTCTCTTTGTTTCAGAGATGCCTGTAATGCTGCCTTTGCAGCCTCTGATTCTCCCAACTTCTCTTGTGCTTGGACCAGTTGTTTATAAATGGAGATTAATAAATCTGTGGTGTCCTTCTCATGCCTTTGTTGGGCTACCTCATCTGTCTGAGGGTGAATGGTAGCTGGGATCTTGATTTTCTTTCTCATGGCAGCCATGTCAGCATCCCTTAGCTTCAAGATTTCCTGTATCCCTGAAATATCTTTGGGATCATGCCCAATTTCAATGATTATGTCTTCAAGGGACCTTATTCTGTTGTCCTTCACCTGGGATGATGCCTTCTCCAATTCCAGTTGAGAGGCTGTGGCATTGAGGCTGCTCTTTATCTTATAATTTTCCAATGTTTCATCTGCTAAAGAGGCATACACCATTTCACCAGTCTGTTTATGCAGTTCAATTTTGTCCATTGGGTGTGTGTCTTTGGCCATGACCTCCAGGTTGGTCCTGAGGTAATCTGAAGCGGATTGGGGCTGCAGTGCTGTAGGCATAAAGTTACTCATGATCATTTTGCCTTCACCTACATCAAAGGCAGACATAAGTCTCTGCTGATTAGAAGGAGCCATGTTTAGCAGATGATTGTACAGCTGTACTTTGATAGGCTCATTCCTCCTTTTGATGTCTATAAATTGCTGTTTGATGCTCACTTGTCCTTCTTTTTGCTGGCTGGAGGAGCTGACCTCCCCTCCCATAGCCCTGTCCTGTTCCTGCTAGAAGGAACTTGCTGAAGCTTCTCTGCTGGGTGGGCCCATGCCCAATGCCTGTCTTATTGCTATGTCCTCCTCAGAAAAATCATTTAATCTTTGTCTCTTTTCTCCCTGGTTGATAGATGAAGTGAGGGGAGTTTCTCTATCCCTTTTTCTGCTTAAGTCCTCCTTTTGAGGAGTTTGGAGGACCGAGGCATCGGTGGTGATTTCTGGCCTAGGAGGGACTATGTTCTGAGCCTGTTTCTCAGTGGAAGTTGGAGTATTAATTACTCTCTCCTGCTGTAAGGGCTGCTGATTGTCATGTTGCCCTTCTTCTTGTTGCAGATCTTGTTGCTGTTGTTGCTCTGCCTGCTGCTGCCCTCCTTTATCTGTTTGCTCTTGGGTCACTGGAGGTGACTGCTCCTTCTCCTGATGTGTCTGCTCTGTTTCCATTTGCTTTTCTTTGCCTCTACTGGATATATTCTCAGTAGCCTTGGTAGTTTGCTGCTTGCCAGTTGTGGAGGATTCAGCTGCTCCCGTTTGTGTGCTTGGAAGTGTGAATACCTGTGAACAAAGCTCAAGGTCAGCCATCTTCTTTAGATTCCTTAGTGCCCTGTTGTTCAGCTCTTCTTGTGACAAGGGCTCTTCTAAGGTCCCTCTCCTCCATTTGTCTTGGTTTGCATACTTTTCAATGTGAGGGATATTATGGTGATCATAGGCAGATAACTTATATTTGAGCCTCCTCGTCGTTATGAAATGATTAGGGTCATAGGGAACCCATAGGAAACTGGTTTGCAGGCCAAGGGCCTCAAGCATTCTCTCTGCTTCCCTCCATCCTTGCTCCCTCTCATTATAGATAAAATGGCCAAGTTGGCTTTTGACCTTCAACTGTGCTTTTTTACCTTTTCCTGAAAAGTGAAGCACATCAACTCTGCCAAATTGCCTAAAGTACTCTAGGGCAAATAGCCTCATAGGCACATACTTGGGTAGTTTGAAAGGAGGTAGATCACACCCATATATCCTGATGACAGTGTGGTTTTGGTAGAAGTACCAATCCCCAATGCTATAAGCTTTTGACAACTGAAGAATCCTTTGCATATCATCAGTGAGTCTTGGAGGAGGTGAGCTCATCAGCATTGCCATAGCTGGATGGATGAACAGATCCATGAATTCACAGTAAGTGTATGGAGACTCAAGTCTGATGTGGAAGATAGAAGACCAATAGACCACTGATCTAGGATTGCCTTGGGCATCCATTCTTTTGATTGAAAAGTGAAACTTCTCATGTTGATGGTACAAGATCAAATGGTAAATGTAGGAGGTGTTTTTGAACATCCTATCCCTTCTTAAATTCATCAATTGCTCATGAATCTTGTCTGATATGTAGGTGGCATAGTCATAGCAGATTGGTGACTTGCCAAGAGCAAACATAAGCATCATTACCAACACAGTTGAATCAATATGCTCAATTGAACTGTATCCCAAGATGGGAGAAATCATATCTGCAAGGTCTCTGCCCAGTTCATTGAGATATACATGAAGAATTGGAGGGCCCATCACAATCTTAGTTTTGATGTATAATTGATTAAATTTAACAATCTGAGTGAGTTTATCCCCTTGTTTTATCAGGTTTACCAGTGACAGAGGAACCAACTTCTTCTGAGGGTTGAAGCAGAGCATGTCTCTGATAGCTTGAGGGGTAACATAGAAAAGTACTGAACCAGATGGGTCAATAACAGCCCTCTGAGAGACATCATATTGTTCAGCACAGAGGTGGATTAGCTCAGGGAACTGGTTGACCTGAGGGAGTTTGAAAGTAGGGAGGGAAGACTCCCATAAGCCCAATACATCTGTCCCATTTTCATGCTTGGTTTTCAACTCTTTCAACAGATGAAGGTGGAATTTGCTGCTCATAAGCTTCTCTTCTGTAATTTGGTAATCCATGTCTGCCAAGGCTTGCCATTTCAGGTTCTTTTGAGGGGCATTCAGAGGTTGAACATTTAGCACTACAGGTGTCTCCATTGCACAGGAGGATTTTGAATCAGGTACAAAGTGATTTTGATTGAGCAGAGCAGTACAGAGGAATGCCTCTGAACCAGGGAGGTGAAATTATCAGGAACAGAGAGTGTTTCGAGGAAATAGTAGTTGAAATACTATTTATAGTGCAACTAGGACCAATGTTTGGCCTTTCCTTGTCTCTCTTAGTGGTTGAATTTGGTTTAAGTGAGCCTGCCGCGATTGCGCAGACAAAACTTGGTTTTTTTAATGAAATGTAGGTAAAACAAGGCTCTGCTAGTGTTTTTGGAATTCACAATTGTAAATGGGGTGTTTGCAGAGGGAAATTGCCGGTGAAATTGTGAGTTTCCTCGTTCCTTAAGCTCTCTGAGTAATTTTATAGACAACTGCAGGCATACGGAGGACAGAAGATGAAAAATACCTGGTAAACAACGAGCAGAAGTCGCGTATGCGGGCAGGATTGGCACTCTAGAGGTCTCCTTGGTCATTTTTAGCAGGTTGGCAGAGTTCAGAACGTAAATATCATGCAGCAGAGAGAATAGCAAATAAACGAAAAGAATGTAAAAACCGATATTTTGGCCAAAATATGGACCTTTTGGGCAATTTGGCGCCTTTTTGTGATGACGTCAGCATGACGTCATTGGTGGGGTCAAGGTCGGATGACGTCAGCTGACGTCATCGGGTGACGTGGCGAGATGCTATTGGTCCATGGGGGACGGTGCGGTGGCAGCCACGTCGGCGGAGGGGCGGACAAAGGACTGATGCGCTGGCAGGGTGGAGGTGACGTGGAGCTGACGTAATATAGGTGGGATGAGGGAAACCGGAAACCGTCAGCGGTTTCATATCGCACCGCTTACGGTACGGGGGAGGTATGTGTCAGGTGTACCTTCGATGAATGGTGGTGGAGACGCGTGGCAACCGAATGACGTACCCAAAATACGACCATCGGAAGATAACTTTCGGATGGGAGATCCGCTCCGATGCAACGATGGTCGTCAGATCTGGGGGGTCTGATCGGATGGCTATCGGGGAACTGATGTGACCAGGGAATAAGGCGGGTAAACAGTGGACGTCGGAACAAGTCTGCTGCGAATAGAGCCGTTGGATCTTCAATCTTTTAATCGGACGGCTGTCGGGAGGACGAGATGGTCAACGGATATGGTGGGGGCGGGGATTATTTAATGATTATTTTCGGCATATGTGCATGGGCGGAGAACATTGGACGTATGGGTTTTGTGAAATTTTTGTGACTACGCGCCCGATCTTTGAACTTTGGGTAAGGGGGAATAAGTGGGTTTTGATGTATTTTTAGCAATTTTGAGCGGGTACAGGTAGAAACAAGGTTTTATAGGTTTTATGTGTAAATGGGGGCCAAAAGTGAGAGAATGGATTTTAAAAGGGGAAAGAGGGTTTGGCTTAGGCTTGTCAAAATGACCAGATGTCATTTGATCCCTAACATAGGACTTATTGGCTATAATGCCAAGGGCGGGGGGGTATTTATACAGAATTTGGGGTTTATACACCATGGTGTTTAATACTAGTAGGGGAAAGGTGATATAGGGATTTACATAGTACAGTTAGAGTTAATATGGATGGGGGGTGATCAAAGGGGGAAAGCATTGAATTTGTTTGCAAAACGCTTGGTTTAAAGAGTAGATCAAAATGAAAAGATTTTTACACAAGAAATGTGGCTTTTGAATGAACAAGAACCACCATGAAACCATGATCTTCCTCCATGAATCTCAGCTCATAAGGGGATGTTAGCAATGAAAAGAAAGGGGGGAGGAGGGAGGTTAGTCATGCTCCTTGCTGTAACTTGATGAAGATGAACACCTTGTCAATTGATAGACTTTTCCTTGGTAAGCACAGTTAACACATCTGCAATGGTAAAGATAACCTTTCTGCAACCCCAACTACTTACCCAACTACTTGCCTAGCATTTTTTATTTCTTCTTAGAGGGTGCACTTGGACTTGCAGACCCTTACTTGCCTTTTCTTTTCTTTGGCTTTTTCTTTGTTATTTCTATCTACTTCTACCCTTATCTCATCCAAGGTCCCAGATTAAGCTGTTGGGAGCCTTTTCTTCTCTACCTGAACTACTTGTCTACCAAGGTTAAACAGTTTGGACAGACTCCTTTCTCTATTCTACAACTGCAAATTCAAACCATGGAATGATCCAGATTAAGTAGTTGAATCATCCATCAAAATTTGAAGCTCATACCAAGCTATAAGCATAGATTGAGTTCTCTTGGAAATATGTGATCTTTGAGTCATCAAAGCAGAAAAAATTTGGACCTTCCATAGCCAATCATGAAATATGAAACCTATTGGTATAGGTATCTAACAACTTCTATCTTCAAATTCCGTAAGTAACTGACATTCTTGATGAGACTCACCTTCTTCACCATTTGAAAAACCATCCCTATCTTCATTTGTGTATAAAATTATTTTGTTTTCAAACCTTATCCTATTTATTTTTGTAGCTTCTTTCCCTTTATCATTATTTTCTCTATAGCGACACTTAGTAGCATAATGACCAACTCTACCACAAGCAAAACATTTGAAGGGAATCTTACCTCTGAATCTTCTAGTTCCCACTTGGAGTTTCTTTACGAAGTTTTCCTCTTATTCTTCTAATAGATAAGCTGATTCTTTCTTTTCCTTTCCCTTTGCAGTAGCTTTGAAGGCTGCTTCTCTTATGTCTTAAGGACCACCTTTCCTCATCTCAAATTTTGTCAATATTCCATGGAGTTGATCAAGTGTGAGCCTTTTCAGATCCTGCATTTCTTCAATAGCAGAGACTTTGAAATCGAATTTCGGAGTTAGTGATCTCAAAATATTTTCAACAACACTAACATTTATTTCTTCACCAAGATTTCTCATGGAAATAATAATTTCATCTACTCTAAGTAAAAATGTTCCAATCTTTCATCATCATTCATTTTCAATGTATCATATTGTATTATGAATGTTTAGAGTTTAACACTTTTACCTTGGTGTCACCCTCATAACTTTGGATAATCTTATCCCAAATTCCATTGGTTGTGTTCAACTGCATTACCTTCACAAAGTTGGACTTGAACAAACTTGCCAATATGGAATTTACAATTTTTGCATTGATTTCATATTGTTTCTTTCATGCAGTATCTGTGGGAATGGATGCTGGATATTGACATATGCTTTAAAAAATTTCCCATGCATCAGCTCCCAGTGCCTGTAAGTATGCTCTCATCCTAAATTTCCAAAATACAAATTTAGTTTCATTAAATATAGGTGGCCTGATAAAAAGTACTCCTTCTTGAATACTCATCTTGATGGATCTCCTTCAAGGGATCAAGCTTCTTCTGAAGGAATTGCTCAGATTCCAATTATTGGGAAACATACTGAGAGGGGGGAGGGTGAATCAATATTTTCAACTCATTAAAAATTTCAATTTTATATCTAGATTTATGCACGTGATTGTTATTCCGACAACTAGCATATATCGAGTAAACTTATTTTTTAGTTAATTCATCATCTGTTTATTTTGAGCTAGTGCATCAGTACTTCATTAGACATTAAATAAACAATAACCATGTGCAGTAAGAAAAAAATAAACCATCACACATAAGCAACACATCAACACACATGAACACTAGGATTTTTAGGGTGAAACCCAATGTGGGAAAAAACCACCACTGCTTTCGCCTCTGTCTTTCTTTTATTATAAATAAAACTTCTTACAATATTGTACTAGCACAAAATCATACTAGCACGCGAACACCCACCCGTAGAAGGTTACAACCTTCTCTCATTCTCCAACACCCACTGGAAGACATCTTCAACCCCATGATCGCATTTACCGACACCCACCGGAAGGGAGATCCAACACCCTAATTTGATTTACCAGCTAGCACTGGAAGGAAGCTTCGACTTCCTCATTGAAGTCTCCAACCCTCAACACCTCCATGGACCACGTTTCATAAATTTTCATACTGGATCCACCTGCTACAAAACATCACAACTTGTAGGCCACATTTCATCAAATTTTCAGACTGGACCCACTACCATCATTTAAGCCCAAAATCAAACATCAAAGCTGAAACTGATCACTGTAACAAATCACTCAATCATCAACTGAAACAACCAATTACTGAATAAAATGAAACCCAACTCAATGAACCTATTCTCAAACAACCAACACAGTTAGATCATTGTAACCATAGTACTAATACTGAACCCAAACACTGCATCATCTTATTGAATCACCTTAAAGCCCTGATCAATAAAATATCAGAATATATATGCTACTTTGCTGTAGCAAACCCATGTGTATATTGACTTCCTTGAAGCATCCCTGTGTACAGATCCCCAAACATTGAGCCCTGAAATTGAACCACTGTCATTTTGAAATAAACACTGAATCATACATAGAACCACTGCATCATTTTGAAATAATCACAAAAACATCCCTGATCTTCAATCACAAACATCTAGTAGCTTCATCATTCTTCTATCAATCAATCCTCACAAAAAACATCACTATTAAGCCCATATCATCAGGTAAGAATTCATTGACAAACAACATAAACAAAACAATATTGATTAAATTGATCAAACATCTTTTCAGTAAAACCCTAGTTTGTATACACTCTTTCCTTAAAACATTGCCACATCTATACTTGCTTTTCATGAAACAAACCTGCGTACAGATCTGAATATATACACTACTTACCAATATTAAACCCATGTGTGCAAGTGCCTTTCAGGTTATCAAACCTGCGTACAGATCTATAATTACTGGTACAAACCTTCATTACACAACAAAAATTTAGACATACCTAGATCTTGATATACATAGAATAATCATACGTCAAGACATTATCATCACTGATCAGATCAACCCATAACCAAAACAGTCATCTTAGATCTATTGGATCTGATCCATCATCAAATTCCCAGGTGCATACTTAGCATTAGATAAAACGAATCAATAATAGCCCATTACATGCACACTTTCTTAAAATCTAACTATTCATGAAAATATTCATCACTTGCACACCTCTACCACTTTTATCTTCATCTCCTTATATATCTTAGCCCTTATCCAATACCATAGGTCAAAACCATACTCATGCCTATGGTATTCTTAGATAGGATCAAATATCCATGTGCTAGGCTCAATACCACAAGTCAAAACAATGGTAAATACCCTTTGTATTTAGAATACCATGGTGTAGAGACTGTACGTTCTTTTCCTTCTTCAAACCTGCGTGTTTACATGGCTTTCTTTAAAAAACCTGCATATACTCTACTTTGCTTCACCAAACTTGAGTGTGTTCACGACTTTGCTTCATAATATACTTGGATTTGCTTCACCAAACCTGTGTATACTTCTTCAAACTTTATCTTTATCATTCTTCCGTCTCTGAACTGATAATCAAGTAGGTTTCCATCAAAGGACAACTCATCAAGTAGGTTACCATCAAGGACAACACATTAGTCATAATGCCAACATAGTAATAATATTTGTTTGAGCCGTAGTTAACCTTTAGGATATGAGTAATTTTTCTCTTTATATGATGAAATTGATTGAATTAGAATAACAATGCATAGTAGTTATCTTGCACTTTTCACCACTACATGTAATGTTTTCTTGCTCTTTGTTCTTTTTCTTCATACTTTTCCTCTAACCTTTAGAGTTATTTTGGTCCTAACATCATTGTGCCCGCTAGACATGTGTCACGGAGACTCCATGGTCTTCACCCTTAGTTACCGTTAGGACTTCCATTAACACCTACTAGAAAATTCAGGGTCGCTCTCTATAGTTCACCTTCAGACTCTAGCCTTTCTGATTCATCTAGTTCATTGTTCGATTCTGAGTCCTCTCATCCCCGAGATCCTACATGTTTGGTGTGAAAGTTGGTAGTAATGCCGGTCCCAACATGGGAAAAAATAATAGTGGATATGCCGACGGTAATTGATTCAAGGGATAAACAATATGCTAAAAATTAAAATTGCTCAAAATTTCCTAAAACTAGTGCGAAATCGTAGATCTCATCATTCTAATTCCAACGACGTTTGAATTGCCTCAATCTGACACCATATGTGAAAGTTATCACATTATGAAGTTTTTGGCAAACAATTAAAAAATCAAATTGCAGGGTCGACTGGGTTACTCATGGGTAGGCCATACAATGATGTGGGGCTGACATCAACAAGATGACTGGGCAGGTATAGTGGTCAAACATGTCAATCCCATGCTGACATGTGGCAGGTCATATAGGTCTGGGTGGTATAATTTTATTAGTTGTGGTGTTTTGGCTTGACCAATCAAGAGATGCCACATGGACCAATGAGAAGGCGCCACATGGCCCTCGATGCCCGTGCAAAATTTGGTTAAGGGTCTGATTGGCCTCGGCGGGGGTCGACCCCATGAACTTTGGTAACACAATGCAATGCTCTGCTAGCACACCACACAATTCATTCTTAACCTGTAACAACAATGATTATTAATAAAGTTTAACATATCGACGATTTGGGGGCGGCAGGGCTAGGATGATGGGTTTGCTCAACCGACCTCGACCTTAGGTTACATGGCACTATATATTGTTGGAATTATGATATTGATGTTGTCCTTGATGGAAACTCACATAGATGATAGTTCACAGTGAAACAGGTTAACAACAAAGGATTACATATAAGACTCTAGAGATTGAAGAAATAGAAGTATACGCTGGTTCATTTTGTCTAAGTAGCATGTACACGTAGGTTCACAGAACAAAAAGAGCGTATACGTATACACACACTCTCACAAGAGGAAAAGCGTGCACAGGTTGGAAAAACAAGGAAATTCAAGAGAAAAGAATACCAGGGGTCAATACCATGGTATTAGCCCACAATATTAAGTGGAGTAACGACTATTTGACCCCGTGTAAGAATACCACGGGTCCTAAGTGGTTTTGGTCCAAGGTATTGAGAAAGGCCTAAAACTATATAAGGAGGAGAAGATCATTATGCTAGTGTGTGCGAGTGAATGGGTTTCTAAGGAATACTTCTATCTATAGTATATGTTATGTTGCAGGGACTATGATTATGAGACGATCTGAAATATTTTGTGCACCTTGGATACAATGTTAGATTCGTATCATAAAGAACTGAAATGACTTATCATTGCATGTTCTGATGTTGATTGGGCTAGATCTGAATACTAATGTATGTTTCATTCTGTAAATGTTATGATCTGAGTATGACTGAAGTCTAGAATAACTGTGAAGTTTTAAGTTAGTATTTGCAGTTCTATACACTTGTTCGCTTTGTTAAAAGTGCGTATACACGCTGGTTCGACACATCAAAGTAGTGTATACATTATGAAATATGATGTTTGAAGTTGTAGTTGGTTCTAGTTGTTGTTGCAGAGTTATGGGTTCTGCTATGTGTTCTAGTGATTGTGTTCTGGTGACAGTTTTCTGAATGTTCAGATTGATTTATTGTGATTTTCTTTAGTGATGATGGGTTTTCAGTGATTGGTCGTATTACAGTGGTGATTGATTTTGATCTTCAATGTTGCTGATCGGTCTAATATGAAAATTGGATGAAACATGGCCTTTAGATTGTGGTGTTGTGTTCTAGGAGTATCCAGTCTGAAAATTTATGAAACGTGGTCCCTGGAGGAAGAGAGAAGGTTGTAGACTTCTATAGGCCGACACCTACGTACTGGTAAACATATTGGCTAGTACAAGAGCCAGGGGGTTGGAGCTCCCTTCTAGTAGCAGTTGGAAAATGAGTGAAGGTTGGATCCTTCTGTAGGCCGATGCCTATATACTAGTAAACGAATCGGCTAGTACAAGAGCTATGGGATTGTAGCTCCCTTCTAGTAGAAGCTAGAGAATGAGAGAAGGTTGTAGCCTTCTGCAGGTGGTTCCTGCATACTGGTATGAGTATGCACCAATACAAGATTGTAAATGGGTTTTTCTTATATTAAAAGAAGACAACAGCAGGTAGTTTTTGTCTCGCATTGGGTTTCCACCTTAGTTCTTGGTGTTAATGTTTGTTGCTTATGTGTGATGGTTTATTTTGTTATTACTACACATGGTACTATTTATATGGTTAATAAAGTACTGATGCACGGATGAAATATTAACATATGATGAATCACAAGTTCACTGGATATATGCTGGTTTCCTTAAAGATAGTTGCATGTACATGCGCGTTACCTTCATTGAAGTAGTGTATATAAATTTGAGTATGAAAAGAAAAAGTTATTGATTTGATAAACACTGATTCATCCCCCACTCTCAGTATTATTCCCAACAATTGGTATCAGAGCAAGTCATTTAGAAGAATATTGATCGCTTGAAGGGAGATCTTTCAAAATGAAAAATCACGAAGGCATGGGATCTATCAGACCACCAATCTTCAATGAGAACAACTTGGTATATTGGAAAACACAAACTAGAGCGTATCTTCAGTCACTTGGAGCTGATGTTTGGGAAATTGTGGAGAAAGGATATCAATATCCAGCAGCAGTCCCCACGGATCTAGTAGAAAGGAAAACATATGAAATCAATGCCAAAGCTGTCAACACCTTATTGGGAAGTCTATCAGAATCAGAATTTGTCAAAGTCATGCAGCTCAACACAGCCAAGGAAATATGGGACATAATCATTCAGAGCTATGAAGGAGACTCCCAAGTAAAATGTGCTAAACTACAAACTCTCAGAATCCAGTATGAAACTCTCAAGATGCATAGTGATGAAAGTATTTCTAGTTATTTCTTGCGAGTAGATGGGATTGTAAATCATATGAGAAATCTAGGTGAAGAGATAAAGGAAGCTACTTTAGTTGAGAAAATTTTGAGATCTTTGTCTTCTAAATTTGAGTCAAAAGTGTCTGCCATAGAAGAAAAATAGGATCTTCAAACTATTACTGTGACTCAACTCCATGGAATCCTAACTGCCTTTGAAATGAGAAAAGGAGGTCCATTAGATATGAGAGAAGCCACTTTTAAAGCATCAGAAAATGGAAAAGAAAAGGATGAGCACAATGAAGTAGGAAACATTTCAGAAGAAGAAGATGAGGTAAAAATTTTCAAGAAACTTCAATGGGGTTCTGTAAGATTCAGAGGTAAGCTACCATTCAAATGCTTTGCTTGTGGTAGAGTTGGTCATTACACTGCTAAATGCAATCATGTCAAAGGAAAGATGTCTGCAAAAGGTAATAGAAGTTATTATACTCATGATGATAATGATGGCTTGTCCAATAGTGATGAATATGATCAAGAAATTAAGCTACTCATGGCATATGAAAATGATGCCTTAGAAAAGGAAGATTTCCTTAAAGAAATCAGTCAACTCAAAATCAGTTTGGCAGAAAAGGATACAGTCATAAACATAGTGACACATCAACTCACTAAAAAGGACAAACACAATGAAGTGTTAGAATGTGAAGTAGTAAGTCTAAGAAAATAACTTGAGAAGACAAAGACTCTGAATCTTAGATTTGCTAAAGGATCGGAAACATTAGATGAAATCATCAAAGTTCAACGTTCGCCTATTATAAAGACTGGTCTTGGTTTTCATGAAGGTGAATCTAGCTCACACGATGAGGTAAGGAACTTCAATGAAAAATCTGAAATTCTTTGCAAGGAGATAAGAGGTCAACCCCATCAACAACCAGGGAAAGAAAGACTTCAAAGAAAAACATTTCCACCTAACTATGGAAGGGATAATTGTTTCTTTTCTCTGACAAATAATGTTGAATGTTTTATATGTCATAATTTTGGACATGTTGCAGCCAGATGCAGAAGTAGAATGGTTCAAGACTGTCACACAGAAAGATCATCAATTTCCAGGTACTTTAAGGGATATTGTTTTTCTTGCAATATGTTTGGTCACAAAGCTATTGGTTGTGATAAAAGGAATATGAAACATGGAAGATGCTATGCATGTAACAAGTTTGGACATAAAGCAAAGGAATGCAGTAGCAAATTTCGGCCACCATACCAAAAGGAGCAAACATCATCACAATCCAAGGTATTGAAAAAGAAGGAATTGTTGTTAGAAAGATGTGGCATAGCTCAGTTTACAAAGATAACAAACCCAGGGGGAGTTGAAAGTATAAAAATCCAGTATTCCAATTCTCATACGCAATTATTACGAAGATAAGTCGCATATATACATGAGTTAGAAGATGCACAGTCACATATATGGTGTTTTGAATAAAAACCAGTGGGATAGACTCAGAAAAAGGCGTCTGATATGGTTCAGTCAATTATCAAATATATGTTATGTTCTGATTGATGATGAGTATAGTCTGCCGATAATATGTAGAAGTGATCTTGGCCCTCATAAGTTGTTGATGACTTGATGTATATCTGATAAATGATGATGCCTTGATGAATCTTACTGATATTTGCAATGATCAGATCTGATAGTGAACGACTGGCATAGGTTCAGGGGGAGCGTATGCTTCTAATAATGCATTGTTGGCATTATGTTAGAAGATCTTGGTACATGAAGATTATTATATTGCTTGATCCACATAGTTGTTTTGATTTAGGTGACTCTTTTGATGATGGAAATATACAGGCTGTTGATCTTGATGCTGCTGACAGATGCTGATGGTGCAGATCATATATGGTGTATGATAGTTGCTGATGACTATCATGGTCTTGTTTATATTGTTGTTTCTTGTTATAAATGTCATGTATATCATTTGATGTAAAGGTCATGAAAAGACATAATTTGTAACCCCATTATGCATGGGAAGGATGATGTAATAATTGCTATTTCAGTCATGTATAAACATTTGGTATATCCCCACTTGGTTGGGTGGATGAGTCAAATTTTGTGTATGCCCACTTGGTTGGGTGATTGATGTATGTATAAGTCATTGGTCTTAGGGATTTAATACTCACTTAGTTGAGTTATAGAGTCATGTTATTCTTTTGAAAAATATCTTTGCAGACTCTGCATGTACTCAGGGGGAGCATGGACAACATAATGAATATCAAAGAGGGAGAATATCTTGGTCCGCCCTTTGCCCTTGATGTCAAAGGGGGAGAGTATCTTGGTGTTGTGGTTGCCATCAAGTCCAAAGGGGGATATTGTTGGCATTATGATACATATGTTGTCCTTGATGGAAACTCACATAGATGACAGTTCAAAGTGCAACAGGTTAACAACAAAGGATTACATATCAAACTCCAGAGATTGAAGAAAGATAAGTATATACTAGTTCATTTTGTCTAAGTATCATGTACACACAGGTTCATAGAACAAAAAGGCCGTACACGTATACACACACTCTCACAAGAGGAAAAGCGCGTACAAGTTGGAAAAACAAGGAAATTCAAGAACAAAGAATACTAGGGGTCAATACCATGGTATTAGCCCACAATATTGAGCAGAGTAATGACTATTTGATCCCGCCCAAGAATACCACGGGTCCTAAGTGGTTTTGGTTCGAGGTATTGAGAAAGGCCTAAAACTATATAAGGAGGAGAAGATCATTAGGCCAGTGTGTGCAAGTGAATGGGTTTATGAGGAATACTTCTATCTGAAGTATATGTTATGTTGCAGGGGCTATGATTATGAGATGATCTGAAATATTTTGTGCACCTTGGATACAATGTTAGATCAGGATCATAAGAACTGAAATGACTTATCATTGCATGATCTGATGTTGATTGGGCTAGATCTGAATACTAATGCATGTTTCATTCTGTAAATGTTATGATCTGGGTATGACTGAAGTCTGGAATAACTGTGAAGTTTTAAGTTAGTATTTGTAGATCTATACGCTGGTTCACTTTCTTAAAATCATGTATACATGTTGTTTCGACACATCAAAGTAGTGTATACATTATGAAATATGATGTTTGAAGTTGCAGTTGGTTCTAGTTGTTGTTGCAGAGTTCTGGGTTCTGCTCTGTGTTCTGGTGACAGTGTTCTAAATGTTCATATTGATTGATTGTGATTTGCTTCAGTGATGATGGGTTTTCAGTGATTAGTTGTATTATAGTGGTGATTGATTTTGAGCTTCAATGTTGTTGATGGGTCCAGTATGAAAATTGGATGAAACGTGGCCTTCAGATTATGGTGTTGTGTTCCAGGAGTATCCAGTCTGAAAATTTATGAAACATGGTCCTTGGAGGAAGAGAGAAGGTCGTAGCCTTCTGTAGGCCGACACCTACATACTAGTAAACATATCGGCTGATACAAGAGCCAGGGGGTTGGAGCTCCCTTCCAGTATGAAATGGAAAATGAGTGAAGGTTGGAGCCTTCTGTAGGCCGGTGCCTACGTACTAGTAAACGGATCAGCTAGTACAAGAGCTAGGGGGTTGTAGCTCCATTCCAGTAGAAGCTAGAGAATGAGAGAAGGTTATAGCCTTCTACAGGTGGGTGCCTACGTACTGGTATGAGTCTGCACCAATACAAGATTGTAAACATGTTTTTATTATATTAAAAGAAGACAGCTACAGGTGGTTTTTTTCTCGCATTGGGTTTCCACCTTAATTCTTGGTGTTCATGTGTGTTTCTTACGTGTGATGGTTTAGTCTGTTATTACTGCACATGGTTACTATTTATATGGTTAATAAAATACTGATGCACTGATGAAAGATTAGCATATGATGAATCATAAGTTCAGTGGATATATGCTGGTTTCCTTCAAGACAATTGCGTGTACATGCAATTTACCTTCATTGAAGTAGCGTATATAAATTTGAGTATGAAAAGAAAAAGTTATTGATTTGATAAATACTGATTCACCCCCCCTCTCAGTATTATTCCCAACATATATGACCACAACAGAAAGGTAGAGGGGATGAGTGATTAACCTAGCCCCTAGTCCAAATAGTTTTAATGGAACCATCGACTATTACAATGGAGGGGCAGGGCGTGTGACACCCTGCTTGTACACTAGCCCGTAGTCCTATTGCCCACTACATATGATCAGGTGTAGAGTGGTTGAAGGGAAAGTACCCCTAGAGTCCTTTGGGCTGAGACTCTACCAGACTGAAAATTGCTTATACAAAGAAACACACACACACAACCATCTTTTTAACTTTTAAGCAAATTCTAATGTTTTAGGGTACATACCTAAGGTCCTACGCCCGAGAAGACCGTTAGGGTGCAAACCCTTCTTGGAGTTCCCTTCTTCTTTCTCTGACCTGCAAGACAAACAAATCAAAGAAATCAACAGTACATGTATAGAAGTTTATGTATAAATCATCTTTATGCTATAAAGTTAGTTATAAATAATCTTTAAGTAACTACTTTCATAAGAATTCAACACAAGAATCTCATAAGCATAAAGAAAGATTATTCGGGAACAAAGACGTGTTTCTTTATATATAAAGGCAAATAAAGTACATATATCGGAAAGATATCACCTGAACACCTTCAGCAGGCTCCAAGCAAGCTTCCTCCCGGATTCGTTCCAGCCTCCAGCCTTCGACAAGAGCTCCTTCCAAGTCTTACTCAATGATGATGTCAAGGATGAATGATCACCAATACACATGGAAACAAGGGTTTCCTATGCAAAATGGGGGAAGTGCAGGATGCACCAAGGACTTCAGACCTGGTCTAAGGGAAAAATCTCAGCATAATAATCTTGCTCTCCTTTCTCTCTCCCCTTGGCCTTCCCTTTGATGTCTTTTTATACCCTCTCCAAAGTAGTTTTTTAGTTAGGAGTTGGTTGGGAACAGTTGGGCCACGGGCACTAACAGGTGATCCAGCAGGTAAACCCGCGATCACCGCCCGAAAAAGAGGAAATTATATTTTTTTAAGTGTTTTAATAGATACACGCGGGTTGGGTATGACAGACCCGCGTGTACACGCGTTTAACACAGGGCAAAGTCGCGTACAGGGAATAAAACACTGTTTTTTAAATTTTTGGACCAGGTCTGGAAGGAGGGGTTGCCCTAGGCCATAAGTGCAGCATCACAAACCATAAGAGTGAGATTTGGAGCTATAACAGATGCCCCCTAATGTATGAGGTCAGAAGGGGAACATGATGGCCGAAATACATTAAGTAAGTACAAGGAAAGGAACTCTGCCGAAAAACCGAGGAGGACTTCACCGGAATTCAGCCTGCCAAGCCACCGAAAGGAGATCAGAAAGAAACACTGTCTGAGGCGGGCATACCCATGCTCAGGAAAAGTAAAGCATGTCCGCATATCAAGTACAAGCGGATCCACTAAGTATACAAGTATAAATGACTGTAAAAATACATAATGGATCATCTGATCATAATGAGTAAGTACATGTCTGAATATCACATATAAAACTGTCAATGATGCTGAAAGATGCAACGGATCACTGAAATCAAAGACTGATCCCATAAGGTACCAACTGAACATGATGGAATAGGATGGTACTACACTGCAAACTCAGGTGCCAGCATATAGAATGTCGCCATGACTGACTGCAACATATAAGGTGGAATGGTATCAACTAGCAGTAACAGGAGCAACTGTCAAGTGAACCAATGAATGCTGATACAACCTGAGGTCTTCACCGACCGCCGTGGTACATTTCTACACCATGGGAATAAATGATCTGAAGTCGACCATGTGAGAAATCGTTTGATTACCGGTCATTGATGTATACCGTTAACAAACGCGAGACTACTCACCGATAATGATAATGAGCGTCAAGGTACCCAGTACAATCTAATAAGTGTGAATAGATGAGCTGAAGTCGAACACCTGTAAGAATCTATCAATCAGGAGACAATGATGGTTTCCCACTGTCGATAGCGAGGAATCTGCCACTAATGACTGCAAACCCCAAGGTACTGCCAAATGGACTCTAGATCTTTGCCCCAGAGCAATGAGTCGGAGTCGATAGGGAAAGATCCGCTAGAAGGAAGGCATTAAGGCATCCTCCATCAATCTAGCGCGAGTGTAACCTGTAGGCCAATAATGTGGAAGGAATCGGACGAAAAAGATGTAGTAACCCAACCGAAAGTACGTTTCCGGCGTACACAAGATGTGGCTAGCGCACGGCAGAAACCCTCTGAACCAACCAATAATGAAAGCTGACACAGAGGCGAGGTATCCACCAATAGGGTCAAATGGAAACCAAGGTACTGCACGAATCCCAATGTGTGATAATGTATGCTGATGTCGAACACAAGGGAAACCACTCAGTCAAAGACCCATGATACTGATCGATGCTGAGCACAAGGTGACCTATCAATAATGAAAATAGGGCCAGGGTGCGGTCTCTAGGTCTGCCCTCAGAGCAATGTGTCGTCGTCGATAAGGACAAGACCCGCCAGCAAGAAGTCAATGGGGACCTTCTCAAACCGGCACGAGTGAAGGACCAATATAACTGATGTGATGATAGACATGACACTGACAACCAGGGATGGCCGACTGAAAAATGAGTCAAGAGACACCGCAGAAAGGCCGACTCAGGCTAACTTCCCTTGAACAAAAGCACGACTCAATGTGACTATGTGGCAGCATATAATGAATCTGTATAAGTTCGTCATGCAGGAGGCACGAACGAACCCTCCATATGATTGGAAGAGATAACCAATCGGGGGAGAACTGACTCGATAACAAGGTTATGGCTTACCTAAGTCAAACTAGATCCCACCCATGCGGAGGAGACTTTGTTTCGAGTGCTTTGTTCAAGGGCGACACGACTGACTCTAGCTGCCAACAATAAATGGAAATAATGTCCCTGTTCCCGCTCTTTTTGGAATATTTAATTTTTTTGTCTTTTTCTGATAAGCCGGAAAAAGAATAAAAGAATGCTATGGTACAGTGGAAAGAACGAGTGTCGGTGAAACAGATGCTCTAGTTCCTGGGAAAGGAACGTTCCTATGCTCAATGCAGGGAGGTGAAAAACTGGTCAGTGACACTCAGAGGTATGTCCCTTCCATGGATCTGGGTATGTCAAGCTGCAGAGGTCAAGGGTATGCAAGGTTGATTTTTTGCAGACGTCATGGTCAAAAGTGGGCTTAAACACGAGTCCAAGTGAAGCCGGTTATAGGCCAAAAGATGCAAATGGTCAACATGCAATGCAGAAGTACAACTCAACACACATAGGAGCCTCTAGGGTATAAGGCCAGAACGAAGCGAAGAAGCAAGGAAGAATGAGTCTTCAACGCATAAGTCATGGCGGGACTACAGAGGACTCCCGAGCCTACTCAAAACGAAGCAGCATGGGCAACAAATGTCAGTGAGGTGCTAACTAGGATGCCCATGTAAAAGGATGGCTCTACCATCATGTCATGATTTAAAGAATCGGCGAGTGAAAATGGCTTGCGAACCATAACATGATGGGGTCGACCCTACGGCAGATGTATCGGTCAAATGGAGGCTAGTATGCATAATGCAACGGAAAAATGGTGTCCCTAACCTATATGCCAGTGAGAACACGATACCTGCCATGACGGGTCAGCAGTCATGGAACCGCCTCGAATCGTCGAAAAATGTCCAAAATGTCCTGAAAAACAACTCAATCTCGACATTCCAAGCTCCCAAGTTAAAAGTGACATGAAACCAAACAAAATAAAATTTTGAAAAAATTTTGCATTTTCAAAACTTATAAAAAGAAATTTTGGACTTACCATTGTCACCGTTTGACTTGGAGAGCAAATTGTGGATCAAAAGGAGCAAACTTTCCCCGTGACTTATTCAACCGTTCAAACTTGCCGAAAACTTCCAGGTAAGCACTAAACTTGTCTTGCAATCAATTGTGATAGTTTTTAGGAAGTTTAATTAATGTTTCACCGTTAGATTTTTGCAAAAAATTGCTCTGCGGCGTACACGCGGGTTGGATGTATATAAATCGCGTATACGACGGCCCTACACGCGACTGTGTATAGGGTAAACCGCGTGTGCGCAGCGAAAAATTTTTATATAAAAAACTAATGGATGAATTTGATTTTTTCTTCCAGGATGACTCTCACATGGCGTGAAAGAGAGCACTCAGCTATAGATAATGAAGTTATGGAGAATGATGAGGCATTAGATGCCTTACGGGGATGCGGATTGTTAAAATTCTTTAAGTTGCCGAATATGAAAGCAAATGTGCGTCTGCTCGAGAGACTTATTGATTACTGGGATGTCGAGGAAGAAGCTTTTATGATTGATCAAATGCCACTCAGGATAGAAGTGGAAGATATATATTTCATCACGGGCCTTTCCCGAAGGGGAGAGGTAGTCCACTCCCGGGGCAGGACCCGGAATAGTCTCAGCGTAGACGACTATGTACAACTTTACTGCCCAGGTCATCGGAAGGTCGGGAGTCAGATCTCGATCCCACACGTGGCGAGTTTGTCACTGCGGATAATCCTGTTCACCATAGCTCGAGTGAACGGGTCATCTTCGCTACATCAGGCATCACGAGTAAACATGAGCGTAGCAGTGGACTGTCTCACCACGGTGTTTGACTGGTGTACTCCCCTACTTGCCAACATGAAGGAGCAGCTTGCTTCTATCAGGAAGGGACAGACCAAGAACTTTGGGTATGGGACCATTTTATGCACATTTTTCTTCGAGAAGGTTCCTGCACTCCGTCCCAGGGTAGCAGTTCCCATCAGTAGTCCATGTGATCCACGTATGGGCCGGTGGGCTGACTTGATGAAACGTCTGGGGGGTGGGGAAGTGCCCAGGAATGCATTCGACGACGACTTTTTTGCTTGGTGGGAGCAACAGATCATCGCCATAGACGACTACCCCTATGCTGGACTGGATTTCCGAGGAGATCCTGACCTAGTGCTGCCACCAGATGCAGCATGGGGCGAGATCGGTAAGATTTTTTGATTTTTATGATTTTATGATTTTTAGGATTTTTCAAGCATAATGATGAACTTTGAAAAATATATTTTTTTGATGAGATTCAAATGACTGATATGATGATCATGTTTCAGACATTGGGCCTGTGCGACCAGATGGATTCCCACGGCACGGACGGCGTGGCCGAGGAGCCGAAGAGGCGGCTGCGGATGCGGAAAGGACCCTCGCCAACGTGCAGCGACACTTGGCGAGATTGAGCTATCAAGTACCGATGGCCGAGATAGAGGACCTTCCTCCAGATATGCAGCGTCATGTGGTTGGGATGCCACGTGACTGGGTTCGCGTTTTTCGGCGCGTGGCCAATGCTATAGTTAGTTATTTAGCTGCTCATCCAGAGCCGAGGCATTAGATATGCCTGACATGATTATGGGCATTTGAGTCCCAATTTTGTATATTTTTGGACACACATATGTACACTCGAGACGCTTTGTGATATATATATATATACAGTTTGACTTTTTGATGCATGATTTTATGATGATGAATGATTGATATGCCAGTCTAATGCTTGATTAGCGATAGAATCAGCTAACCAATTTTGAGATCTTGGAATGTGCAAATAATTAATGTAAATAAATGATCTTTGCAACAACCTCACCCTTAAATATTGGCGATATAATGATGGATCTCTAACCCGATAAATGTTATTTAACTGAGACACTATCAATTGAGAATCAAGATACACTACCAACGAGTCGATCCCGTAAGAGATTGCCTCGGATAATAAATTAATAACAGCTGTATACTCGGCCATATTGTTTGAAGCAGGACCGATACACACGCCTCTCGATGTCATCAACTGACCAGATGGGTAATAAAGTACCCAAGCTGCGGAAGCAAGATTCCGAATGTGCCGACTAGCACCATCGGCGAATCCAAAATAAACCAAATCATCCATCAACACCTGCTAAAGCAGACCAAAAGTGCTGATATCAGAAAAACGCTCGATAAGATATGTACAAATATACATAAAATACAAAGAAGCCATTGCCTGGTAAAACTAAGCAAAATACTTCTTGAGGTAGAGCCCGTCAGGGGGCTCCGCCAACTGACACCTAGGGATGTTTATAGGTACGACGATCGAACCAATCAATATACTCTCTTCGGCAAATAAATGTGTCGGAGCCAAAGGGACCGTACAAACATCACTAGTCGAACTGGAGGACCGAGATTCTACTTCATGCACAGGGGAATGAAAGTATAACCGACGATGTAAATCTTCCAAAGGTCGATCTACGGCCGTCATTGCTTCGAATATCGCTTCATCCGATGGAAAAACAATATCCGAGCAATCCGATGCAGAGGTGGAATCAGGGGTCCGAAAATGAGCCACATCACCATCTATTTCTTTCCCCGAGGAAATAATAGAATGGTTATCTACAGAGTTATCGATAGATTCATATCTAGGTTCTGCTGCAGACATAAGAGATTCTATTTCACCCACCTTGTCGTCACCTGATGTGGTCACAGATGAAGCTAAGGTTCCAGGATTCGAAGAATAAAGAGTTTGGACAAACTCTCTCCGTAAAGGATCCCTGGAGGATGAAATTGTATCTATACCAGCCGTAGGAGGGGGAAGGTTAAACGTACCCATCAATGAAGAATACATCCCGACTCCTAGACTCTCAATAGGCGGACGGGGGTTACCCACTAAAGGAATGGTAGAGTCAGAGTTTGCTTGAGGATCAGCTGGACAATAGTCCAATTGGTCAACCTTAACGATTTTCCCCTCATAAGGAAAGCAAATGACACGAAATAGAGTCGAAACAACGGCTTCCATCTCGTATACCCAGTTCCTTCCTAATAGGAGATTATAATCTAGGTTAGCGTCTATGACTTCTACTTCAATATTAACGACCTTTCCTCCAACACATATAGGAAAAGCCGGGATAATCCCGTACGGTCTATGAGAGTGACCATCAAATGCTGTCAATAGGGTGGGTGAAGGAACAACCGTCGGTGATCCAATGGCCTTCCAACATGACATAGACATGACACACGTGGAAGCTCCCTCATCTACAACCGTCCAGAAAATATTCGTTTTCTGGTAGGTAGACTTTATCTGGAAAGCCATGTGATGAGGAAGTCTCTTTTTGACATTACTCATATCAAAAGAGAGAGCTAAGGAATTACTTGGATCTACTGCCCCCATTGCCAATAGCAAGGCACTTCGTTGAGTAGGACATGTCTGGAGAACCTCTAACGCGGACATAGCACATGGACTCTGAGCCAGATCCTCGACAATGGAGTAATTCTGGGCTGCCCTAATATTAGGGTTGATAGTCGCACGTTTAGCTGAACCTTTCGGCACCCGAGGTATAGTCTCAACAGAAGGTCGCTCAATATGAAGTGGGTTGTTAGTTTCGGGAACTGATTTACCCTTAGAATTTTCACCTTCACCATAATCGCGTGACCGTGTGGCCACATTAGCGTGAGCACCCATCATGAAAACATTTGATGACTTATCCCCTTCCTGGTTGCCCCCAGAGGAGGTCCCAGGATTCGAATTCGCGCCAGCAAGAAGTTGCTGCCCTTGGGGAAACGGGTTAGTCAACACAGCTTGCGAACTAGAAGTCCCTTGCTGTGCTAACAAGCGCTGAGCGTCTTCGATTTTAGGGCAAAGATGAGTTAGATGGTCTCCACTGCATAACTTGCAAGGAAACTTGACTTTCTTTCTCGACTCATTTCCACCACCACCAGCGTTGTTGCCGGATTTATTTGCATCGGGCTTCCCATCCGAGTTCTTCTTTTTACCACGTCCTTTCTTTTTCCCATCGGAATTTTGATTTCCTTTGGGGTTATTGGATTGGACGGCGTTAATGGAAGAATTTTGGGAAGCAGGAGGACTAGACATTGTGACTTGGTTGTTAGGAGCAGTTTGTAATGACAACTGCTGCAATTGATTTAGCAAGTTCACTGTAGTTGAGTCTACAGACCCCACGATACCATCCGCATGCGGACCTGGCTTTGGCTTAGCTAAATCAACCTTAGATCCAGGAGCATCTGGCAAGTACTTTTGGAGGATCCCAGACTGAGAGTAGATCAGTTCTAACTGCTGGGCCCTGAAAATGGCTTGCTCCTCAGAATAGACCCCAGACATGGAGACATCCTTGGAGATCTCAGGTTGCAAAGACTTCAAAAACCACTCTAGACGGTACTCCGGAGGGATTTCGGCTTTAATGAGCCTTTTTCTCCGTCTCCATTCCTGTATGTGATCAGAAATGTGGGTTGCCTTATCCTGACGAAAGGTAGCCAGAAGTTCAGTTCCGGCATCATAGCGGACAGGCAACTGAAAGTGATTCAAGAAGATATTAGCTAAGTCTGCGAACGATGTAAAGCTGCCCCCTGGCAACTCTATGTACCATTTAGCCGCATTACCAGTCAAGGTGCGCTGAAAAAGTCTCAACCTAACCGAATCTTCGATGAGGGAGTTAGATGAGCACCACAAATGGAATGTGGTTACATGATCGCCCGGATCTTCACCACTCTTCCCTTCGAATTTTGGGATGTCCGAAGGGAGTTTGGTTGGGACCGGAGGCCAGGCTGGATTGTATCTGATAGGGTCATTCGTTAGCTTAGTGAGATCTGGCAAGTTTAACGTTGCCAGAAATGGAAGCCTAGGAGGACCTAGGGGATTCCACCCAGACTGGGCAGAACTCCCCAAGTTCTGAAAAGATTGTCCTGGGATTTGAGAGGCACCAGGCTGCCCCAAGTGACCAGTAGAACCAGCTGGACCAAAGGGCAAGCCTTGTGGTCCAGCAAAATTCGGAGTTTGACCAACTCCTGCCGTATAAGCTCCATAGCTTGCAAAGTTTCCTCCTATAGAATTGTAAGGAGTCGATAACCCCTGATATGGGTTCCAAGCCGAAGCGAGGGGAGGAATACTTTGAAACATGCTAACTGTGGAATACGGCCTACTTCCTTGTTGACCGATGAATGGATTCGCAGTTCCTGCGTTACTAGCCCCAGGGTTATTCCAACCTTGGAAAGGATTGCTGCTTTGTCCTATTGAAGAAAAAGGCATGGATCCTACCGTTGGGTTGGAATGTGGAATATGACCACTTCCAAAAGGAAAACCCTGAAATGAAGCCGATCCGCCCATCATGGACGTAGCGGCATTGAACGGAACTGACGGAATACCCTGTGATTGGGTGCCAAAAAGGAAGGAACCAGTACTAAAAGCATTGGTTTGGGCATTTCCACTCGTGGACGAAATGGAGGTAGACCCAACCAAAGATGTGCTAGCAAACGATCCGAACAAGGAAGCGGAGGGGATGGAAATGGTTCCTCCCCCTTGCACCGATGTTGGGGTTTGCATAGTCGCAGCACTTGTGGAAGCCATGCTTCCAGTAGTGATCATAAATGGTAAGCGCGTAGCGTAACCTGGACTCGCTGGTCTATATAATGGAGGCCCAACGTATTGCAATACGTCTGGGTAACTAGATGGTAGTGGAGAATTTGGAATCACTAATGATTCTGAAAGTTCTTCTACCTCTACGTTATCCTCCGCTTGAAAGCGAACTTGAGAAAAGACTGGAGCGTCCCTCTCTTGTTCAAAAGTACCAGGCCTTGCTTGGCCGCTAATATCCCCGAGAGGAGGATCAATCCCCGATGCGTCAGCCGGCGTGGGACGGACCCCACCGGTAGTATTCCCTCTGCGCCTTCTAGGAGAAGGCTCTAAACTAGGTGGCGAGAGACCACGAAGTCTTCGAGACCGTCTAGGAGACCGGTCAGCCACTTTGAATTTTTTGTTATGATCTTATCTAAAGACTCAAAAAATTAAAAGCTAGGCCAACTAGGAGCACAGAGCACACACTAAAAAGTTCCTAAAGATACAGCCAGTCAAACGACTTTCAAGTATTTCCGCTCCGGGTGATTGAGACCGGACACCAAAATACGAGAAAGTGAATCAAAGGGCCTTCCGAGGATAGTCTGGGATGATGAGGGCCCAGTCCTATCAGCGAAGGTATCAGAGGAAGTTACGCTGACCTCCTAACAACAGTCTGCGCCGGTGCAAGCCCCCAAGCTTCGCAAGGGTGCCCTCCGGAAGTACTGTCGAGAGTGATACAACGTCGACCTCAGGTGCCACGGGATTCCCCTCCGCAGCCACCTATGCAGATCCCTAGGAAAGGCAACTATGGGTACCAACTCGTCGCAGAAGCCAGGCGGAACAGTCGTGAGGTAAGTTCGGACAAGTAGGAGAGGGGGTATCTCTCTTCCCTGTCTTCACAGACCCTCGTGCTTAACTCCCAGATCCGGAGTCTTCCTGGTCTCCCTAACTCTATTGGATTTACTCTCTTTAATCAGACTCTTATGTTTGACGTTTTGTGTGGCCTTGGAGAGTTAACTCTCCACTCGCCTAATCCAAGGCCCTAAAATCCTAAACTTGTTGGTGTAATAACTAAAACAAAAAGTTCTAGTGGATTTTAATTAAGCGCTTGATTTTATTAGGCTGTTCTTTAAGTCAAAGGTAATGGAGGTGAAACTTGTGGTGTTTTATGGACGCAAAAGAAATTAATAAAACCTAGCTACATGCACATGCACTTTTGTTTTCGATGAATAGCAATTTCTATGAGGTTCAGAAGGCACTTGTAATATAAACAAAAAAATTTTCCTTTTTCTTTTCAGACTCCACACTCACAAAAACTAACAAAACTAAATATGCCTAAAAAGAGATGCAAATCTTTCCCTAATGCAAGAACTAAATGTGGATGCACAATTCAAAGACTACTCTAAAAACAAAGAAGGAAAGTTGCTGCTTTACCAAATTTTGTCTTGCCACTGAAATGCTTAGATAGAAGATGATTTGTTACTAATCATTTCGTCCAAACAATAAAAACAAGTTTTAAGATAAAAAACAAAGCACTTTCACTTCGCAAAAAAGGAAATCAGATGAGAAGCAAGTTTAAGAAAGCGAAACTCAAAAACTTTCAAAAGATTTTCTTTCAATCAAACCAAAAAGTCTTTTTCAAAGGAAAAACTCTCAAAAATACTGACACCAATGATTGATAAACAAACAACCAAACACTTTTGTGAATTGACACCAATGAAATGATGAGAACTCAACAAAAATAAAATGTGTTCGAAGTCGCTTTTGACAATCAAAAGCAGCAATGAAAGTCCAAGAAATCAAAAGACAAGTTTCAAGGAAATGGTAACAAACAACTTTCCCGAAACGAAGGAGCAAATGGTCATAAAAATGATTTCGTTAAGCAAACACAAATGTCATGAAAACAAAATGGACCCAAAGATTTTAAGACAATCTTCCCACTCTGCCGAAACAGAGCAATCAAGATTCTTAAACAGAAACCTTGTGTGTCAAAAATCAATGACGCTTGCAATCAACGAAAAACAAGACTAGCACTCCTAGAGAGAGTTCGAAACAAGATGCCCCCTGTTAAACAGAGAACTGTCACTGGGAATTGACTGCTTTAAACTGACCCAAACCACCAGACAGACATTCAGCCAAAAGAAAAATTATAAATCTTGAAAATTATGTGATATACGCGCCTGCAATTATTTGCAGAATGCGTGTACACGAGACTGTAACTAAGGAAACCTGCGTATACGCGGGTTTACTTAGTGCAACTTGCGTATATACGCTTCTGTAATCCAGAAAAAGTGCGTATATGAAGTGTTTCAAGAAAAATAAAAAACACAAACTGAAAAACTGGAACAGCTTGGAGTTCAAGAAAATATCAAACAGTCAGAACCAACAAACAGAGGCACTGAGCCTAGATTGGCTTGAGGACTACCCAAACTAGGAACAACAAGAATGTTGTCCCCAGCGGAGTCGCCAATTCTGGTTGAAGGGAAAGTACCCCTAGAGTCCTTTGGGCTGAGACTCTACCAGACTGAAAATTGCTTATACAAAGAAACACACACACACAGCCATCTTTTTAACTTTTAAGCAAATTCTAATGTTTTAGGGTACATACCTAAGGTCCTACGCCCGAGAAGACCGTTAGGGTGCAAACCCTTCTTGGAGTTCCCTTCTTCTTTCTCTGACCTGCAAGACAAACAAATCAAAGAAATCAACAGTACATGTATAGAAGTTTATGTATAAATCATCTTTATGCTATAAAGTTAGTTATAAATAATCTTTAAGTAACTACTTTCATAAGAATTCAACACAAGAATCTCATAAGCATAAAGAAAGATTATTCGGGAACAAAGACGTGTTTCTTTATATATAAAGGCAAATAAAGTACATATATCGGAAAGATATCACCTGAACACCTTCAGCAGGCTCCAAGCAAGCTTCCTCCCGGATTCGTTCCAGCCTCCAGCCTTCGACAAGAGCTCCTTCCAAGTCTTACTCAATGATGATGTCAAGGATGAATGATCACCAATACACATGGAAACAAGGGTTTCCTATGCAAAATGGGGGAAGTGCAGGATGCACCAAGGACTTCAGACCTGGTCTAAGGGAAAAATCTCAGCATAATAATCTTGCTCTCCTTTCTCTCTCCCCTTGGCCTTCCCTTTGATGTCTTTTTATACCCTCTCCAAAGTAGTTTTTTAGTTAGGAGTTGGTTGGGAACAGTTGGGCCACGGGCACTAACAGGTGATCCAGCAGGTAAACCCGCGATCACCGCCCGAAAAAGAGGAAATTATATTTTTTTAAGTGTTTTAATAGATACACGCGGGTTGGGTATGACAGACCCGCGTGTACACGCGTTTAACACAGGGCAAAGTCGCGTACAGGGAATAAAACACTGTTTTTTAAATTTTTGGACCAGGTCTGGAAGGAGGGGTTGCCCTAGGCCATAAGTGCAGCATCACAAACCATAAGAGTGAGATTTGGAGCTATAACATAGAGTGTAGGTGGGTGCGTGTCCTTTGGCATGTGTCCCTGGCCACATTAACTTCCATGTGACCATTGAAAGGGGCGGAGGATAAGGCACAAGAGCCAAACTAACCGTTCGCAAAAGCACACCAATTTCAGTGGAATTTCTATAGCTTCCATGCTGATTTTCGCCTGTAAATTCTTCCAAAGGAGGAATTCATTGCCTATTTTTCCAATTTTGGTTATTTTCCAGGGCATATAGGAGAGAAATGAAGGAAGAGGCCTAACTTAGCCATTTTTCAGTCTTTTTGAGCTCAAGAAGAGCCTAAATAGGGGTTTGTGGGTGTCTTGGACACAATTGAAACATAATTTTTGTGATTTGAGTATTGTATGTTGATGTAATTTAAATTTCAAGCATATAACATAAAAGGCCAACATTGGAAGCTGGACTCAAAGACGTAGCCTAGGAGGGGTGAAATCCGTCATCAAATTGTTGTTTTGTGATGCTGCATGTTGTCTATTTTTATCTGGATATATCTACAAAACTTAAATAAAATTACTAAGTTTATGTGCTTTTACAATTTTGATCCATTTCCCACAAGACATAAACTAGCTTGCAAACTTTTTCAAGAAACCTTCAAATTTTTAATTTCATATCAGTTTGGTATCAGAGCATGGTTTTTTTTGAAGGTTTGATTATTTTTCAAGTGTTTTTGAATTATTACAATGTCTAAGTTGAATAGAGGAGAAGGAGTGATTGAGGAAGAAAACCCTGAAATTGGTACAAGGAAGTCACAAATTCCAAGAACTCCATCAACCATGGCACATGAAGAAGAATAGGAGCTAATGCCTGAGGATGAGAGAGATTTTAGAAATGATTTGTATGATATGTTAGAGATGGCAAAAGTGTTGTACAATGAAAGGAAAATAAGGCTACAAGGAGAGAGTTCAAACCATCCAAAATGTAATGGTGGTGAGGGGGGCAAGCCTTTATTCCCTCCAACACCTCCTCCTTCACCTCCATATTCACCTTCATCCTCATCTCCTTCTTCAATTCCTTCAACAGTCCTAGATCTCCAAAAGGACATGCTAAGTCTCCTTTTCAAAATATTATGGATGATGTTACAAATATTCATCTTGCTTCTCTTCTTTTTGAAAGTTCAACCCTTATTTGGTGGGAAGCCAGTACCCAAGAATATTTGAGGAAAAGTGGTAAAATTATCTCTTCTTGGAATGATTTCGTAGTTGCATTAAGAAGGAAATTTTATCCATTAGCTTATACACAAAAAGGAATTATGGATTGGAAAATTTTTAGGCAAGATAAAGTTCAAAGTGTTCAAAGTTACACACAAGAATTTAGAAGAAGATCTTTAATCTTGGGTGTTGATTTTTCTTCATAAGACACTCTCCTTAAATACATAGGTGGATTACATAGTTATTTGAGACATATTATACTTATGTTTAATCCCACCAATCTTTATGAATTATGTATTCAGGAAATTCATTTAGAATCAATAGGCAAGAATGTTCCTCAAGAGAAAAGAAAGAAATCATCCAAGTATGGAGACAAAGGAAAATGTAAGTTTAAAGGAAAATGAAAAAAGAATGCTACAGTCAACAAAGGAGATAAAATTACCTGTAAACATTGTTCAAAAGAATTCCATGATGAAGACCATTGTTGGAAACTACATAAAAAAATGAGACCAAAGAAGTTCAATAACAAGGGGAAACAAAAGAATGCTCCTACAACTCAACAAGATCAGGATCTGATTCAAGTGATGAAACCAAAATCACAACCATGGGAATGCAAGCGAAAGATTTTAATGCAAGTACTTGCATTTCTAGTAAGCCTATTGAGTCTCGAAATGATAAAGAAAGAATTGAGATTATTCATATCAGGGTCATTACAAAACATACAAAAGCTGATACCTTGTTTGATAGTGGATCTTAAGTCAATCTTATTTCTAAAGCTATTTTCAAGAAACTAAACTTAGAAACTACACCTCATACTAAACCTTACCCTTTGGGTTGGGTATGTGATGGTGCAAAATTGCAAGTGACAAGAAAATGTAAACTCAAATTTGTCATCACTGTAAACTTTATAGATGAGGTAGAGCTTGATGTTGTGCCACTTGACATATGTGGAATTGTTTTATGGATTCCATACTTGTATGAACAAAAAGACATATTTTAACGTCATGAAAACAAATAAAACATTTTTAAACATGGATTTGAGTATATTGTTAGAGAACATATCAAGAATATGAAATTATCTCTTGTAAGTGTTGGTCAAATGAAAAGGCTTGTAAATGCTAGCAAGAAAAAATTTATTGATGATTAAAGTGAAAGATATTGCTGAATCTGAAGCTTTCAAAAGATGGGATTGAAAAATCAAGCATGATTTGGTTGAAGTTGTTAACATTTATGAAAATATGTTTTAGGAACCTAAAGGGTTGCCTCCTAAAAGAGGAATCCAACACGAGATTCATTTTCAACAAGACGCACCACTTCAAAACATTGGCATGTATAGAATGTCAATTTTAGAGAATGGAGAAATCAAGAAGCAAATTCAAGAGTTGCTTGACAAAGGGGTCATCATGCCTAACACATCTCCTTGTGGGTATATTATTTTCTTGGTTCTAAAGAAGGCTGGTACATTATGCATGTGTGTGGATTTTAGATATTTGACCAAAATCACGTTAAAGAATCACTATCCTCTTCCTCACATTGATGATTTTCTAGATTAGTTAAAGGATGTATTTTATTTCACTAAGTTAGATTTGAGAAGCGATTATCATCATATAAGGATTGCTGAAGGTGATATTTGAAAATATGATTTCAAGAAAAAACAAGGGTTGTTTGAATGGTTAGTTATGTCGTTTGGGCTTTTCAATGCACCTGCAACATTCATGAGAGTTATGAATGATGTGTTGAGACCATTCCTTGATGATTTTGTCATAGTATACTTAGATGATATTATGATTTTCACTAAGACTCGTGAAGAGCATGTCAAGCGTGTGAAACAAGTTTTAGATGTCTCAAAGAAAGAGAAGTTGTATTTGAAGATGTATAAATGTGAAATTGGGAAAACCTCTTTGGTTTATTTAGGTCATATTGTAGGAGGGGGTGAATTGAAGATTAATCCCTCAAAAGTTTAAGTCATTGTAAATTGGCCTAAACCCAACAATGTAATAGAAGTTAGGAGATTTTTGGGAGTATTCCAATATTGGAGAAAGTTTATAGCTAACTACTCACTCATTGTAGTACCATTACATGCTTTGACAAGTGTGAAACAAGTCTTTCTGTTGGGAGGCAAGTAGAAAAAATCCTTCAACATGTTGAAAGAGAAAATAAATACAACACCATTTCTAACACTTTTAGATCTTAAGCATCCATTTGAGATTCAAACTGATGAAAGTGATTATGCCATGGGAGAAATTTTGATGTAGCATGGAAAGCCTAGTTGTTATCATTTTGAAACTTTTACCAACGCATCAATTAACTATCCAAATTATGATTAAGAGTTGTATGCTTTGGTACAAAGTGTGAAGAAATGGATTCACTATTTGATGGGTAAAGAAACGATTATTCATACTAACCATCAACCTTTGCAATATTTACAATTGCAAACAAAGCTATAATAAGCTGTACATTTTAGGTGGATTGGATTCCTACAACAATCTCATTTGGTAATCAGGTACAAGAAAGGTATATACAACAAAGTTGTTGATATGTTATCAAGGCCTATTGTTAATGCATATGTCATTCTTAAGAATAACTCAATCATGCATGAAATTTATATTGAACATTATGCCCCAGATGATGATTTTAAATATGTTTATGAAACTTTGATTCAAGGAAATCATGTTAAAGAGTTGGATTATCATGTTCATAACAAGTTGTTGTATCATATTGGAAAGTCATGTGTTCCATAGGGTGAAAGAGTCAATATCGTAAGGGAAGCCCACACTTCTCTTATTTCTAGTCTCTTTGGTGTAGGAAAATTAGTTGTTGAAATTCATAGGTATTGTTATTGGCCTCACATGAATGAAACTATTTCAAGATATGTAAAGGGATGTTCCATGTGTGCTACTAGAAAGCCTAGCAATAGAAAATTGGGTTTGTACACTCCACTTCCTATTCCATTTGTCATTGGGAAAGTATTTCTATGTATTTTGTAACGGGATTACTAATTTCTAGAAAAGGTCATGATTATCTATATGTTGTTGTAGATCGTTTCAACAAAATTTGTGTGTTGATTCCATGTAAGAAAAAAATTACAACTGAATAGACTGCAAATATGTTTTTCCAAAATGTATGGGTTCACTTTGGGTTTCCCATTTCTATTATTTCTGATCGAGATTATTGATTGTTTAGGAAGTTTTGGTCAAGTCTATGGGAACTCATGGACACAAAGTCGAAGAAGAGCACCACATTTCATCCAAATGTATAAATTTCTCTATAGATCAACTATCTCTGATACCATGTAGAAATTCTGCAAATTCTCTACAAATCTTGCTCTGAGACCTATGTAGAAAATCTGACTGTAGATTAACCCAATAATGAAATATACCAAAACAAAATACTATAACCTACTTCTACTATCAATTTGCTTTGCGAAAGCTTAAATATTGAGTTGAATCAGAGCTGAACACATATAACCATAAGAAGAAGAATCAATACACATGAAACACAAAAAATACTTAGGGGAAAGCCTCGGCTAAAAACCCCACTATCTATATTATCATACAAGGTGGGAATACATCAGAATTATACAAAGCCTTAACTCCCACAACTAGCGAGCTCTCAGTCCAATCCTCCTGGATGCTCACAAGCAATCAAAGCTTCTCACAAGCCTTCTCCTCTGCCGTCCAAGCTCCTATTTCCTTGCGCAGTTCCTCTAGGATGATCTCCTTCACCCAGTGGAGCATTGCTCTCACACACTACTCTAACACACTGTCAGAAATGCACAATCCTCAAGGAACCTTACCTTGACTACATGCATGAGTTTCGTTTATAGGAAAACAAATGCAACTAAGAGTACACTGTCCTTGACTTTGGCTCAACTGGGTCTTTTTCAGAATAGACATGCATGAGTTTGTGATGAGGGAATCTTTAGTTATTTGGAGTACACTGGTTGAGTGCATGCATGCATCAACTAACTGATAACTCACAATTAGTTCCTCAAATAGTTTGGAACTAATTTAACTAGACTTAACTCAGTAAACAGAGTTAACTAATTACAACTCAAATATAACTCAATCTTATCTCCTTAATTAAGGGATAATCTGTTGCATGACTGCAGAAAGACTTCTAACTTGAATTTATCAACTAATTAATCCATAATGAATTAAATAATTATTTCCAAGCAGCTGGTGAGACTAAATTCGATTTTAATTCACAATTTTAATTCAAGGACAAATTAAAATTGGAATATTATGGATTCTATTTTTATCATTTCTTGTTGCTATTTTCAACACCAAAAACCGATGACCAAACAGAGGTGGTAAATATAATAGTAGTGTATCTCCTTCGTGGATATTGTGCTAAGCATCTTAAACTTTGGGATGAGCATTTTCATAAGATCCAACATGCCTACGGTCATGTCAAGCACTCCTCTATGCAAGTATCTCCATTTAGAGTTTGTTTGGGTTATTTGCCAAAGTCTCCTTTGGATTTCATCTTTGGTACATTTATTGCAGTAGATGGACATAATGATATGGGAAAAGCCAAGAATTTCATTGAAAAAATTCAACTAGTGCATCAATGAGCACAAGAGTAGCTTGAGAAAAGCAAAGAAAAGTACAAAGCAAGGCATGAAAAGCATCAAGTTGACCATGATTTCCAAGTGGGAGATCAAGTTTGGTTTTTTATCAGCAAGGAAATACTTCAATGTGAAGTTAAAAAGCTCAAGCCAATCAAATATGGTCCTTTAAATTTTTTGGAGAAGGTTGGTAACAATGCTTTTCGATTACATTTTCCACCTTATATGCAAATTTATTCTATTGTGAATGTGGAAAACTTGAGATTGTTTGAGCCTCCATTGATTGATGATGATGAAGAAAATGTTTAGATTCCATCTATTAAATATTTTGATCTTGAATATTTAGATGAGTTGCAGGAAGACTCAATTCTTGACAAGGAGGATAAGGACTTCACACAGAGATAGTGTGGAGTATCTTTGAGTGCAGCCCAAAGGTACCAATATAATTAAATCAAGGTGGATTGAGATTAGGAAAGTGAGGGAGTTGTACCCTAACTTACTTGCTGAGTAAAAACAAACTTTTGGCGGTCCAAAAGCTTCCACTAGGGAGGAATTATCTAGGGGATAAATAATATTCTCAACAATCAAAGTGTTCAAAATCACCCAAAGCAAGTTCCAAATCGTATATCTCTTCATTCTGATTCCAATGATGCTTGAATCTCATCAATTCAACATCGTATGTGAAAGTTATCTCGTTTTGAAGTTTTTGGAAAACATCTAAAATGTCAACTTGCAGGGTTGACTGGGCTGTTAAATGGGCAGGATGTATAATGATGTGGCTCTGATGCCAGCATGATGACTAGGTAGGTATAGTGGTTAGATGAGCCAATCCCATGCTGACACATGGAAGGTCATATAAGTCAAGGTGGAAAATTTTTATTGGTTGTGTCGTTTTTGGCTGTACCAGTTAGGAGGTGCCACGTCGCCCTCAGGGCTCATGCAAAATTTGGTTAAGGGTCCGACCAACCTTGCAGGGGGTCAACCCTATGACCTCCAGTAACAAAATGCAACACTCTATCACCATACCACATAGTTGATTCTTAACATATAATGATGGTTGTTATTCATAAAGGTTATCCGAACAACGATTGGCCTGGGGGGGGTCCGGTGGGCTTGCCTGATTAGCCCCAAAATCGGGTTAAATGGCACTATATATGACCAAAACGGAAAGGTGGAGGGGGTGGGCAGTTAGTCCAACCATCAGTCCCAACAAACTCAATGGAACCTTCGACTATTACAATGGAGGGGCAGGGCACGTGGCACCCCACCTGGGCCCCAACCCACGATCCTATCGCCCTAGCCCATAGTCCTATCACCCACTACATATGACCAGGTGTAGAGTGCCGAAGGGCATGTCGCCTCTAGCTTGTGCCCATGGCCACAGTAACTGCTATGTGACCGTGAAATGGGGAGATTTAGGGCACAAGAGAAAACTAACCGTTTGACAAGACACACCAATTTCGATGGAATTTCTGCCACTCCCATGCCAATTTGTCACCTGGTGGTTTTGCAAAAGGAGGAATTCATTTTATTTTTTTCCATTTTTGGTTATTTTGCAGGACATATAGTAGAGAAATGAAGGAAGAGGTCTAACTTGGCTATTTTTCAGCCTTCTTGAGCCAAAAAAGAGCCTACACAGGGATTTTTGGGTGTTCTAAACACAATGGAAACATTATTTTCATGATTTGAGCATTGTATGATTATGTAATTTACATTTTGAGCATATAATATAAAGGGCCAACATTGGAAGCTGGACCCAAAGATGTAGCCCAGGAGGGGTGAACTCTGTCATCAAATTGTTATTTTGTGATGCTGCATGTTATCTATTTTTCTCTAGTTATATCTACAAAACTTATCTAAAATTACTAAGTTTATGCGCTTTTTCAATTTGAATCCATTTCCCACAAGACATAAACCAGCTTGAAAACGTTTTCAAGAAACCTTCAAATTTTTAATTTCATATCAGTAACACCAATAATTCTCAGGGCTGCCCTCCTGGAGGTAATGTTGGAACCCCATAAGGAATTGTTGTCCATCAACATTTTATTCCCTATATGTCCAGTTTGAGTCTTCCCAATCTAAGCCAGCTCATTAATGATCCTCTTCACCATGATCCAAATCGGCCACCTATGCCAAACAAACTCATTTATGATATTCCCAAATTTGGAGGGAACTCTG
Source organism: Pinus tabuliformis (assembly GCA_031772625.1). Taxonomy (NCBI): domain Eukaryota; kingdom Viridiplantae; phylum Streptophyta; class Pinopsida; order Pinales; family Pinaceae; genus Pinus; species Pinus tabuliformis. Next base: position 579,182,353 of record CM062813.1, on the reverse strand, counting down.
GAGAGGATCCCACTAACCACGTTCATTTCACATGTGGTGTTCCTCTAATTATATAACATAGGATTCCATACCTCTATGCCTTTTCTAATGCACCCTCATAGCCACTACCACTAAATGGTATGTGGACCAACCCTATGCATCTCATTTGATGTTTGTAACCGTTGCCAATGCCTTCTTATCTTTCTTTTAGTAAACCTATCCGTTATGATACTGGTATCAAACTTTTTACCTCATTCCATCAAACCTATACCACCCACATTTCCGATAATTTCTAGGAATGGCGAAGAAGACAAATCTTGTGCAAAGCTCGAGAGTTTGAGGACCGAATTTACATGGATTGGTTCTTGTGATCCCTCCTCACTCCTATTGGTAAAATATGTCACTTCTCATTTCCATCAAACTGAAGAAGAGGCCATCCAAATGACCTTGAATTTTGATCTAAATGCTCGATCGGGTTAAGTCTATATCGTCCTTCTTGATCTCCCTCAGCCGGGGCTTCTTATTCTCTGAAGGTATATCATGCTGCCAAAAACGTAATTGGATCATTAACTTACCCTCAACCTTCCACATTTATGAAAGGATCCATGGGTTATGACCAACCAAATGGGGGGCCCAATTTATCCTACGCTTATCCTCCCCTTGATCCTTCACACATTAACTCCTACCTAGGCATGAGTAAATCTTATGCATTTTACCATCCACATCGGTCGTTTCCAGGGACAACTACTACTCAACATGGTTATCAAAAGTTTACTATGAGTCCATGCTATCCTTATGCACCACTTAGTGCTCCAACCCTAATGGAACCAACACCTGAACCTCCCCTGATTCAACCCTCTCTACCACAGCTACCACCACCTCCCTAGGGGCAAGTGTATGGTTAGTAGAATGTTCCCCCTCCCCTTACCCCAAAAATAAGAATAAGGGGAAGGGTAACCAAAACAAACCATCTCATGAAAACCAAGGCAACCAAGGTCGTTAATATAATGACAATAGAGGGGACTAGTCTTATACTACAACCCAAAAACAGAGTGGACAACCCATGAAAAAAATGCCATTCGAAGAAATAAACGTTGTGCATGTTGAAGTACCTATGGAAATTATACTCATAACTGTCCCCTTCTCCTTCAGATGCGAAAAGCATGGGAAGGTCAAGAAGATGAATTTGGAGGGAAGCAACCTATGCCTCCATCCACATCTCCCTCTATACAACCAACAATGCTCAGAAACCATTTTCCTCACCAAGGATATTTGGCCACCCAGGATGGAAAACATCTCTAGTTCTTCCTTCTAACCAACCAGGGAATGGGTTTTACCACATTCTTATGATGAATTCCAAATAATTCAACTTCCAAAAATAGTCGCACCAATATGATTCACTTGTTGAAAAATCATCCACAAACACGCAATTGAAATTATAGCCCCCTTACAAATCCATCCAACTACGGTACAGGTCCCTTCAAGGATCGCCGATGGTCCATTACATCAAAACACTTCCAATTCTAGAGCGGTCCATACTTATAACATATTAGATGACCTAGTGCAGTCTCCTACTGCTCTGTCAACACTGGAAGTTCTCTTGACATTCCCATATCAAAGAAAATATCTACTATCCACCTTGGGCATTGTGGATCCTTCAGATGATCATATGATCATCTTTGATGTTGACAAATTAAATCATCCTCATCTTCCTCCCTCCATTTCCCTTTAGATACATCTCCATTAAGAACACCATTTTCTAGCAGTGTATCTACAATGAAGGTGCATCTACATGTGCGATGTTTACCAATGTATCGAAGCAATTTGGTTCCCCCAACCTTTCACCATCAACTATCACTCTTTGTGCATATAATGGTCACCCCTCACAACCTATCAATCTATACCAAAATTGTCTCGTCATCATTATTGGTAAGCAAGTCATGATTGATGTTGAAGTCATAGATGAACCTCTCTTTTATAACCTTTTTCTTAGTCATAGTTTTATGTACGCTATGAAAGTGGTCACCTATTCCTTATTTCATATGATGAGCTTCCCTCATAATGGGAAGATAGTCACCATTGATAAATTGACTTACTACAATCCTCAGTCTAAGATGTCACCCTAGAATGTCATTTCTTCGATGGAAAGTAACAATTCCATGCCTTCCTTTACCAAAATACCCACAAGAGTCTATAAATATTCGTCATTACTAGGGGCATATTACGACCCACTACCTATTCCCATTGAGCGTACCTCTTCCAATGTTTTCATGCTTCAAGCATCATGGGCCGCTCAAAAATATGGTATGTCTTCCTAGCAACTAGCTCAATAACAACCTGCGTCTTTAAGCTCAGTTAGTGCCTTAGGAGGAGTTCCTCCTAGATACCATCCATTTGGCCAAATTCCTTTCTTGTGTTGGAAATAATATTGAGAGGGGGGTGAATCAGTATTATCAGATCAATAATTTTATTTCCCAAACAGATTTATATACGGTACTTCAGTGAAGTGAACTAGCGTGTACACACGACTGTACTTAAAGAAACCAACGTATATGCAGAGAACTTGTGATTTAGACAATTTAGCACATGTTGAGCTTAAACCAGTATATCAGATATTTATTAGACAGTGTAGTAAAAGAAGAATAAAGCATCACACATAAGCAAAACACATGAACACCAAGATTTAAGGTGGAAACCCAATGTGGGTAAAAACCACCTGTTGTTGTCGTCTCTATCTTCTTTTAATAATAAGAAAATCTGTTTACAATCTTGTATTGGTGTAGACTCATACCAGTACGCAGGATTCTACCTGCAGAAGGTTACAACCTTCTCTCGTTCTCTAGCTTCCACTGGAAGGGAGCTACAACCCCATAGCTATTATGCTAGCCAATATTTTTACTAGTACGTAGGTGTCAGCCTACATAAAACTCCACTCTTCCACCAGGGACCACGTCTCATGAATTTTTAGACTGGATACTCCTGGATCACAAAACCACAATCTGAAGGCCACGTTTCATCAAATTTTCACACTGGACCCCTCAAAGCTTTTAAACTTGAACTGCATCAACCAATATTCAGTTAATCTAAACAATCAGATCACTGACACCAGAACATTGTACTGAATCAAGAACCCTATATCATCATTCAAAACCAACCGTAAACTCAAAAATCATGTATTAGAATGTATGCTCTACTTGGCTGCACCCAAACTGCGTGTATACACTACTTATGTTAATTGAACCCGCGTTTACCTTCAAATCTGCTGCAAACATAAACTTTCGAATCAAGTCTGTACCAACTAGCAATATATTGAATATCTACTGTCAAATTTTAGATATTTACACAGGCAGGGACAGATATTACTTCTTCTCACTTATACAATCAATCAATCAAATGCCATCCTCTTATGTATTCAGTTTTTACATTCAGATCTAAGAAGACTTCATTGACAAACAACAATAAAATAATAGAATTCGATCAGATAGTTTAGTCAGACCTGAAAAGGAAGCTTTTCTTTTGTATACACTACTTGAAAGAACCGAACATGTGTGTATGTGCTCTTTGGCCAGGAAGAACCTGCGTACATATCTGTAAATATTGACTTAGATTTCAGACTTTAGACAAACCCAGATCTTGATGGATAACGAGTAAAACAGGCGCAAAACATCAGATCTAGTTTCAACCAATATCAGATCATTCAAGAATAAGTTATTTCATGTCTCATGATCCTGATCCAACATTGAACTCAAGGTGCACATAAATATTTCAGATCCAGTCCCAAACACAACCCTGCAACATAAAATATACTTCAGATAGAAGTATTCCTTAGAATATTATTTCTTGCACACTTGGCCTAATGATCTTCTCCTCCTTATATACTCTTAGGCCTTTCTCAATACCTTGGACCAAAACCACTTAGGACCAATACCTTGGACCAAATACCTAGGGTCAATACCTTGGACCAAGTACCTCAGACCAAATACCTTGGATCAATACCTTGGATCAAAATACCTTGGACCAAAAACTTGGTTTTCCAATATGTATGCGCTTTTCCTCTTGTGAAAGTGCATGTATACGTTATACGCTCCTTTTGTTCTGTTAACCCGCATGTATACGCTTTTTGGACAAAGTGAACTAGCGTATACCTCTCTTTCTTCATTCTTTGGAGTCTGATCTGTAATCCTTTGCTATTGACCTGCTGCACTATGAACTGTCATCTGAGTGAGTTGCCATCAAGGGCAACACCTGTATCATAATGCCAACAATCTCATCCTTTGGACTTGATGGCAACAACAACACCAAGACACTCTCCCCCTTTGACATCAAGGGCAAATGGCGGACCGAGATGTTCTCTCCCTTTGACATACATTATGATGTCCATTCTCCCCTTGAGTACATGCTGCATTTGTTGATTGAGCTCCCATTTGTTCATGCTGAGATGTACTAAAACTGTCCATGCTCCCCCTAATCACATGCAGAGTCTACAAAAATATTCTCCAAAAGAATAACATGACTCTATAACTCAACTATGTAAGTATGACCTTCCTATCACCAATGACTCATACATACATCCATCTCCCAACCAAGTGGGGATATACCAATTTTGACTCATCCACCCAACCAAGTGGGGATATACCAATTGTTTATACATGACAGAAATAATAAATATTACATCATCCATCCAATGCAAAGTGGGGATACAAAGTACATCATTTGTCCAAGAGGACTCTTTCAAATGTATGAGAAGACATATCACACCCTAGAATTTTACATGACTTAAGCAACAAATGGTATAAATATCTGAAGCCATAGCTGGACTCAGCAACCATAATGCCAAAAATGCTGAATGTACGTGAAGGCTAATGCTCCCCTTGAACCTGTGCTACCTGTGCATTGTTAACAAGTCAATGATCAAGGCATCTTTGTCAGTTAGATAAAAATTAATGAACAAAGCATATCGATAGACAGTAATCATCAATATTAGACAGAGCACCCATATCAGAGCCTGCACCACTGTTTTTCCTATCTGACAAACATATACGCTCCTTTACCCATAGAAACTTGTGTTTGTACGCGACTATACTTCATGAAACACGCGTATAATAACCTTTCTCTGAAAAATTTGGATTTAACAGTAGGATGATGCAACAACTACTCCCAGCTTTTGTTTGAGATATTCAAATGTTTCTCTGGGCAGAGGTTTAGTGAATATATCAGCAACCTATTCTTTGTAGGGAACATATTCCAATTTGACCTTTTGTTGAAGCACTTGTTCACGTAGAAAATGGTACTTGATGGGTATGTGTTTGGTCTTGGAGTGCATCACTGGATTCTTTGAAATACTGATGGCACTTGTATTATCACATAGAATGGGGATAGGTGGAGTACATGTGATCTGAATGTGTTGCAAAGTTTGCATCATCCACAGTAGTTGTGTGTAGCAAGATGCAACAAACACATATTCTGCTTCAGCTGTAGATAAAGCAATTGAACTTTGTTTCTTGCTAAATCAAGACAGCAACCTGGAACCCATATAGAATGCACCGCCACTAGTGCTTTTTCTGTCATCAACACTTCTTGCCCAATCTACATCTGTATATGCATGAAGAGTAAGATCTGCATCTCTAGGATACCATAAACCAAAGTCCTGAGTTCCTTGAAGATATTTGAAAATTATTTTGACTGCCTGATGGTGTGATTCCTTTGGATTTGCTTGGAATCTTTTGACTATTCCTACTACATGCATGATGTTAGGTCGGGTAACTGTTAGATAAAGCAGACTGCCAATCATGGATCTGTAAGTTCGTTGATGTACTACTGTTGTTCATCATTTGAGATGAGACTACATCCTGTTACCATTGGGGTACATACTGGTTTAGGATATTCCATTCCGTACCTTTTCAAGATATGTTCAAGATATTTGGTTTGTGACAGAAAAATACCATCTTTATTTTGTTGAACTTGTAGACCAAGAAATAGGTAAGTTCACCAAGAAAGAGCATTTCAAATTCTTGCTGCATTACTGAAGAAAAATTCTGACTCATGGATTCTTCATTGCTACCAAAAATGATATCATCAACATAAACAATAATAAGAAATTTATCAGTTTCAATATTTGTATATAGATTGCTATCTGTTGAACCTTTTGTAAAATCTTGTTGGTGTAGATATTTGTCAAGGTGGTAATACCAAGCCCTTGGAGCCTGTCTCAGACCATAGAGAGTCTTTTTTAGTCTGCATACAAGTTTTGCATCATTTCCAAGAATGAACCCTTCTGGTTGTTCAATATAAACTTCTTCCTCTAAATCTCCATTAAGGAAGATTGATTTTACATCCATTTGGTATACTTTGAATTTCTGAAAGCTATAAAGAACAAGAAACATCCTTATGGCTTCAATCCTGGCAACAAGTGTAAAGGTTTCTTCAAAATCTATACCTTCTTGTTGAACATATCCTTTACAAACAAGTCTGGCCTTGTTTCTAATGACTTCTCCATTTTCATTCAGCTTGTTTTTGAATATCCATTTAGTTCCTCTACTATTTTTATCATGAGGTCTAGGAACTAATTCCCAAGTATCATTCTTTTCAATTTTCTCAAGTTCTTCATCCATGGCCTTTACCGAACATTCATCTTTGCATGCTTCATTTACATTTTGAGGTTCGGTGGAAGATAGTAATGCTAGATAGCTTGAGGTCCCTGTAATAGTTCTTCTTGTCTGTACACCTACCTCTTTTTCCCCTAATATTTGAGTTTCTAGATGATTTTTCTGAACATACATGGACAGAGTCTTTTCTTCTACCATTATCTCTTCTTCTGGTGCTTCATTGGTTTCTTCTTCAATATCATTTTGATTTGATGTGGGAAAATAATCCCCATCTTCTTCATTGTCATAATATTCTGTTGATTTAATCTGTTTTGGATTTTTGCATGCTTCATTAACTATAACATCAATGCTTTCAACAATTTTCCCAAGTCTTTTATTATAACATTTATATCCTTCACTTCTAGTGGAATAACCGAGAAGAATACCTTCATCTGCTCTGGGTTCAAACTTACCAAGTTTTTCATCAGTCCTTTTGATAAAACATTTGCTTCCAAAAACTTTAAAGTATTTTACAGTAGGAGTCTTACCATACCAAAGTTCATGTGGAGTTTGAGTGCTATTTACCCAAACATTTGCTTGGTTGAGAATATTTACAACAGTGAATGCAGCTTCTCCCCAGAAGGTTGCAGGAGTTCTAGATTCATCTAGCATAGCTCGAGCCATTTGTTGAACAGTTCTATTCATTCTTTCTACCACACCATTTTGTTGAGGAGTCCTTGCAATGGAGAATTTCCTTTTTATTCCATGTTGTTCACAAAAGTCAAAGAATTCATCCAAGGTAAATTCCCCTCCTCGATCAGATCTGAGGCATTTGATTTTTTGATCTGATTCATTTTCAACCAAAGATTTGAAAGCTTAGAACTTTTCAAATGCTTCATATTTATGCTTTAGAAGACCTATCCAACACATTATGGAAAAATCATCAATGAACAAAATAAAGTATTCTACTAGCTGACCCTTCTTTTTCCATGAAGTGAACTCTAGTTTGCTTACCGATTTGACATGGTTTGCATATTGTATTTTCAAGGATGTTGATATCTGGAAGATCACAAACAACCTTGAATCTACATGCTTTTCTTATTTGAGAAAATATTAGATGTCCCAATCTTCTATTCTGCAGCCAGTTTTCATCATTTTTGCTTAGATAACACTATTGTTGTCCTCCCTTGAGTATGTATAATTTGTTTGGAGTTCTTGTACCTTTGATCACGGTCTCTCCAGTATCAAGCTCACGAAAAACACATCCATTTGATCGAAACACCACTTCATTTCCTTGATCACACATTTGACTGACACTCAACAGGTTATGCTTTAAACTGTCTACATACATAACATTTCTAGCTTTAACCTTTTCTTTCAAGAAAACAAAACCTTTACCTTTTATGAAAGCAGGAGTGTCATTTCCAAATGAGACATTCTTTTCCTTTTCTAAGGCATTATATGAGTGAAGTTTTTCTTTTTCACTTGTCATGTGTTTGGAGCATCCACTGTCAATGTATCATTGATTTTCTTGTCCTTCTGCATACAAGGCTATACCACATATTTTTGTTTAATATTATTTCCTTCTCCATATCTTGGGATTTAATGGCGTTTGCTCCTTTTGAGATGTTTGCCGAAATTTGCTCCTGCATTCAGATTCTTCATGACCAAAGTTGTTACAGATTGAGCATTCTATTACATTTTCAAGAGGAAAAAAGTTATTATAGGAACTTCTCTTGATCCTTGTTATATTCCTTTGATTTCATTCTTCTCTATTCATAATGGTTTTGTAAGCAATGCATTGAGAAAATTTGTGCCCAAAATTATGACATGAAAAACATTACCCATTAAAGAAGTTCCTGCGATTATCGAATCTATTAACCTGGTGATTGTAGTTTCTATTGATATTCATCTTTTGAGAAAATTGAGTATGATTTTCTTGAGGTTGGTTATGGCTTCTATTCATCCTTGGAGTAAAATGAGTATGATTTACCTGGTGATAAGCTCTCTGCCTTTGCTGACAATTGTCATACTATTCACTAGTCTTTGCTACATCAAGATAACTTTTGGTGGAGGTTGATGGCTTCTATGATTGAGATTCTACTTCAGTGTATTCAAGACCTGTCTTTATTAGAGGAGAACACTGAACTTTGATAATTTTATTTAAAGTTTATGATCCTTTAGCAAATCTAAGATTGAGAGATTTCATTTTCTCAAGATCCTATCTTATACTCGCAATTTCACATTCTAGTTTTTCATTGTGTTTTTCCTTTTCAACAAGTTAGTATGTCAAGGTATCTATAATCATATTCTTTTCTTCTAAAGAAATTTTGAGTTTATATATTTCTCCATGAAGGTCTTCCTCTTCTAAAGCATCCCAAAAATTATCCTCGTTATAAGCCATGAGAAGTCTATAATCATCACTATTAGATAAACCATCACTATCCTCTTCTAAACTATCCCAAAAATCATTGCTATCATAAGCCATGAGAAGTCTCTAATCTTGTCTAGCTTCATCTTCATCACTATTAGATAAACCATCACTATCTTCATGAGTATAGTAAATCCTTTTATTCACAACTTGTTTTCTATTCCCTTTTCCATATTCCTTTCCTTTTTCATTTATCTTTATGAGGACATCTGGCAGCATAATGACCGACTTTCTCACAAGAAAAGCATTTGAAGGGTAGCGTACCTCTACACCTTCTGGAACCTCATTGAAGCTTCTTGACAAAGTTTACCTCATCTTCTTCTTCTGAAATATGTCCTGATTCATTGTGTTCTTCCTTTCCTTTTGCTGAAGCTTTAAATGCAGCTTCTCTCATATATCATGGTTCTCCTTTTCTCATCTCAAAGGCAGTTAATATTCCGTGAAGTTGTGTCATAGTGATATTCTTCAGATCCTGTTTTTCTTCTATGGCAGACACTTTTTATTCAAATTTAGTAGACAAGGATCTCAAAACTTTCTCAACTAAGGTAACTTCCTTTATTTCTTCACCCAAATTCTTCATACAATTAACAACCTCATCTATACGTAAGAAGTAACTAGCTATACTTTCATCACTATGCATCTTAAGAGTTTCATACTGAATTCTAAGAGTTTGAAGCTTAGCATGTTTTACCTGAGAGTCTCCTTCGTAGCTCAGAACAATTTTGTCCCATATTTCTTTGGCTGATTTGAGCTACATGACTTTGACAAACTCTGATTGTGACAGACTTCCCAATAAAGTATTGACAACTTTGGCATTGGTTTCATATTGCTTTTTACCTGCCGCATCTGTAGGAATTGCTGTTGGAAATGTATATCCTCCTTCCACAATTTCCCAGACATTTGTTCCAAGCGATTGTAGATAGGCTGTGGTTCTTATTTTCCAATAAACAAAGTTTCTCCCATCAAATATTTTCAGTCTGATGGATCCCATGCTTTCTTGATTATTCATGTTGATGGATCTCCCTTCAAGTGATCAAGCTTCTTCTGAAGGACCTGCTTTGATTCCAATTGTTGGAAATAATATTGAGAGGGGGGTGAATCGGTATTATCAGATCAATAATTTTATTTCCCAAACAGATTTATATACGCTACTTCAGTGAAGTGAGCTAGCGTGTACACGTGACTGTACTTAAAGAAACCAATGTATATGCAAAGAACTTGTGATTTAGACGATTTATCATGTGTTGAGCTTAAACCAGTATATTAGAGATTTATTAGACAATGCAATAAAATCAGAATAAAGCATCACACATAAGCAACACACATGAACACCAAGATTTAAGGTGTAAACCCAATGTGGGTGTTACACAAAATATTGTCCCCATGACTTTCTGCAATCAATGTGAGTCTATCACCACTCATAATGTCCTCCTTTGCAAGTCTCAAACCTCAGCTCTTCATGTCAAGCCTTAAAAATGAGAGTAAGTCCTTGAAAATCTCTAAAACTCTGGTTCCACACTTTCTCTTAGCATTACCTGGGGTCCCGCACCCCTTGGTCATGTCACCTGCGGACCTGCCCGCTCTGTCTCTAAAGGAATGTGTGCGGACCCCTTTAAAAGTAAAAGAGGCGCAAGTTTACTATTAAAAACTCACTTTGGATTAATTTTGGACACTTCTAGAAGGAATCTTGAGGTGGAAAGTTCGCTCCTAGGTGGTTCATGCATCCCATAACTAAAGGAGCTAACCCCTTGATGAGAGGAGCTTATCCCTTTGAAGGTGGACCTGGTAACTTCCTTCCTCTGCACTATAAAATGAGGCATTGGGCTGGTTGCTAGAGAGGTTGAAAGATGAATATTTTTGAGGGTAAATGCTGTTGGAATTTAGACTTCCTAATTTAGCTTGAGAGGAGAGATTACATACCTTTTGATCTATTTGGGAAGAGAGTGAAACTTTTCAAAGTAGAGGAGATTCTTGCTGGACCCTGGGAGGAGCTTGTACAACATCAAGGCACCAAGGTTGTAAAGTTCTTCTTTGTTTAAAGTTAATACAATCAGATTCATTTTTCTCAATAAATTGTCTTCTATGGTTTATTTCATGAATTCCTTGATCATCATGATAAATATGGTTTATTATATTGGCTATGCAAGTGTTATTTGATGTGTGCCTGTTTGTGTTTGCAGGTTATTTAAAAGGGAGCTCATTTGGACGAACAGAGCGTGGCTTCCACAAACTGGCATTGGAATTGAGGTAAGGTCTGAAACATCTCTTGGATTTTATTTATAAATCGCAATATTTAGAGAAAGATAGAATTTGTTTGTCTTGCTTGTTGCTAGATATCCATAGATACTAGGGAGATCGGTCTTTTCCGCAAGAACGATTTATCCGCTCGACAAAATGGCGACCATACTGGGGACTTGAATTTTGGTTTTTTGCCTTTAATTTTACTTTGACTTGAGAAACTTTTTCTCTGTTCTGGTTTTTGCTTGATGTATGTGGGATTGGGTAGTTTCTTTAGATCTTGAATTGTTTTTTTTTTTTCACACTTTTAGAAGAGGACCGCACGTTCTGGTTGTAACACAGTGTGAACATCCCTGCACTGTTGCTTTACTACATAGAGCGGTACCACACCTAGTTACACTGGGGGCCTACGGACCCTGTCAAATTTTTGAAAAACTTAAAATATGTTCATTCAGTTAAGCTTAGGATTTGTTTATGTGTTTTAGCCTCTGCCCAGATCTGCACGTGTCATGTCAGAAACTTTTTGTAGGTGAATTCCATTGTCATTTAGGTTTTAGGTGAATTTATAGAAGTTTTGTGTACCTAGCTTGATTTTCGTTTGGTCTTTGTAGTAACTCAGAGCTTAGAAGCCTTAGAAACCTCAGATCAACCTAGTTTTTCCTGGTCTTCTTTATGAGTCTGACCGATTTGTAAAATCTGCCTTTGATGAGAAATACATCTCATTTTTCTCTTTGTGAAGCTTCGAAAGAACTTGTTTTGAAAGTTTTGGATTTCATTTTAAAAAAAAGAAAACATAAGCTGGTTGTTTTTTGATTAATTTGTTATTCTGAACAAATTAGTCCTTAGTTTGCTCATAACTAAGTAAAACATCCTTGAAAATAAATTTTGTAAGCTTTTACTTCAATTAGGTTTTTAGAATTTATAGATCTCAAGATTAGATTTTTTAATAGTTTTGAGTGTGTTCTAGAAATTAAAAAAAATTCTCTTTTGAAAAGTTTGTTTTTGTAGTATTTGAGTGTTGAAAAGAAAGGGATATTTTTCGTGAGCATAATTAGTAGTCTCGTTTTCGAGTTTATTGAAAAAGACAAATTTTTTTTTCTTTTCATTTGTTTGTTAAGGAAAGATTTGTTTTTCAAGCAATTGCATTCTCAACTCTTTCTTTAGCTAGAAATTCATTGAAGAAAAATGATTGTTTATCATCTTAGGTGCATTTTTAGTGTTTTGGAGTCGAGTCTTCACACCATAAAGTTTCATCTCCACACCTTTTGACTTAAGAAAAAATCAATAAAAATAACGCTTAAAGTAAAATCTATCTAGCAATCTTTTTATTTCTAGGGCTCTTTATCACCAACATAGCTTAGGCTAGTATCTTGGAGTAGGGAGTAATTAACTCTCCAAGATAGTAAAAACAAACAAGTAGCTGTATCTTGCAGTAGGAGATAAATTCCAATTGTTACATCTATGCTCTGGGAAGCTCCTCTTAAAGGAGTCAAGCACGAGGTCATATCCGAACCAGTGGGGTAATCAATCCTTCCTCATTGGGAACGATAGCAGATATACACGTATTAAAAATGGTAAACCTCAGATTAACCATTGTCGAGGAGCTTGAGGTCACTTGTTGGTAAACCTTGGATTATGTCAAGGAGCCTTCAAGGGGATTGAGCTTTGCTACTCTGCCCTTGCGTGTGTATCGAATCACAGACTGTTCCCCCAGGTATATTTGTTTATGTTGGTAACCATAGTGACCATAATCTATAGGATTCTTTCCTAAGGTGATGGTGGAGGGAAGATCCCACTGTACCTGGCGCAGACGTCGACTAGACTCACTTGGACTCTCTGGGGGGTTCTCTTCACTCGAGATGGTTTAGTGGAGAAACTTGTGCCAGTCTGTTTCATTAAGCAGGTTGTCGGGGTAACTGTTCCAGCTGTCATTTCTGTATTGAATTTTGCGACGTTGGATTTCATCACCAACTAGTGTTTTCGGTACGGAAAGTTACTGTTTGTGTGTGGTTTGAACTCTTAGATTCTTTAGGCGTGTGCTTCAAATTGTTTGGTTCTTTAGAGAATTTAGGTGGTTGCATTGAGATTTTTCTTTGTTTGAGTGTGAAGTAATTAGAATATTTAATCGTGGCTGAATTACTGAGACAGTCCTGTAGACTTCAGGGCCAACCTCCTGAGTTTTCACCAAGCCAGCTTGAAGGGATACGAGCTCTTGTAACTCCTAGTGACAGTAGAGTTGGGTCACCTGAAGAAGGAGAATATTCTTTAGTTGTGTATCTTGATTATCAAGTTCAAGTACTAGAGTATATTATTGAACCTATTTCATTTTCCGAAGTTACTGGTAGTTTTTCTTCTACTAGTGAATTAGTCGAGGAACCTGAAATTTCTGAACCTGAAACTGAACCTGCTGCTACTCCATCATCAGTATTTTCCTCTCCAACTTCCAGTGGTCCTGGTTCACACAGGGTAGGAAGAATCATTACCCAAAATCTTCCATCTGGACTCATTGCTATTGAAGAACTTGTTACTCCGGAAGAAGGTATATCTATCCCTGAAAATCAACCAACTATAGAACTTAGAGAGAGTGAATCAATCTTTTATAGTCCACCTAGGAGGGATGCTTGGTATCTTTCATTGACCAATTTTCTAGAAAACCCGGGACTAAGTTTTTCACCACCTCGCATTCATTTTCATCCAACACCTAGAGGTTATTATCCTCCTTTGAATATGTCGAGATAGTCATCCATGTTTTCTCAATCTCCAGAAACATTTTTATATGGTGGTCCTTCTGTTCCCTCTAGGTATCAATCATTTAGTGATACTTTTTCGGGAGCATCTCCTCAACCTGTTGAACAAGGGTGATCAACTGGTAATAATGGAACTAAGCCGTTGAGTGTAGAAGACATTCTTATGATGTCAGGTACCATTCCAAATCCGTAACCTCAAGGTAGTCAGTTATCGCGTGGGGGGAAATGTCAAGGTCCTCAATTATCACCTGGGGGGCAACCTCAAGGGACCCAGTTACTGCCTAGGGGGCAACCTCAAGGATAGTACATACCTTCGGGATAGTACATTCCTCATGGTGAACCCCAAACTCAGTACATACCTCAAGGTCAACCCTAGTATCAATATGTACCTCAAGGTCAACCCTAGTTTCAGTACGTGCCTCAAGGTTATCAACCTCAAGGTCAGTACCCAACCCAAGGTTTCCAACCACCTTCAGGTCAATCATTTGTCCAAGGAGCTGGAAATGTACCTTTAAATTATCAACCCTACCCTCAACCTGGTTATGGTCCTCAATATGCTCAACCTTCTATGGGTCCATACCCTAGAATGAATGTAGTGTGGGATCCATCTCAATCCCAACAGATCTTGCAACCGAATGTGCAGTTGTCATCTCAATTTGGACAACCCTTGGTTTCTGGTTCAACCCAGCAACCTGTCCAGCCTACTATTTAAACTTCTGCACCTGGTGTAGTTTCTTAGCCTGGGCCTAGTTCGCCTCGAACTCCACCTCAAACGACTGCTGCAACTGCTCCAACATCTGTTAAATCTACCCCACCTACTTCTGGAATGTCGGCAACTCTAGTTTCTACTATTCTTGCATCAACTCCTCAAGCATCTTCACCACAGTCTGGACCCACAATTCAGACTTCAGTTCAGATGCCTGTAGGACAACCTGGTCCAAGTACGGTTGTCATAGGTCAACCTAAATTTACTGATCAATTATACCAAGGATAGTACCAATTCGGTCCTACTGTGCAGAACCCAGTCTATCAGTATCAACCGTACCCTGGATATACTTATTAGCAACCTCAACAACCCCAGTACGGTATGGTTAATCCTGGTTTTCCGGGAGGATATAATATCCCAAATGCAATTCCAATTCCAAGTTATCCTAGATATCCTCCTCCTGGGGCTGGTCTCATGACCTAGGGTTTTTGAGACCCTAATCGTCATTTACCATTCATTGCAACTTTGGACTTGCCTGATTTGTCGCGCCTTACAAACGATCTGATTAATTATCTTCCGTTTTTGCCACCAATGCGGAATAAGTTGCCCAGTGACATCCCAAAGTTTGAAGGTAAATCAAGAGAGGATCTGTCAAATCATGTGATGACTTATCACCTCCAGTGTGCATCTAACTCTATTTCAGATGATTCAATTCGTTTACGTCTTTTTCAACGCACTCTAATTGGTCTTGTGGCCAAGTGGTACATTGAGTTACCGCGAGCCACTTTTTATAACTTTAGTCAGCTAGCTACTTCATTCTTAACTCATTTTCAGTTGCCTATCAGATATGACAATGGTACGGAATTATTAACTTCATTAAAATAGTCAACGTCCACTTATATTTCAGATCACATTCATGAATGGAGACGTCGACGACGTTTAGTGAAAGTTTTTATTCTAGATCAGATCTTAGCAGAACGGTTTCTTAAATCATTATTACCTAAAATCACTGAGGATGTAGCTAAGGCAGGAGTTGTTACTAAAGAGCAAGTAATTTCTCAAGCTCAGTACCTTGACCTCGTTTATACGTAGTCGGGTACGTTACACGAGAAAATCCCCAACCTTCCTAAACAAAATCAAATAACTCCAGCTCCTTCAGGGTCTCATGCCGCTGATGGTATGATTGGTTCAATTAACACCAAAAGTAAAAAGAAACCTTCTAAGAATTCTTCTCCTATTATAACTTTACCAGATTCCCTGATAGGAGACTCTTCTGCTGAAATTTCTGTCGATATTCATGTCGTAAGTCATCTACGGCCAAATCAAAATCTGATAGTAAAAAGAAGGGGAAGAAGAAAAATAAATCAGATAAAAATTCGAAAGAGAAACCATATAAAATAGAATCTACTGATGAGAAACGTAAACCTTGTTATCCTTGTCTCATTTGTGATAAAGAGCATTTTACAAGAGACTGTCCTCATCGCGCTGAGGTTGCGAAAATCATCGAAGGTTCTTAAACGCCTATTGTCTTGAAGGATCCTTTTCCTAGTCAAGACAGTAAGATGATAGGTTCTTCCTCAAATTCCTCAGAAGAACCCATAATGATCATGTCCCATGTTAGGATTGCGACACGATCGCAAGAATATGGAAGTAAAAGTCCTGTTGCTGGTAAGGAAGCAGAATCTTCTAATTCGAACCCATCAACTTCCACTCCCGGTTCTGATCTGTTACAGATCGAGAAACCTAACCCAGAATTAGTAATCAAACCGCCCGCCAAGGGTATACTTCGAAAGTCAGCTTTCAATCCACATGCGAGAGCTACTCAGAACTATAACATTGTTAAAGATTTAGCTATTTCACCTTCAACAATGTCGGCTTTAGAGGTGTTGCAATCATGTCCAGCACAGTGTAAATTGCTATTATCGGCTATAGGAGCTGTTGATATTCAAGACTCGAACCTTATAATTTTCGATTTAGAAAATAGTACACCTCACTTACCTCATCAAATGGCTTTCCAGATTCCAGTGTTAGTAAAAAACATACCTTGTTATAGGATTGTAATTGATGAGGGAGCTTCAACGTGTATTATGTCGATTCAGTGTTGGAGATCGCTTGGTTCTCCTACACTCAATCAATCCCTGATGATTCTAAAGGCTTTTTATGGCCGTGGGTTCCATCCTTTTGGCATTCTACAGGATTTACCTATAGGGGTTGAAGGCAAAAATGCTAATCTAGATGTGGAGGTGGTTGATGCCCCTATAGATTACAACCTTCTCTTGGGTCGTAGTTGGTCTTACGCTATGACTATTGTTGTTTCATCGGTCTTTTGGCTTATAAAGTTTCCTCATAATGGAAAGATCGTAACTATAGACCGGCTAACTTATTATTCATCCGACCTAGCCTCTTCTAAAAGTATCCAGCATGTCGGCAAAACAACTATCCCTTATAAGGATGTTGGAGTAGGATTATTTAAAGATTCTGGTTTACTAGGAACTTTTTTCTTTCCTCCTCCTAACGTATCGCCTTCTACTGCATCCATTCATATGATTTCATCAGACACTATTGTTTATGATGATCCTTGGATCGTACCTTCAGAATCTGAGATGGATTCATTTGGTGATGCTATGCCTTTGAGTCCCTATGAAATTGCGTATCAGGCCGTACAATCGTTTTCCGACCCTTCTTTAACCGAAATTGACTTAATGAATGTAGTCCATGAAGAATCACTTTCAACATCAAACTCAGATTCAACGACATTTTCTGAACTTGTTCATACTGATGAGCAAATTCGTGAAATTTTGTCTGTTGATGATTTACCATTGGAAGATATTCATCATAGATTTTCGTTCTTACCTGAGATTGATCATTTTGAAAATGATTTTTCATCTATTTTTACTACTGATTATGTCAAGGAACCACAGAATGCGTTGCAAAATCCTGATTCTGAGTTAAATTTGGGAAATATTTCTCGAACAGTTCCTATTGACATTTCAGTTAAGCCAGGGATTGTTGAAAACATTCATATAGGTACCTCTTGTACGAAAGATGAATTTCAAACATATAAGGCCCTATTTCAAGAATTCTGAGACATGTTTTCCTGGTCATACGAGGAAATGCCAAGAATTGATCCAGCAATACTTGTTCATGAAATCAAAACTTACGCGGATGCTAAACCCATCCGGCAATGTTTGTGTCAGATCCACCCGCGAAAAGCTGCTGCTAATAAAGCAGAAGTTGAAAAATTACTTAAAGTAGGTTTCATTTATCCAATTCCCTTAACGGATTGGGTATCGAATACTGTTCCTGTTAACAAAAAGCAAGGAACAATAAGAATATGTATCGATTATAGGGATATAAATCGAGCCTATCCAAAAGACAATTTCCGACTCCCTATATTGTTCAAATCATTGATGATTGTGCTGGCAGTGAAATTTTCTCCTTTATGGATGGTTTTTCCGGTTACAATCAAATCAAAATTCTACCTATTGATCAACCAAAAATGGCTTTCATTTGTTGATGGGGGACATTTGCTTATTCCAAATTACCTCTTGGGCTCAAGAACGCCGAAGCAACTTTTCAAAGAGTTATGTCTTATGCATTTCATGACATCAAGCACATTGTGCAACTCTATCTTGATGATTTACCTGCTCATTCATTACGTAGAGCCGATCATATTATTCATTTACGAGTAATCTTTATGAGATGTAGGCATTATTGAATTAGGTTGAATCCACACAAATGTGTTTTCTGTATAGAAACGGGTCATTTGCTGGGATTTGTTGTTTCGAAAGCCGGAATTCGTGTCAATCTCTCAAAGGTTGAAGCTATTTTCAAATTGCCTCCTCCTTCGACTCTTCGCCAACTCCAAAGTTTGCAAGGGAAAGCAAACTTTTTACGTCGATTCCTTCATAACTACGCCGAGATAACAAAGGGTTTTACCAGGTTGTTGAAACAGAACACTCCATTCTTTTGGGATGAGATAGCTGAAAAATCTTTTGATGCACTAAAACACGCGTTGACCCATGCACCGTTATTGCATCCTCCCAACTACAACCAGGACTACTTTTTATATCTCGCCGCCTCTCATTCCACCATTGGGATGGTATTAGTTCAGGAAGATGAATTCGGTAGTGAACATGTGATTTACTACCTTAGTTGAACTTTGAATCCGACTGAGCTAAAATATTCACACGTGGAGAAATTGGCCCTGGCAGCCATTCAAGCTGTCCAATGATTTCGTCATTACTTTTTACTACGCAAAACTACTGTAATTTCCGAATGTAACCCTATGATCTATATTTTGAAAAAACAATTGCTAGGGGGCAAGTATTCCAAATGGATTTTTATCCTGTAGGAATTTGACTTGGAGTTTGAAAAATCTAAGTCAAAGAAATCTTTAGTTTTTGCGGAGTTGATGTGTGACTTCCCGCGTGCTGATACTGAAACTGTGGCGGAAGAGCCCATTGCGGACGAATCCTTGTTTCTTATCAACACTCTTGATCCATGGTACGGAGATATCATAGTTTATCTCCAAATCCAATCCTTTCAGCCTAAAATTTCAAGATCTCAGCGTCGGAAAATACGATTCCAATCCCAACAATACAAAATTATTGGAGATACACTTTATCGTCGTGGGGCAGACTCTATTTTCCGACGTTGTTTAACTCATGAGGAAGTTGAAAGGGTTCTAAATGACTGTCACTCTAGAGCGTGTGGCGGTCATATGTCTGGGTTTGCCACAGCCCAAAAGATATTGCACACTGGCTATTTCTGGTCGTCTTTGTTTAAAGATTGTATTGATGCGGTCCGAAAATGCCACAACTGCCAAATTTTTGATCGAAAGATGTGTGCTCCACCTGCTCCTCTCCACCCTATAATTTCCATCGGTCCTTTTGCGAAATGGGGTGTCGATTTTATTACATGTAACCCTCACTCGGCCGGGGGACATGCGTATATCATCCTTGTGGTAGTTATTTTACCAAGTGGGCTGAGGCGATGCCTACATTTTCGGTAGACGGCAAAACTGCTGCGATTTTCATTTTCAATCATATAATTGCTAGGTTCGGTGTTCCACAAGTGATTATCACTGATCATGGGCATCATTTTCGAAACATCATGATGACTGAACTAACAGATCAACTTGGCATGCGTCACGATAGTTATACTCCATATTACCCACAGGATAATGGTCTGGTTGAAGCCATCAACAAAGTTCTAGTCATTATGATCCGACAAATCATTGGGATTCATAGGCCGAATTGGCATAACATGTTATTTTCAACGCTTTTGGTGTATTGAACCTCAGTAAAAACATCAACTAGTTTCACTCCTTTCCAACTAGTTTACGGTTTGGAAGCTATGTTATGCATTGAATGCGAAATCCCGTCATTGCAAATGGCCATATAATTACTTCTAGCCACTTCCGAAGAGGAGAAATGTTTGTTGTACTTGGCTCATCTAGATGAGAATCGACGTGATGCTGCACTAGCAATCGAAACTCATACGAAACGTATTAAAGCTCAGTATGATCGAAATGATACACCTCGTAATTTTTCGGAAGGAGACCTAGTCTTACTGTACGATCAAGCAAATGATAAGTTAGGCGCTAGAAAATTCATACCCATGTGGCATGGTACTTATGTTGTTAAGCGAAAGCTAGCAAAAGGGGCCTATGAATCGGTAGACTTTGACGGTGTCTCTTTAGGTAAGCCCAGGAATGGTCTCTATCTCAAGAGATATTATGCTTAAACCTAGGTGTGGAGATTTTAGTTAGGTTAGTTTTCTTTCTAGCTGGTGTGTTTTAGATTAGAAAAGTGTGCTTAGTTTAGAGAGTGTTTTTGTCATTATTCCTGCTTATCTTGATTTTACTCTTGATATTGCAGATGTCGAAGTCTCTTCAAACATACATTGTGTTGGCATTATGATTCTGGTATGGCTTTATGATACATATGTTGTACTTGATGGCAACCCACTCATCTCAGATGATAAATTATAGTGCAGAAAAGTTCACGCACTTATATGCAGAGAAAAGCTTATTCTATGTAGAGAAAAGTTCACGCACTTATATGCAGAGAAAAGTTTATTTCATGTAGAGAAAAGTTCACACACTTTTATGCAGAGAAAAGTTTATTTCATGTAGAGAAAAGTTTATTTCATGTAGAGAAAAAGTTCACGCACTTTCATGTTGGAGAACTTACCTTTGGTCCATGGTAGTTAGTCCTTGGTATTTGAACCTATGGTTTTGGACCATGGTACCTCGTCAAAAGTGTGTATATGTTGGAGAACTTACCTTTGGTCCATGGTGGTTAGTCCTTGGTATTATTGAGCCCCATGTTTTTGGGCCCCTTGTATTGGTTATCTATGGTATTGATCCATGATTTTAGGAAGAAGCTTGCCTATATAAAGCAAAGGAGATCACTTGGCTAATTCATTCTTACAAATCCAATATCTTAAGATCTGAAATATTGGGTTATTGTTTTAAAAGTTTGATCTATGAAAGGGAAGTTGAAAGCGAATCTGTGAAGGGTGATCTCTCGAGCGCTGCAGCTGCGGAAGTGCGGAGGCGCCATAGAAGGCGCAGTGCGGAGGCGCCACAGAAGGCGTAGTGCGGAGACGCCACAGAAGGCGCAGTGCGGAGACGCCATAGAGGCGCCACAGAAGGTGCAGTGCGGAGGCACCACAGAAGGCGCAGTGCGGAGACGCCACAGAAGGCGCAGAGCGGAGGCGCCATAGAAGGCACAGTGCGGAGGCACCACAGAAGGCGTAGTGCGGAGACGCCACAGAGGCACTACAGAAGGCGCAGTGCGGAGGCGCCACAGAAGGCGCAGTGTGGAGACGCCACAGAGGCGCCACATAAGGCGCAATGCAGAGGCGCCACAGAAGGCGCAGTGCGGAGGCGCCACAGAAGACGCAGTGTGGAGACGCCACAGAGGCGCCACAGAAGGCGCAGTGTAGAGGCGCCACAGAAGGCACAGTGCAGAGGCGCCACAGAAGGCGCAGTGCGGAGGCGCCACAGAAGGCGTAGTGCGGAGGCGCCACAGAAGGTGCAGGTGTGGTGGTCGCGGTGCCATAGAAGGCGCAGGTGCGGAGATAGTACAGATATCCGCAGATCTATACCAGTGAAGTTGCGATCCCTGCTTAAAATTTGTTTTAACTGCCTTTGACTATTCTGCAGGGTTTTGGGTGCATAACTGATGTTTGGTTACTGGTATTGAGTTCAGATAACAGAATGATTAATGACTTATCTTTATGTACTAGATCTGGTTGATAACTCTCATAATATCATTGTATATGTATGGATCTGGTGATTGGGTGATTCAGAAGGTAGTTTGATTATGAGATTCAATGTTGTTGTTGGATCCAGTTTGAAAATTTATGAAAAGTGGTCCTTGAAAGAAAAGAAGTAGGGGGTTGTAGCTCCCTTCCAGGAGAGACTGGAAAACGAGAGAGAGTTGTAGCTCTCTGCAGGTTGCAGCTTGCGTACTGGTAAAGGACTGCACCAGTACAAAATCATTGTAACAGGAGTTTCTAATTTGAAAGAAGATAGAGACATATTGCAGCAGGTGGTTTTCACCCACATTGGGTTTCCACCTTATATCTGGTGTTCTTTGGTGTGACTATCTGTTTTTCTTGTTTATGCTCATTATTTTATGGTACTGATATGCAAAAATAATTCAAAGTGTAAATAAGGAAGATTTGTTAAAAGAACTTGATAATACTGATTCACCCCCCCCTCTCAGTATTATTTTCAGCAATTGGTATCAGAGCAGGTCCTTCAGAGAAGCTTGATCGCTTGAAGGTAGCTCATTCATCATGAGCAACTACGAGAGAGAAGCATCAATCAGGCCACCAATTTTTGATGGGACGAACTTCAATTATTGGAAGATAAGAGTTACTGCCTATCTTCAATCTCTTGGTACAGAAGTTTGGGATATCATAGAGACAGGCTACACTTTTCCTTCAGCTACTCCTACAGATTCGGCCGAGAAGAAGAAATATGAAACAAATGCGAAAGCAGACAATACTCTATTGGGATGCTTATCCCAATCGGAATTCGTGAAGGTAATGCACTATAAATCCGCAAAAGAAATATGGGACAAAATTGTCACGAGCTATGAAGGAGACGAACAGGTAAAGCGTGCTAAACTTCAAACTTTCAGGATTCAGTATGAGAATCTCAGAATGTATAATGATGAAAGTGTGGCTAACTATTTCCTTAGGGTAGATGAAATTGTTAACTGCATGAAAAACTTTGGTGAAGAAATAAAAGAGGCTATTGTGGTTGAAAAAGTCCTAAGATCCTTGTCCCCCAAGTTTGAATCTAAAGTGTCTGCTATAGAGGAAAAAGCAAATCTACAAACTCTCACCATGTCTCAACTACATGGAATTCTAACTACTTATGAAATGAGAAAGGGAGGTCCATCAGATAGAAGAGAAGAGGCTTTCAAGGCTTCAGGCAAAGGAGATTACTATGAAGCAAGTCACGTGCCAAAAGAAGAAGAAGAAGAATCAAATTTTGTCAGAAATCTTCAAAGGGGTTCTGGAAGTTTCAGAGGTAAGTTACCTTTTAAATGTTTTGCTTGTGGAAGAGTAGGTCATTATGCTGCAAAATGTCCTTATAAGGATAAAGGAAAGGAACCTGCTAGATGGAACAAGAAACAGAGTGCAAACAAGAAAAGTTACTACACTCATGAAGATAGTGATGGTCTATCGATTAGTGATGAAGATGAACAAGGTAATGACTATAAACTGTTAATGGCATTTGAAGATGATGATTATAGGGATGCTATAGATGTGGATAGCCCTTTTGAAGAAATTACTAGACTCAAGAGATGTATAGAAGAAAAGAATATGATCATTGATACTCTACAATTTCAAATTGATGAAAAGGAAAAACATCTTGAAAAATTAGAAGGTGAAATTGTTGGTCTTAGAAAAGAGATTGAGAGAACAAAAGCTATTAATCTTAAGTTTGTCAAAGGATCTGAAACTTTGGATGAGATTATCAATGTACAGCGTTCTCCACTAAACAAGACAGGTCTGGGATATAATGGAGAAACTTCTCAAGCAACCACTTCAAAAAGTTATCTTGATGCAGCAAGAAGGAATGAGCAAAAGCACAATGAAGACCATCAGGCAAGGCAGGGATGAATTGCAAACAGAGACTATCAAGGGCAATCCGTTTTAAGGGTGAACAAAAGCTACAACCAGCCACAGGTAAAATCTTCTCAATTTAGTTCAAGAATGGATGACAATAGAAATTACAATCATTTGGCCGGTAGATTTGATAACCGCAGAAATTTCTTCAATGGACAATGTTTCTCTTGCCATAACTTTGGTCACAAAGCAGCTCAATGTGTTGCATATAAAACAATCATGACTAGAGAAGCTCAAAAACAAAGAAGTATGATCGGGATTACAAAAAGGACCTATAACAACTTTTCGGCTCTTGAAAATGCAGTTGAATGTTATATTTGCAATAACTTTGGTCATGAAGATTCTGAATGCAGGAGCAGGTTTCAGCAGACAAAGGAACAAGCCTCAAACACCAAAACATGGAGAATAAAGGAACCACAAACAGAAAGATGTGGGATAGCATTCTATGCAGAGGGACAGGAAAATCTATGGTACATTGACAGTGGACGTTCGAAGCATATGACAGGTGATAAAGAAAAACTTGAGTCATATTCTGCTCTAGAAAAGGGAAAGAAAGTTTCTTTTGGAAATGATACTCCTGCAACTATAAAAGGAAAATGCATTGCTCAGTTAAAAGAAAAGGTCAAGGCTGGAAATGTTTTGTACGTTGATGGATTGAAACATAATCTTCTAAGTGTTAGCCATATGTGTGATCAAGGAACTGAGGTGATATTTAGAACAAATGGATGTCTTGTTCGTGATCTTGATACAGGTAAAACGGTGATCAAAGGTAAAAGAACTCCAAATAATCTATACGTATTTGAAGAAGGACAACAACAATGCTATCTAAGCAAGGATGATGAACACTAGCTATGGCATCGGAGGTTGGGGCATCTAAGCTTTTCACAAATAAGGAAAGCATGCAAATATCAGGCAGTTCGCGATCTTCCAGATATCAAAATTCCAGACAACACCATATGCAAATCATGTCAGTTTGGAAAGCAAACCAGAACTAATTTTCCAGAGAAGGAAGGATCAGCTAGCATGCCTCTTTAGCTAGTACATACAGATACATGTGGTCCATTCAGAAAAATAACACCTCGAGGAGAAGAATACTTGATATTATTCATTGACGATTTCTCCAGGTTTGTCTAGTTAGGACTAATGAAACACAAAGATGAAGCATTCGAAAAATTCAAATCCTTCAGAGCCTTGGTTGAAAATGAATTAGGATACAAAATTAAGTGCCTCAGATATGACAGAGGTGGGGAGTTTACCTCGAATGAATTTTTCGATTTCTGTGAAGAACATGGGATAAGAAGAGAATTCTCTATAGCTAGAACTCCTCAGCAAAATGGAGTTGTGGAAAGAATGAACAGAACAGTCCAACAAATGGCTCGTGCTATGCTTGATGAGTCGGGTACTCCTGCAACTTTCTGGGGTGAAGCTGCACATGCTGCGGTTGTTATTCTCAACAAAACAAATGTCCGTGTTAACAACACTCAAACCCCTCATGAGCTCTGGTGTGGTGAGACTCCTTCGGTGAAGCACTTAAAAATCTTTGGGAGCAAATGCTATATTAAGAATACTGATGAGCAACTTGGAAAACTTGAACCTAGAGCAGATGAAGGCATTCTTCTTGGTTATTCTCCACATAGCAAAGCATACAAGTGCTACAATAAAAGACTTGGCAGAATTGTTGACAACATTGATGTAGTGGTTGATGAGAAGGGATACATTCCTAGGCAAGTACATCATGAAGACATCGAAGAAGATGAAGGCTACCCTCAAAGACAGAATGATGAAGAAGAAGAACCTCAAGAAGAACCAGAGGAGCAGACAAGAATAGAAGAGAAGACTCCATCCAGATATGTTCAGAAGAATCATCTAGAATCTCAGATTGTGGGGCAGAAAGAAGCAGGTGTACAAACAAGAAGAACAATTGCAGAAGCTTCAAGCTATTTGGCATTACTCTCTTCCACTGAACCACAAAATGTGAAAGAGGCATGCAAAGATGAATGTTGGGTCAAAGCAATGGATGAAGAACTTGAGCAGATCGAAAAGAACAACACTTGGGAGTTGGTTCCTAGACCAAAAGATAAGAATGTTATAGGAACAAAATGGGTCTTCAAAAATAAATTGAATGAAAATGGAGAAGTAATTAGAAACAAGGCCAGACTTGTTTGTAAAGGGTATGCGCAACAAGAAGGAATAGATTTTGAAGAAACCTTTGCTCCTGTTGCAAGACTTGAGGCCATCTGAATGTTCCTTGCTCTCTCAAGCTTTCAAAACTTCAAAGTATTTCAAATGGACGTGAAACCAGCCTTTCTGAATGGAGACTTAGAAGAAGAAGTATATATTGAGCAGCCAGATGGTTTCATTCTTGGAAATGATCCAAATCTTGTATGCAGATTGAAAAAGGCTCTCTATGGTCTCAAACAAGCTCCAAGGGCTTGGTACTATTGTTTGGACAAATATCTTCATCAACAAGGTTTTTCAAAAGGATCAGCAGATAGCAATCTTTATATAAAAGTTGAAAATGACAAATTGCTAATACTTGTTGTGTATGTAGATGACATTATCTTTGGCAGCAATGAAGAAGCTATGAGTCAAAGCTTTGCCTTGGTCATGCAGAAAGAATTTGAAATGTCCTTGCTGGGAGAACTGACATATTTCCTTGGTTTGCAAATCCAACAAAAGGAAGGAGGAACCTTTTTGTCTCAAACCAAGTATCTCAAACAGATTTTGAAGAAATATGGCATGGAAGATGCAAAACCAGTATGTACACCCATGGTCACAGGATGTAGCCTCAGTGCAAATGATGAATCTGCAGCAGTACATCAACCAACCTACAGATCTATGATTGGAAGTCTACTTTATCTGACAGGTACCTGACCGGACATCATGCATGCAGTTGGAATAGTTGGAAGATTTCAGGCAAATCCGAAGGAGACTCATCTTCAGGCAGTGAAGAGAATTTTCAAATATCTTCAAGGGACTCAAAATTATCGTTTATGGTATCCTAGAGATACAAATCTCACACTTCATGCTTATACAGATGCCGATTGGGCCGGAAGTGTGGATGACAGGAAGAGCACAAGTGGTGGCGCATTCTTTATGGGTTCTAGACTAGTATCTTGGTTCAGCAAGAAACAGAGTTCGATTGCCTTATCTACAACTGAAGCAGAATATGTTGCTACTGCATCTTGTTGCACTCAACTCCTTTGGATGATGCAGACCTTGCAGGATTTTCAAATCACTTGTACACCACCTATCTCCATCTTATGTGATAACACAAGTGCAATCAGCATCTCAAAGAACCCAGTCATGCATTCAAAAACCAAGCACATACCAATCAAGTATCATTTTCTTCGGGAACAAGTGCTTGAACATAAGGTCAAGTTGGAGTATGTTCCTTCTAAGGAAAAAGTTGCTAATATACTCACCAAACCATTGCCCAAGGAGACTTTTGAATACCTCAGGCAAAAGCTGGGGGTTGTTGATGCATCATCTTGTTGTTGAATCTCTTCTGATTGTTGGTTGTACGGGAATATGCGTACATGTGCTGGGTTGCGGATTGGTTGAATATCAAATAGCACTGGTTCAGGGCGAGCTTATAATGCATTGTTGGCATTATGGAGGATGTACAGAAGGTGAACATGGATGCTGATCTGAATATTACTGCAATATGTCTCTATCTCTTTCATGGTCATTTATGGTGTTTGGTGGATTATGTTTCTTCTTTACAGATCTGGTTCATATTCAGGGGGAGCATGCTCTTAGGGGGAGCATAACCCTTTGCCCTTGATGTAAAAGGGGGAGAATGAGCTGAAGATTTTGAGGTTGACATCAAGTCCAAAGGGGGAGATTGTTGGCATTATGATTCTGGTATGGCTTTATGATACATATGTTGTACTTGATGGCAACCCACTCATCTCAGATGATAAATTATAGTGCAGAAAAGTTCACGCACTTATATGCAGAGAAAAGCTTATTCTATGTAGAGAAAAGTTCACGCACTTATATGCAGAGAAAAGTTTATTTCATGTAGAGAAAAGTTCACGCACTTTTATGCAGAGAAAAGTTTATTTCATGTAGAGAAAAGTTTATTTCATGTAGAGAAAAAGTTCACGCACTTTCATGTTGGAGAACTTACCTTTGGTCCATGGTAGTTAGTCCTTGGTATTTGAACCTATGGTTTTGGACCATGGTACCTCGTCAAAAGTGTGTATATGTTGGAGAACTTACCTTTGGTCCATGGTGGTTAGTCCTTGGTATTATTGAGCCCCATGTTTTTGGGCCCCTTATATTGGTTATCTATGGTATTGATCCATGATTTTAGGAAGAAGCTTGCCTATATAAAGCAAAGGAGATCACTTGGCTAATTCATTCTTGCAAATCGAATATCTTAAGATCTGAAATATTGGGTTATTGTTTTAAAAGTTTGATCTATGAAAGGGAAGTTGAAAGCGAATCTATGAAGGGTGATCTCTCGAGCGCTGCAGCTGCGGAAGTGCGGAGGCGCCACAAAAGGCGCAGTGAGGAGGCGCCACAGAAGGCGTAGTGCGGAGACGCCACAGAAGGCGCAGTGCAGAGACGCCACAGAAGGCGCAGTGCGGAGATGCCACAGAGGCGCCACAGAAGGCGCAGTGCGGAGGCACCACAGAAGGCGCAGTGCAGAGACACCACAGAGGCGCCACAAAAGGCGCAGTGCGGAGGCGCCACAAAAGGTGCAGTGTGGAGGCGCCACAGAAGGCATAGTGCGGAGACGCCACAGAGGCGCCACAAAAGATGCAGTGTGGAGGCGCCACAGAAGGCGCAATGCGGAGGCGCCACATAAGGCGCAGTGCGGAGGCGCCACAGAAGGTGCAGTGCGGAGGCGCCACAGAAGACGTAGTGCGGAGATGCCACAGAGGCGCCACAGAAGGCGCAGTGCAGAGGCGCCACAGAAGGCGCAGTGAAGAGGCGCCACAGAAGGCGCAATGCAGAGGCGCCACAGAAGGCGCAGTGCGGAGGCGCAGGTGCGGTGGTCGCGGCGCCACAGAAGGCGTAGGTGCGGAGGTAGTACAGATATCCGCAAATCTATACCAATGAAGTTGCAATCCCTGCTTAAAATTTGTTTTAACTACCTTTGACTATTCTACAGGGTTTTGGGTGCATAACTGATGTTTGGTTACTGGTATTGAGTTCAGATAACAACATGATTAATGACTTATCTTTATGTACTAGATCTGGTTGATAACTCTCATAATATCATTGTATATGTATGCATCTGGTGATTGGGTGATTCAGAAGGTTGCTTGATTATGAGCTTCAATGTTGTTGTTGGATCCAGTTTGAAAATTTATGAAAAGTGGTCCTTGAAAGAAAAGAAGTAGGGGGTTGTAGCTCCCTTCCAGGAGAGACTGGAAAATGAGAGAGAGTTGTAGCTCTCTGCAGGTTGCAGCCTGCGTACTGGTAAAGGACTGCACCAGTACAAAATCATTGTAACAGGAGTTTCTAATTTGAAAGAAGATAGAGACATATTGCAGCAGGTGGTTTTCACCCACATTGGGTTTCCACCTTATATCTGGTGTTCTTTGGTGTGACTATCTGTTTTTCTTGTTCATGCTCATTATTTTATGGTACTGATATGCAAAAATAATTCAAAGTGTAAATAAGGAAGATTTGTTAAAAGAACTTGATAACACTGATTCACCCCCCCCCCCCTCAGTATTATTTTCAACACATTGGTTTCGCTGATGGTGCTTGTCGTAATACACGGAACATTTCTTCCGCAACTTGGGTTATCTATTCGCCCTCTGATGAGTTAGTATCTATGCATGGGGTAAGCCTTGGTCAAACAATGAAAAACATTGTAGAGTATAGTGCAGTGATTGAGTTATTATCTGAATCCATTTCATTTGGGATTGAAAGTTTGATTGTGAGGTCAGATTCTAAACTCATTGTATTGCAGCTTAATAGAATTTATGCCATTAGAAATCCAATTAGATTATTTTTAAGAGTTCGTCTCTTGGAATGTGAATTTGATTATATTGAATATCAGAATATTCCAAGATATTTAAATACAATAGCAGATGCAATTGCTTCTTGAATGTTAAGTAGACATTTACAATAATCAAACAGTAAATTTAAAAACATTCCATAACATGTTTTACAAGATAGCCAGTAATAGTGATATAGCATAGCATAGAAGTGTGTCAAATATACATCGTCTTCGATGATAGGTTGAAAAACACTTTATGATCGGCAAAAATGATAGTACAAAAAGCAAAAATGTCATATGAGTCTGCAACAGGCAATCATCCTATCACTGGTGATGATCAAGATTAGAAACCACTGCACGGGCCACCCTACAAAGGAACCTCCTGAAAGGTCCTGGGACCCCAATCACATAGTGATGTAGCCTAAGAGGAATGTCATCTATGCTAGTCTATGGAATGTCTACTGTCAAGCTCTCTAGATGGTTTTCCAATTCAGCCAGGGCCTCTGTAGATTCGTCCCGTGGGGCTGGCGCTGCTGCGGTTGGCTATTTCCTCTCATAGGGCCGGAGAGTGGCTGGTCGTTGTGGACCTACATCTGCATTTGAAACTTTTTACTATCAATTTTGGGACGATTTAAAAACAAAAAAAATTAAATTAGAAAATGTTGAAAATGTTTTTACCTGAGTCATCCCATTTCTCTCCTGGTGGAAGAGCCATGTCTGGGTCACCACGATAATCCATCCAAGCATAAGGAAAATCCTGAATCGCAAAAACTTGCAACCCAACGCATCAGCTTGGGCTCTCGGGGAAGTCCAGCTTCAACGGAAAGATGCTGTGGGACCAACATTGGGACCCTCTCTAGACCAAAACTCACAACTAAGAAACCATATCCAAATTTTTTCAGTTGTCCGTTCTTTGCTCTAGTCAGTTGGCCTTTTACATTAGCCAACACAGCTTCACGCTAGTTGAAGACGGTGCCTCGAAAATAGTCTATTGCCATCCGCATTTGGGATCCGGTGGCCATATGTAGTTCTACGCTTCCGCAGAGTCTGGTGATAGTAAATGCAATCACTTTGAGTTTAGGACGGGAGATGGTTTTGATATCAATCCCTTTGTCCTTAGTTTGGTCATTACAAAACTCTAGCCAGAGACTATCAACAGACTGGCCACTTGGCCTAGTCTCGAATAGAGTCAATTGTTCACCTCTCTTAGGCAAACCAGTCAAAAAGTAAATGTCCTCTGGCTCCATTTCGAGCTGGTGGCCACCAATAATGAAACACTGGTCCTATACATTCCACCTGTCCACCAGCCACTGCAGAAAGTCTACTTGGGCCCTCATGCCAGGTATGGCCCAGAATTTAAATAACCCGCATGCCTTCAATGCATCTATCGAAGGTTGATGATTAATTGTGGCAAGGTCCACATCCTCGTGCTCCTGTTCCCGCCAGCTAAGCATGGTGTATACCCTACATTGAAAGAAAAGGCGGATTAGAACATTTTAAATCAAAGTTTTTGGGCGGAATTTGAAGAATTTGGAATTTTAAAACCTATGCCGTGGGGACCGCACTCTCTAGTTAGAGACAGTGCGTAGGTCTGCACTCTACCTAAACAGTGGGTGCGGGCCCCTGGTTTTTTCCTCTGTGGGAAAAAGTCGGGGTCCGCAGGTTTCGCGTGCTGCGCCTGCGGACCCCCGCGAGCGTACTTTTAAACAAAATTCTTCCTAAAAATCAAAATAAAAACCTAAAAACAAAATTCAAATGGTTGAAATGCAAGAGTAAAGTGATGTGGATTACCTAGAGGTGACGGTGTTCGATTCCAACGGACGGATTTTCCGTAATCTTCATAGTAAGTTTCTTACCCAAAAGCTCTCTTTCTCACTCTGAAGTCAAACGGTAAAAATGAATTTACAAAAGCCCTTTTTATAAGCTTTTTTGAATAAATGATTTTTTAATTTGTTTATTTTTCACTTTAAAGAGGTAACTTTTGAAGCATTTTTATTTATTTTAAACAGGTATGAGTAATGTTTGAGTTTTTGTGCAGGATATCAAATTTTTCAGGAAAAATTGATCATTTTCGACAAAAAACATTTGAGTCATCTTTAAGCTCTTTTCTGACTCCTACAAAATGAAAATATTGCCGAGTTTTTCTTTTTAAGCTCGTTAAAACGGAATTAAAAGGATGGTCCACTTACAGCTCTTTTCTGACTGTATAAACATGAAAAGATTGCCGGGCTTTTGTCGTTTCAAGTTCGATATTGGTTATAAAACGACGTGTCTTTGATCGCTTTTTTAATTTTTCGGATCAGGACCACTAATTATGAAAAGTACTCCTTGATCGTAATGGTTAGGCGGTTCTATCAAGTATTATTTTATACTTTTTTGGGCTTGGGAGACACAAATATACGAAAAAGAACAACCATGGAGTTTTCTTAAGTTTTTCTTCTGATTCCCTAAAATTGAAAAACGCCGAGTTTCTCCTATACTGGACTCGTTAAAATTTAATAGTAAAGGACCTATTCAATTACAAATAGGAACGAACCACTCCTTCTTAGGGTTCGAATTTAAGCTAAGTTGGACTCATCCGAAGGATGAGCTTATAATCAAGCAAATGTTATCCTTCTCAAGCTTGTCAAAAATAAATAGGTACTTGCCAAAAATGGCGGGGGAAAAGAGAGAAAAATGAACCTGTTTGTCATACTTTGTGTCTCAGAAAAACATTTAACCACTCTTGAACATGACACTTTCTGTTCACCTGGGTTGGGAAATCCTTTGCCTAACAGTTAATCAAACCATATTGAAAGTCTTCAGTCGGTTTCTGGGTATTAGCTTTGGGTCAATTGTCACCAAACCATATGCAGTGTCATTATGTGTTCAAGAGGTCAGTGAAAATAAACCATTCATCTGCAAAATATCTGTCATCCATCTTGACCATCCCTGAGTCATTCCTTGCAACTATATTTCTTCAAACTTGATCTATGATTTTGTGTTGTGGGCTTGCCTACAACAAATCGCTTTCTATCGACTTCAGCTCATTATCTAGAAAGATGATCTAGAAATCGTCAGTACCTTGGGATCTGCATGCCTCAATGGCAGGTTTCTCGCCTTTGACGACAGGTTGCATCATTGACCTTCAATCAAAGGATTTTGTGACATGATCAACATCAACACATCTATTCACATTTCATGGATTGTACTGAGTACTTTGAGAGCCATTGACATTACTGGTGGTTTCTCTCACACTTGTTAACAGTTTACATCATTGATTGGTAATCAAGTGGTTTCTACCATGTTTGACTTCGACACATTCATTCACATGGATAGAATCGTACTATTTCGGGAAGTAGAAATCAAGACCCTAGATCTAGATTCCATCATCCAGGCTGCGAGGAATTTTGTTATTCATTATACAGTAGACTATTCATAAACAGATGGCTGCGCCCATACTGTGTCTACATGTGTCTATACTTGTGATGTATTACAAGATCATTCCTATATCAGAGCAGTTTAGTTAGTTTTCTAGTCAGTTTTGATCTGAGTATGGGATGCCTACCTCAGTGATAATATGATCTCATATATCTATATATATATATATATATATATATATATATATATATATATATATATTATTGAATGTTTTTACAGGTTCCAACTAGGCTCTCCACAAGATGATCCTCAAAATGATAAAGTACTTCACTCTTCTTAGATGACAAATACTATCTATTACAGACTTAGCACTTTAGGGGGCAATCTGTTACACAAAATATTGTCACCATGAATTTCTGTAGTCAGTGTGAGTCTATCACCACTCATACTATCCTCCTTTGTAAGTCTCAAACCTCAACTCTTCATGTCAAGCCTTAAAAATGAGAGAAAATCCTTGAAAATCTCTAAAACTCTGGTTCCACACTTTCTCTTAGTATTACCTTCGGTCCCGCACCCCTTGGTTATGTCACTTGTGGACCTGCTCGCTCTGCCTCTAAAGGAATGGGTGCGGACCCCTGTAAAAATAAAAAAGGCACAAGTTTATTATTAAAAACTCACTTTGGATTAATTCTGGACGCTTATAGAAGGAATTTTGAGGTGGCAAGTTCACTCCTAGGTGGTTCATGCATCCCATAACTAAAGGAGCTAACCCCTTGATGAGAGGAGCTTATCCCTTTGAAGGAGGACTCTATCCCTTTGAAGGTGGACCTGGTAACTTCCTTCCTCTGCACTATAAAATGAGGCATTGGGCTGGTTGCTAGAGAGGTTGAAAGCTGAATATTTTTGAGGGTAAATGTTGTTGGAATTTAGACTTCCTAATTGAGCTTGAGAGGAAAGATTACATACCTTTTGATCTCTTTGGGAAGAGAGTGAAACTTGTCAAAGTAGAGGAGATTCTTGTTGGACCCTGGGAGGAGCTTGTACAACATCAAGGCACCAAGGTTGTAAAGTTCTTCTTTGTTTAAAGTTAATACAATCAGATTCATTTTTCTCAATAAATTGTCTTCTATGGTTTATTTCATGAATTCCTTGATCATCATGATAAATATGGTTTATTATATTGGCTATGCAGGTGTTATTTGATGTGTGCCTGTTTGTGTTTGCAGGTTCTTTAAAAGGGAGCTCATTTGGACGAACGGAGCGTGGCTTCCACAAATTGGCATTGGACTTGAGGTAGGGTCTGAAACATCTCTTGGCTTTTATTTATAAATCGCAATATTTAGAGAAAGATAGAATTTGTTTGTCTTTCTTGTCGCTAGATATCCATAGATACTAGGGAGATCAGTCTTGTCCACAAGAACGATTTATCCCCCTGATAGTGGGTAAAAACCACCTATTTCTGTTGTCTCTGTCTTCTTTTAATAATAAGAAAATTTGTTTACAATCTTGTACTGGTTCAGACTCATACCAGTATGTAGGCTTCTACCTGCAGAAGGTTACAACCTTCTCTTGTTATCAAGCTTCTACTGGAAGGAAGCTACAATCCCCTAGCTCTTGTACAAGCCAATATGTTTACTAGTATGTAGGTGCCAGCCTACAGAAAACTCCACTCTTCCACCAGGGACCACGTTTCATGAATTTTTAGACTGGATACTCCAGGACCACAACACCACAATCTGAAGGCCACGTTTCATCAAATTTTCACACTGGACCCATCAAAGCTTTTAAACTTGAACTGCATCAACCAATATTCATTTAATCTGAACAATCAGATCACTGACACCAGAACACTGTACTAAACCCAGAACCTTGTATCATCATTCAGAACTAGCTGTAACCTCAAAAATAATGTATTAGAATGTATACGCTACTTAGATGCATCCAAACTGCGTGTATATGCTACTTCTATTAATTGAACCCGCGTATACCTTCAAAATTACTACAAACATAAAATTTTGAATCAAATCTGTACCAACTATCAATATACTGAATATATACTATCAACTTTCAGAGCTTTACACAAGTAGGGACAAAGATTACTTCTTCTCACTTATACAATCAATCAATCAAATTCCATCATCCTAGGTATTCAGTTTTTACATTCAGATCTAAGAAGACTTCATTGACATACAACAGTAAAATAATAGAATTTTATCAGATAGTTCAGTCAGATCTGAAAAATAAGCTTTTCTTTTGTATACGCTACTTTAAAGAATCGAACATGCGTGTATATGCTCTTTGGCCAAGAAGAACCTGCGTACATATATGATAATATTGACTTAGAACTTTGTTGCAATTTCAGACTTCAGACAAACCCAGATCTTAATGGATAACAAATAAAACATGCGCAAAACATCAGATTTAGTTTCGACCAATATCAGATCATTCAAGAATAAGTTATTTCATGTCTCATGATCCTAATCCAACATTGAACTCAAGGTGCACATAAATATTTCAGATCCAGTCCCAAACACAACCCTGCAACATAAAATATACTTTAGATAGAAGTATTCCTTAGAATCTTATTGCTTGCACACTTGGCCTAATGATCTTCTCCTCCTTATATACTCTTAGGCCTTTCTCAATACCTTGGACCAAAACCACTTAGGACCAATACCTTGGACCAAATACCTAGGGTCAATACCTTGGACCAAGTACCTCGGACCAAATACCTTGGATCAATACCTTGGATCAAAATACCTTGGACCAAAAACTTGGTTTTCTAATATGTACACACTTTTCCTCTTGTGAAAGTGTGTGTATACATTATATGCTCCTTTTGTTCTGTTAACCCGCGTGTATATGCTTTTTGGACAAAGTGAACCAGCGTATACCTCTCTTTCTTCATTCTTTGGAGTCTGATCTGTAATCCTTTGTTGTTGACCTGCTGCACTGTGAACTGTCATCTGAGTGAGTTGCCATCAAGGACAACACTTGTATCATAATGCCAACATCTTGTTCCTACCATTGGGGATAATATCCACCCCTATGATGGCTATGTTGAGTTTACCTAACTTCACCTTGGGGATCCTAGTATGATATATTGATCCTCCTCAAAACACCTTATCTTATCATCTGAAACCTTATGTGGCTTTGACGCTAGTACAACCAGTTCCAACCACCTCCACCACCATTTTAGTTCCATAGCAACCTCAACAGGACTCTATTCCTATTGTGAAAGCAACTAGTGAGGGGGGAAATCCTAAAAAAATGGGGAAAAGATAAGGCAACCCAAGTGGTGGCCACTCCACCTACAATTCCTAAGCCTACTCCCCCATTTTTTTGTGCAATTTTCCTGGCCATGCCATCAACAATTTCCCTATTCTTCCTTGTTTAAAGAGCATGCTTTTTAAGGATGAAATTCATCCAGACCCAAATATCCCTGAGGTGTAAGTCACATTACCTGAATCGTCAAAGAAAAATAAGTCTTTACACACAAATCACCCTTGTGCTTTGTGTGATATGTATGAACACTATTCCCATTACTACATTCATCTCCATTATTTCCGCGATGCACTTACTATTATTCTTGAGATGGATATTTCTTGTATTGACCATGCCATGCCTCCACTCATGACCATTGGCACCATATCATCATTAGGGAAGAAGGTTACTCAACCCACTATCGTGATTCCTCCTCATGATGTGGAAATCATGGAAAATTCCGTAACAATTCTTTACCTATCATCATCCATGGGATTGACATCTTCAGACTTCGTGGGAGTGTCTGAGTATGCATATTTATATTCACCTTCGAAAGTTTCTTCGGTCTAAACATCGGTGGTATTTGAATCCACTTTTCATCAGTCTCCCATATAAGACACTGCATATGTGAACCATGCCTTCTGCAATGATGATTGGTTCAATGAAACCTTACACTAAACTGAGGAATTTGAACCACATCCACCTTGTGGCCATTAAATTTCCAAACAATGTTTGGATAAGGGGGCATCCACTTTAGAGGGTCTTGCAAAAGAAATTCTCCCCAACACTCGTAGTGGATATGGAAGAATTGTTTCTATAACCATTATTCTTCTCGATCCCAAAGAACTTATAGAGTCCCATATCACTCCATATCACCGTGGGAATGATCCACTTAATCATTCCTGCATCTTACCCCAACAACCCAGTCCCTGCGACATTGTTGTTCAACCCTAGTGTTGCTTAGGTGAGCATCATTTCATTATATTTGAAGCCACTCTTTGGGATGGTGACATCATATTTGCAAACCCATACATTTTGTCCATTTGAGCCATATATGCAATACCATGTGAAATTGGAACTCCACCATTTCCTTTCTCCAACTATATTCATCCCTTCTTTCCATAAGAAGCTAATCATAATAAAGATGGAAACAACAAAACAATGTCCATAACCATATTATGTACATCCATATAAGTTTTTAGAATCCATTATTCTAAATACATTAGCCATGTCCGTGACATGCTACATATATATATAGTAGGGGGCATCATTTCCACCTTTGCATACTTGACATTAGGGGAATTTTGAGGTCTAAAATGGGCCTCCTAAGGATATTATAAAATAATAGTGGAAATAATAAAATAATATTAGATTACATCATCAAATTTTAGAGGGAAAAAAGAAAAAAATTACCTTTTCAACTTATCTCCCTATGGGTTTACTCAAATTTCGAGCAAGAACACTTATTGAATGCAGAATTTGATTCCTCATCCATTGAGTACCCATGTTGCATACTTTTGATGGACCCTGCTACACAAAAAATGAGAAATACATGAAAAACGTGATTGTAATCACACTTTTTCATGTATTTCTCAATTTTCGTGTAGCAGGGTCCATTGAAAGTATACAACATGGGTACAATTTGGATGAGGAATTAATTTTTCATCCAACGAGTACTCCCACTTGAGATTTGAGTAAATCATTAGGGAGATAAGTTGAAAACGCAGTTTTATTAGTTTATTGTTTTTTAATCTTTTTACTTTTTTACTCCAAAATGGTGAATCATTCCCCATGGTTGACATCCTCATATTGAATCCCATTGGTTCTTATAAAGTTTATTTTGGTTGTACATTTTCCTTAGGAGGCCCATTTTAGACCTCAAAATTCCTCTAATGTCAATTCTCCCCATCACCATATGATGGGGGGAAATATCTAAAGCTTGGGGGCATGATGGTCCCCTTGGATAACTTCTCACTTGATTAACATCATTCTAAGCCTAGACCCTTGTTGGCTTAGGTTGGGATAACCAAGGTTCGATCTTTTACTGCGCACCAACAAAACCCTCAATCAATGTCCCTTTCGGCAATGACCTACAAGAAGATTGCAGTCTCACCCGAAGTGACAATGGGAGGATGCAAAACCAGGCTTTTGCAACCTTGAGGGATGATAAAGATGTGGCATTTTTATGTTTTATAATACTTATCATTCAAAAATTACTTCGCATCATTACATTCACCATTTAAACATATCATATAAACCCATACATCATCTCTGTGCTGAAACAATATGTAACTGTAATAAACTACTACGCTACAACATATAATAAGTAAATAAACACATGAAGACACAAATTTTACCGTGGTTCATCCCAATGTGGAATTACATCCATAGGAAATATTTCTTCTAATAGAGAATTTGTACAACAAATAGTTCTTGGCCTGCGCACTTAGCTGTAGGCAGTCCGCGCACTCAGCTGCAGACTCAAGCCTCAACGTACTCAACTGTAGAGCCTTACCTTCTTTCCCAAACCATAAATCACAAATACATAACCATTCAATACATGATTTGATTCTAGATGAACCTTATTTGCTTTATTATTAATCCCTATATATACTATTACATCAAGGGATATATCATCACAATACCATGGTCCATATACTATGGACTCCCCTAATACAAGCTACTATGGTCCGAAAACCATTCATCATTTAAAACATTAAAAAAAAAAGGGGCTTTGACCTGCCCCTAAGCCCATATACCAAACGGTATATCCACTGCGCGGTCTAGTTTGGAACTCCTACATTTATCTGTTACCTACTTGTCCTTATTGTTTTCTTCCTCCAATTATGCCTCTATCACATGTTTTGCAACCTTTTGTACCAACACTATTTCCATTTGTCGAAGATCCTGAAGCTTCTCATACACTGCTGAGTCCTCTATATCAAAATATGCTCCTCCTTCTTCAGTTCCTCAATGTTCTTCTGAAGTGCCTTATTCTCATTGATCTTCATGAGCCTCTACAAGATTGGTAAGGTCTTCAAAAATGCTCGAATATCTTCTAAATGTTGATGCTTCTACTTCATTTCTTCCTACAGTTTCTGTACATTAGTATCTTCCTGTAGCGAAGTCTAAAATTGGAAATTTTCATCTAACAATTTCCCATAGTCTACCAATGTTGTGGAGATGCTAACCATTTTAGTCTTTAGGCCAGTCTCCCTTTGATCCTTCTCTCCCTATGGCATAGTTGGCTGTAACTTCACTTTCATCTCACTAATCTTCATTTTCTACTTGAATTGCAATGCGGAAATTTTGTCCTTATACTCCTTCACTGCAAGGTCGAACTTCATGACCTTGTCTTATGGTGGCTCTTCTTCTCTAACATCAAGGTCTGAAATTTCTCTGCACGTTGCTTCCACTGCTTCCTTGAGATTTTGGTGCTACTGAATGATGTCTTCATTTTATGTGGATGATCCTCCCCTTCAATCCATCTAAAATTTACGCTAGAGATTCTTTTACTGTGCACCAACAAAACCCTCAATCACTGGCCCTTTTGGCAATGACCTACAAGCAGAATACAGTCTCATCTGAAGTGACTATGGGAGTATGTAGAACCAGGTTTCTATAGTCTTGAGGGATGCAGAGATGAGGTATTTTTATGTTTTGTTATACTTATCATTAATAAATTACTTCGCATCATTAAATTCACCATTTAAACATATCATATAAACCCATACATCATCACTGCGCTGAAAAAATATGAAACTATAATAAACTGCTACGCTACAATAGATAATAAGCAAATAAACACATGAAGACACACATTTTTGTGTGGTTCATTCTAATGTGGGACTATGTCCACAAGAAATGTTGCTTATAATAGATAATTTATACAAAACACAGTTCTTGGCCTACGCAGTCAGCTGCAGAGCCTCACCTTCTTGCCCAAACCACAACTCACAAAGATACAACCATTCAATACATGATGTCATTCCATATGATCCTTCTCTTCTTTATTATTCATCCATATATATACTATTACATCGAGGGATATATCATCGCAATACCATGGTTCTATACTATGGACTCCCTTAATACAAGATACTATGGTCCGAAAATCATTCATCATTTACAACATTACAAAAAAGGAGGGGCTTCAACCTGCCCCTAATCCCATATACTACGTGGTATATCTACTACGTGATCCACTTTGGCGCTCTGTTGCTCCACTACGCGGTCCACTTCATGCTCCACTACGTCATTTACTTCACACTCCGCTCCCAAAAATGTGGTGTCTTCATCAAAATCTAGGCCAAGTTGGGCTACACCCAACAGGCTCCCAACACTCACATGTGACTTTTTCCGAGTCACTCAGCTGCTTTGCCTCTGATTTTTGCTGTGCTGCTATTGTAGGACTGGTTGAACTATTGCAGAGTCTCTGTGACTTGCTTTTACTCACTGCATGCTTCCTCCAATAGTTCCTCTGTCACATGTTCAGAAGCCTTTTGTATCAACGTTATTTCTATTTGTCGAAGCTCTTGAAGCTTCTCATCCATTGCCTGTGATAGTTGGAGGGCCTCATCCTACCAAGGTTGAGTCCTCTCCATCAAAATATGCTCCTCCTTCTTTAGTTCCTTAATGTTCTTCTGGAGGGCCTTACTCTCGTTGATCTTCATGATCCTTTGCGACATTGGTAATCTCTTCATAGATGCCCGAATCTCTTCTAACTTCTGCTGCTTCTACTGCATTTCTTCTTGCAGTTTCTGTACATTTTGATCTTCGTGTGGTGAAGTCCAAATTTGCAAACTTTCATCTAACAATTTCTCACAGTCTGCCAATTCTGTGGAGATGTTGGCCATTACAGTATTTAGGTCAGTCTCCCTCTGATCCCTCACTTCCTGTGGCATAGTTGGATGCAGCTTCATTTGCAGCTCACTAATATACATTTGATTCTTGAATTGCATTGCGACAATTTTGTCCTTATACCCCTTCACTACAAGGCCGAGCTTCACGACCTTTTCTTCTACTGGCTTTTCTTCCTAGACACCAAGGTCCAAAGTTTCTTTGCATGTTGCTTCCACTACCTCCTTGATCTTCTGGTGCTGCTGTGCTACTTGATCCCTTTCTTGGATCACTTGCTGAAGCTTTTTCCATAACGCATCACGCTTTTTTTCTACCTGTATATTCAATTGTGATGTATGTTGCTCCCTCAGTTTTAGTTCCTCTATAATCTCTAAGTGCAGCTTGTGTAATCTTGATAACAATACTACCGCGATGTTCATGTTGACATGCTTCCATTCCTTAACTGGATGTTGTAGTTAAAAAAAGTCAAACTGTAGGGCTCCTATAGGTATCTGTTCTAAACTCCTTGCAAGCATAGGCTCTATCTTCCTTTCTACTTTAACCCTATCCTCTATCTACGTGGGCTATTGAATTGTTAGCGCCAAAATATTTAGCTTTGCGATCCTCTCCTCCACACCTATGAGAAGTGAAATGTAGTGATCTTCTACTTTGTTCTAAGATTCAGTTATCACCTCCTGAATCCTATCTCCAATCTTCTCTAGGTCCCCTTCAGTAAGGACCATTGGTGTGATATCTTTTTTCTTATTCGCTTTCTGCTTCATTTTGATCTTTGTGGAAGCCTCGCCCTAGGCCTTCCTCTTCTTGTGAAAATTTGTTTTGTTTCTGCCTTTTCTATCTCCTTGGTATGATCATCTCCCTCAAGAGGATCCTGTTAACCCTTATCATGCTTTTCCTCTTCCTCTAATTCATGTTCATCCTGCTCCTTGCCTTTTCCACTAGATTTTCCATTCTGCGAAGTGTCCACCTCTTCTTCTGTCACACTATCTCCTGTTCCTCAATTTGAGTCATCCATTCTGCAAGCCATTTCTGTACCTACGCTACAAGATCATCTTTTGTTACCATATATGGCAGGGCATGCCATTTCTTCTTCATATCCCTACGTGCTTGTATATATACCTTGTGAAAATATGCTTTGAACTTCACCACAAAGCTATACTTCTCGTATAAGCTCAACGAGAGTTGGGGATGTTGGTTCACTAGCATATGTAAATCCATGTGATACATCACACAAAATATTTTTTTTTTCTTGTGCACGTGATGCTTTGGTGGTAAACCATAGCGAAGAATACCTTGCGACTTCACAGATATATGAAGGCACCGGAGGGAGT
Organism: Pinus tabuliformis; assembly: GCA_031772625.1. Lineage (NCBI taxonomy): Eukaryota > Viridiplantae > Streptophyta > Pinopsida > Pinales > Pinaceae > Pinus > Pinus tabuliformis. The sequence goes on along the minus strand of CM062813.1, from coordinate 579,139,735 downwards.
TGCGACTCCTCCAACTCTTTCCATGCCAATATAGCAATAATCAAAATCAGCCAAGCGTAGTGGAAAGTTGTACCTTTCTCCTGGACCTTGAGAAAGTCATCTAGAAATTCCTTGCATAGGTATCCGACCCAGTTATACTGAACCCTATTGGCGCACTGCGCAATTAGTGACACCATTGACGTAGGAACTTCATCCACGCGACATTTCCTCATAATATTCCCAACCAATATGTGTGATGAGAAGTGAATGACTTGGTCACAAATAGAATTTATATCATAACCTCTCTTTCCTTTGACCAACCCGAACTTTTTCTTCATACTTTTCGCTATGGTGTGGTCCTGATTCTTTCTAACGAACTCCTTCACGGGGTTTCGCCCTTGGTATGGTAATTTTGTGATCCTCTAGATCAACATTGGGTCTATAGGGATCTTATTCCCCATCCATAAATTTCCATCGTGCACCATCACGAGAAACTATTGCACACACACCGTACTCCCTCCACTTTTGCTGAAGTGTGGCATGTTCATCATATTTAGCAATCCTAACTGCACCAACCCATTTTCCCACTTTTGTGGTTCTAGCCTTGTCACTCTGTTGTTTGGGTAGTGTACTTGATTCAAATAATGGTCTGGTGTGAAATGAGGGTACTTCTTCCTGTCGTTAAATTCATAATACACAAATTTGAGCTATGGAATTTTCCCCAAAAATTCTCCTAAAAAGGGTATTGCTTCTGGCAACAAGGGTGTAAAGGTGCCATACTTCACATCTTTTGATACTTTGACAGGTTTAGCATTTGGTTTCCTCGATGACATGTATGGTGGTAGAGGTGATAAAAATGCTGTGCCTTTTGCTTCCATTTGTACCTCCTCTACTTCTTCTTCACTATATTTGACTTTCTTAGGTTGCCGCTAAGGTTTAGCAAGTTTCTTATATTGCTTATTTTACATCTCCCTTCCTCTGTCAAATTCTTCCTTGGGGATCTTCACTATTTCTGTGGTGATGGTGCTAGAGTTGATGGTACTATGGGCATCTCGGCTGATATTGTGGGCATACTAGCATCTTACATGATTCCAGATAATCCTTTTTCTCGAAAATTTCACACAATTTCTTCCCAAGAACACTCAGATGACATACACAACAAAAATCTCTACAACTTCTTCGCACTATCAAAACTCAATCTCTTTATTCAGAAAAGTTCTTAATTTGGATTGGAGGTGGCTATTTATAACAATTTTGAAATTCAAACCCCATCATTAGATTTGATTTTGTTCAAATTGCGTTCAGATTTTCTCATTAATTACATATCTATCCTTAGATTTTTCCAATCTGTCCTCATAGCAATCATATTTATGTTTTCCAGTGAAATTCGACTTATTCCACATTGTAGTGCACATCCTGTTATCACCCAAGTTGTTCCCTATGACTCCCAAGGGAATACGGCCGGGGTAACCACTAACCAATCTTTGGATCACAGCTTCTAGCCAAACTGTGATCAGAGAGGGCTCTCTCTTTATGATTTGTCTCTGTTATGATGGTGTTTTAGGCTAGTTATTATGCTCAGGTTTTGGTTTATATTTTGGTTGAAGGATTTCTATCAGGTCTTATGACATAGTGTTTAGATAGTGAAATACCATTGGGCAATGGAGTCTGGAGTTGTGAAATGATTTGATACGCTGGATTGGTGGTGTTCAAACTGCAGGGCCTATTGTGTATTACAGACAAACAAAATTAGCTTAAATGGTGATGTATGTCCACCAACAGAAAGCAATTAAGAATTTTCTATTAAGTTGGTGAGGTGAAAGTGAACACACTGCACAGGAGCAAAGCTTGAATTCCTGTGACAAAGGCCACTGTGAAAGGTGTATTCTGAAAGTGCAACAATTAAGAATTACACTTTATATAGATTACAGCTGAAGAAAACATTCATAAACAACACAGATTGAACTCAGGGTACTCAGTGAGTAAATCCTGAAAGTTATTCTTTTTCTTTGTTGCTTAGTATTGAAAATCAGATAACATATATGGATTTTAACACAACAACTAATTGACAGAGAGAGATACAGAGACTTATTGTATGGTGAAATACACAGGAATCCAGCAGTTATCAACAGACACCAGAACGCATCCAACACCTCAGAAATCCGAGAAATTCCATTGCTTTCTTTATTAACTTCTGAAAAGATTACAGCATAAGAGCTTCTTCAGGAGAAATCAACAACAACCCCTCAAACTTATGCGAGGGGCAAATATATACTCTCGGTCTTTACAAAAATATCTGAGTTCTAAGTTATCTCAGATTTAATAATCTCAACAACTCTTAAGATATTAAAATCAGAAAGTTATTACAGCATTGAATATAAAGTAAATGTGTCTTTATGCTTTGTCAGAAGATATTTTTAGCCTTTGGAGGCTACTAAGTCGGTTGGAGTGACCTGCATAACTGCTGTGATAATGCGTTCTTGGAGCTGCGTTGCTGTAGATTTTCGGCCTGGACACCTGTAGCTTTTATTTTGCCTTTTGGCCGAAATCTCTGCTGAGTTGGCTCAGCTTTTAATCTTGACTGTATGCTGATCCCTTTGCAGCTGTCCTGTGTATGGAAGTTTTTACCTTTCATATGAGCAAAAAGTTGCTGAATGGCACGCTGTTCACAAAATAGTTTGTATGGCATTGGTCCACCATTCTTGAGTAGGTAACTGATGCCTTAGGATTGCACCCATGGTCTCTTCTACTTCTGTGTACTTGAAAAAGTTGGGAGCTGCATCAAAAAGATGATTGATCTCATTCATTATGAAAAATAGACTTTCTACCTTGTTTTAGATAGTCTGTCCTGTAGCTGGCCCTGTTTCCTCTGAGCTGCTGGGCCTTTCATTGATTTGGCTGGTGGCAAAGGTGTTGACCCTTTTGGCATATTGGTCATGGGTGTATAATTTCCCTGCGTTGTTCAGTAAACCAGGGAGCCCTCTGCTTTCCAACACCTGAAACTTCTCCATAAATTTGTTTACCTCGGTCTGCATGTCTTGGGTTCTTCTGTCTAATGTCTGTACCAAATTCTTGAGTGTGAGAACCCTTTTGATCGACTGGATGTGCTCAGTTCTGTTAGATATGCCCATGGCAGCCAACTGACTGCTTGTTTTGTGGTTGAGCACATTGATCATCCTTGTTGCTACTTCAGGCGTGCTGCCTAGAGTAGCCCTTGCTTTGTGAATTTCTGCTCGTGCTCTTGGAATGAGCTCTAATTGCTCGTGGATGGTCTCTATATACTGCCATTGGTCAGTAATAGATTGGCCAATATTGGCCCACAACACAGTTTTTAATTCAGCAGTTACCTTGTCTAGTGTGAGCTCCTTTTCCAGCTCTGTTATTCTTCTCTTTAAAGTTTTGACATCCCTTTCTTTCTCAGCCACATTTCTTTTGCTTTTATCATACTTGTCATTCACACTGGCTAGGGATTCTTTGACTTCATTGAGCTCTTTCATTTGAGCTTCCAGGACTTGTATTTCAGTTTGCAGCTTCTGCATATCCAGACTATGAGTCTGCTCTGTTGTTGGTGAAGCTGTTGATGTAGTCGGTGCTGTTGCTTCTGTTTGTTGAGAAGGAGGAGCAGTAGTAGTGGCATCTTCTTCCAGATTGATAGTTTCATGAGGAGGTTGGGAAGTCTGCCCTTCTTCTCTTTGTGCCAAGGTGGCCTGTAATGCTGCTCGTGCTGCTTCTGCCTCTCCTAGCTTTTCCTGTGTTTGCATCAGCTGCTTGTACAGGGTTACCAGCAGAGTGTTTGCTCGTTCATCATGTCTTTGTTGGGCTACATCGTCAGTCTGAGGGTGAATAGTGGCTGGGAGTTTGATTTTCCTTCTTAAAGCTGCCAAATCTGCATCCCTCAATTTCAGGATCTCTTGTATGCCTTTGATATCTTTGGGATCATGCCCAATCTCTATAATAATGTCCTCTAAGGTCCTTATTCTGTTGTCTTTTGCCTGGGATGATGCCTTCTCCAATTCCAACTGGGCAGCTGTATTATTACGGCTATTATGTAGCCTGTAATTGTCTAAGGTTTGGTCTGCTAATGAAGCATAGACCATCTCACCCGTTTGTTTGTGTAGTTCAATCTTGTCCATCGGGTGGATTTCTTTAGCAAGGACTTCCAGGTTAGTCCTGAGATAATCTAAAGCAGATTGTGGCTGAAGTGCTGTTGGCATAAAATGACTCATGATCATTTTTCCTTCTTGTAGATCAAAGGCAGACATGAGCCTTTGTTGATTTGTAGGAGCCATGTTCAGCAGATGATTGTACAGCTGTATCCTGATAGGCTCATTTCTCCTTTTGATTTCGATGAACTGTTGCTTAATGCCAAGTCCACCTTCCTTTTGCTGCCTTGAGGAGCTGACCTCTCCTCCCAATGTCCTATCTTGTTCCTGTTGGAAGGAACTAGCTGATGTTTCCCTGCTAGGTGGAACTATGCCAAAGGACTACCCCATTGGCATTTCTTCTTCAGAGAAGGGGTTTATTCTTTGCCTTTTCTCCCCATGAGTTGTTGATGCTGTGGGGGGAGTCTCCCTGTCTCTTTTCCTAAAGATGAATGTATCCTCCCTCTGAGGGGTCTGGAGGATTGATGCCTCAACTATAATATCTTGCCTTGGAGGCACTATTTGCTCAGTGGTTTTAGGATTTTCCACTGTCTTTTCTTGCTGGGCAGGTTGCTCCTGCCTTTGTTGCTCTTGATGCTGCTGCTCTTGCTGCCCTGGTTGTTCTTGCTGCAGCCCTTCTGCTTGCTTTTCCATCTCTTCTTGCTGTTCTTGCAGCAATGTTTCTACCTGTTCTTCTGTTAAAGGAGGTGGTTGTTCCACCTGCTTTTCTTTGCCCTTGCTGTGTGTAATATCCTCGGCAGCCTGCTGTGTTGTTGATGAGGAAGTTGCTGTCCCAAGTTGCCTTCTATATGTGAGGGGAACCTGTACACAATTTTCCAGATCAGCATTCTTTTGAATATTTCTGGCTTCCTTTTCTAACAACTCTTCTTCACTAAATTCCTCTTCTAAGGTGCCCTCTGCCCATCTCAGTGTGTTAGCATACTGCTCAATCTCGGGCTGCCTCACATGTGCATAGTTTCCTAGTTTATATTTGATTCTTCTCAGTGAAATGAAGTGATTAGGGTCATAGGGTACCCAAGAAAAACTGGTTTGTAATCTGAGGCCCTCTAGGGTTCTGTCTGCCTCTTTCCATCCCTCCTCTCTTTTATTGTAAAGGAAAGGTCCCAGCTGGCTCCTTATCTTCAGTTGTACTTTCTTATTCTTGCTTTCAAAGTGATGGCAGTCAGCATTTCCGAATTGCCTGAAATACTCCAAGGCAAACAGTCTCATTGGGACATACCTGGGCAATCTATATGGCTTTAACACACAGCCATATATCCTGATCACTGTGTGGTGTTGGTAGAAGTACCAATCACCAATGTTGTATTTCTTAGACAGATGGAGAACTCTCCTCATATCATCAGTCAATCTTGGAGGAGGGACACCATACAATAGTGTCAAAGCTAGGTGAATGAATAAATCTACAAACTCATTATATGTATATGGTGACACTGAGCTGCAGTGGAAAACTGATGTCCAGAAGACAACTGATCTTGGACTCCCCTGGGCATTCACTTTCTTCAAGAGGAGTGGGAAGCTATCTGATTGGTAGAACAGAAACAAATGGTAGATGTATGAGGCATACCTAAATAATCTTTCCCTTGGCAGATTTATTAGCTGCTCATGGATCCTGTCTGCAATATATGTGGCATAGTCATAGTGAATGGCAGGAGCCCTTCCAGGTGAAAATATGGACAGCATTGCCATTATACTGTCATCCACATCCTCCACTCCCCTAAACCCCAGGACATAACTAATCAAATCCACCATCATTTTGCCCAAATCATTTAAGTATTCATATCCAATGGGAGGAGTTCTGATGGTTACAGAGGTTGGTGTGACAAACAGCTGATTGATTTTGATGATCTGATCATCTGCCAGCTTAGTTCCCTTCCTTATTAGGTGCTCCATGGAGAGAGGAGCCAATGACTTCGTTGTGTGGAAGTGTAGCATCTCATTGATGCTCTCAGGGGTAATTTGAAATAGGATTGAGCCAGTGGGGTTCAAAACAGCTCTTTGACAGGGGTCATAGCACTCCTGACATCTGTAAATGAATTCAGGCAAAGGGATAGCCTGAGGAAGGTTATATATGGGTAGATTGGAGTCCCAAATTCCCAGGATGACAGCTCCACTGAGGTGCTGGGCTTTTAGTTCATTGAGCATATGAATGTTATATTTAGAACCCATTCTAAACCACTCCATCATCTGGTAATCCACATCTCCTAATGCTTTCCACTCCAATTCTTTTTTAGGGGCATTCAGTGGTTTGATATTGAGTGCAATTGGTGTCTCCATGGTGTTTTTAAGTCTTCTAAGCTGTAATTGAACTGTTTGAAGTAGGCAAACCAGTTCAGGGGTGATTTATCACAATGCAGGTGAGTTACGGGTATCAGAGGGGAATTAATCCAAGAGCAAGTGAAATTTTGTTTGAATTGGGGCTGCAATACTGTCAGGCCTCCCTCTGTCACTTGTAGCAAGTTTTTAAAGGATATAACTACTGCCTCACGATTGCGCGAGCATTTCTCAATTGTTTTGACAAAATTTGGGAATTTTAAGGCTCAGCTAGTGTTTTTCGAGGTGGTGGTTGAAAACAGAGGTTCTGTAGAGGAATTCACCGGTGAATTATGAGTTTAATGTCCTTTTAAGCTTCCTGTGAGATTTTATAGACAACTGCAGGCGTACGGAGGAAAATGACGAAAAATACCTGGTAGAACAGCGAACAGAGGTTGTATGAGCAGGCAGGAATGGTACTCTTGAGGTCGCCTGGTTGATTTTAGCAGGTTGGCGAGGAATCGGACGCGAACGGCATGCAACAGAGCAAGAAAAAATAGAGTGAAAAGAACGTAAAAATGCAAATTTTTGCCATAATATAGACTTTTTCCCAAATTTAGCGCCCTTTTGTGATGACGTCAGCATGACGTCATTGGTGGTTCAGGGTCGGATGACGTCATCGGGTGACGTGGCGGGTTCTCATTGATCCATGGGGGACGATGAGGTGGCAGCCACGTTGGCGGAGGGGTGGACAAAGGACGGAGGAAATGGCATAGGCGAGGTGACGTGGAGTTGACGTGGCGCTGAGGTGGGCCAACTATCAGGCGGCTAGGGCCGTGGCGGTTACGGTTAAGTGTTGTAACCGTCACGGTCTCTCGGGGCGGCTTAAATACGGCACGGTTAGTGTCAGACTCTGACCCGAGAGAGCGAGAAGGGGACGCGTGGCACAGGCCTGACGTACCCCTTCGTCATCTTCTCGGGTGGTAACGGGGGGACGTCGGGTCCGACCCGATATCGCTGTGGGCCGTCGGATCTGATGGGCCCGATCCAACGGCGGACGGGTGAGTGACTTGACCGGTGGATACGGACGGGCGGGTTTAAATAAAATATGATATTTTTTGAAAAACGCGCCAGGCGGAAAAGGTCACGGTCTAGGCGTTTGTAATGTTTTTTAAACGTATTTTTGAAAAATCAAATATACGCGCCCGACTTTGGTTTAGGCGGAAAAAGTGGGTTTTTGGGCATTTTTCACATTTTCACAGGGTTTTATGGGTAAAATGGGTTTTTACATGATTTTTTCTGCAAATGAGGGGTATAATGAGTAGATTGACCTGTAGCAAGGGAGAGAGAGATGGCATAGGTTCATCAAAGTGACCAGATGTCATTTTGATCCCTTTTCAGAGAACATATGGCTATAATGCCAAGGGGAGGGGTATTTATAAAAATTTGGGGGTTTATACACCATGGTGTTAATACTATTAGGGAAAAGGGTAAGATAGGGGAGTTATATAGTAGAATTAGGGGTTAATGTGGATGAAGGGGGCAAATGAGGGGGATATCACTAAGTTTGTTTGAAACTCACTTAGTTTAGAGAGTAGATCAAAATGAAAAGAAGTTTACACAGGAAATGTGGTTTATAAAGGAACAAGAACCACCATGAAACCATGATCTTCTTCCATGGATCTTAGCTGAAGAGGGGATGTTAGCAATGAAATGAAGGGGGAGAGGGAGGTTAGTCATGCTCCTTGCTGTAACTTGATGAAGATGAACACCTTGTCCATTGATAGATTTTGCCTTGGAAAACATAATTCACACATCTGTAATGGTAAAGATAACCTTTCTGCAACCCCAACTACTTACCCAGCTACTTGCCTAGCATTTTTTATTTCTTCTTGGAGGGTGCACTTGGACTTGCAGACCCTTGCTTGCCTTTTCTTTTCCTTGGCTTTTTCTTTTGTTTCTCTATCTACTTCTGCCCTTATTTCTTCCAAGGTCCCAGATTAAGCTGTTGGGAACCTTTTCTTCTCTACCTAAGCTAGTTGTCTGCCAAGATTAAACTGTTTGGACAAACTTCTTTCTCTATTCTACAACTGAAAATTTAAAACATGAGATGGTCCAGATTAGGCTGTTGGACCATCCATCAAAATTGAATCCTTATCAAGATATATACATACCTTGTCTCCTTATGAAAAATATGGGATCTTTGCATTATCAAAGCAGAGCATATTTGGACCTTTGAAACCAATCATGAAATATGAAACCTATTGATATAGGTGGCTAACGCATCCTATCTTATGTCATGGATCCTATGAACTTTGACATACTCCATATTGTAGCGAAGTAACTCCCCGTGTCAAAGCTATCTACAGTGTAGTTTATAGTCTAGTGCACATTTTCAACTGCAGGTGGCACTAAGAATTTTCTCCTTTCTTTCTTAGAGCGAAGCTATAGGGGTAGGGTTTTCCTTGTACAACTTCAACCTATTTCGATTCACTTTTCCCTAAATCATTTCTCCATTTAACTTTTTTAACTGAACCGCGCCTCCATCAGTAATATACCTAATAACATATGGGCCTAACCAATGCATTTTGAATTTTCTTGGGAACTTCACAAACTTACTGTCATAGAGGAGAACAAGGTCTCCTACCTAGAACTTATTTTGCTTAATATGCCTATCATGCTAGGAATTTTCTATTTCATTTTGTACTTACTGATGGAATCCTGCTATAAATCTATCTTCTTCCAAAGCAATCAACTACGACATTCATTCCTCCATTATGTCAGGGTCTGCAATATTTGTAAAAGCTACAATCCTTAGGCTAGGGACAATTTATTCCATGGGAATCACAACTTCTTTCCCATAAACCAACCTCCAAAACATTATTAAATGCTTCCACAATTCCATTAACCTGAGGGTGATAAGGATTACTTTTTTGGTGATAAACTTGAAATTCCTTAGTCAGTGCTTCAATAATCTTGTTCAAAAAGTGTGAACCTTGGTCACTCATCAAGATCTTTATACATCCAAATATGGACAATATGTATTCAAAAATAAACTTCGCAGTAGTCTCTGTGATGCAGACCCTTATTAGTTGTGCTTCAGCTTGTCTTGTTAAATAATTAGTTGCAGTAATTATGTGCCTCGCACCAGTCCTCTTTCCAGGTGGATTGATAGGTCCAGCAAAATCAATAGCCCATTTATCAAAATTCTGCAAAGTAACCTATGGTACCAGTGGAATCTCATCTCTTCTTGAAGGTTTTCCTGTCCTTTGGCACACATCACAAGCTTGGCAGCACTTCTTTGTATCTTTGTGTAGTGTAGGCCAACACAGTCTTGCTCTCAAAATCTTTTGCACAGTAGAGTTTCTTGCATAATGTCCATAAAATATGCCCTCATGGGCCTCTTTTAGAATGATTTTCCTTTCATGTTTAGGAACATACCCGCACAATATCTCATATGGTCCCATCTTATATAAGTGTCTTGCTATCAATGAAAAATTAGCTGCCTTTACCACTGGTTCTTTCTTCTGCTTCGTAGTATATTTTGAAGGAGCCATTCCTGTGTTCAAAAACTGAATAATGTTTGCAAAATGGTCATCTACAACTTTGATTGCAAATAGTTAGATTATCTTCTACACTGGTTGGTTATTCACTTGTTTCCAATCTTGAAAAATGGTAAGGTCTTGCATATAGTCTTCTTCGTTTAATAATAATTTCAAAGTTATACTCTTGGAAAAATAATAACTGCAAATATTCCCTCCTAAGATAGGCTTAATAACCAAATACTTTAGTGCAGAATGATTTGTAAACATTTTGAAATGTGATCCTAGCAAATAATGTCTAAACTTCTGCAAGGCATACACCATTTCCAATCCTTCCCTTTCTGTAGTTGTGTAATTATTCTATGCTTTAGATAGTTTCCTACTTGTAAAATCTATAGGATGATCAATTTCTCCTGCACCGAGATGTTATATTACCACTCCCAAAGATATACAAGAAGCATCCACATGGACACGAAATTCCTTATTACAATAACGGAATAATAGTATAGGAGAAACTACCATATTTTCCTTCAATATGTCAAGTCTCTTTTGACATTCTTCATCCCATTGAAAAGTGACATCTTTCTTCAACAATTTTTCCATAGGTGTAGTAATATGAGCATATCCTTTGATAAACTTTATGTAATATCCTATATGTCCCAATGTAGTGTGAAGCTGTCTTACTGTCTTCGCTAGAGGTAAGTTCATAATGATACAATTTTCACAAGCTCCATCATTAATCCTTGCTTGCAAACAATATGTCCCAACAATATACCAAAAGGTACACAAAATATGCACTTCTTTAAGTTCAAGAAGATATAATATTGTCTACATGTTGTTAGGACTCTGGACACCACATATCTCCATAATGGTATGATATTGTCCACTTTGGGCCTAAGCCCTCATGGATTTGTTTTTGGGCTTTACCCCAAAAGGCCTCACAACCAAAAGGCTTTAAAATAGAGTAGTTTACCTTTTTACCTGTCCATGCTTCCTCTGGAATACCACCATCCAAGGAACTTGAAGGCCCTCTATTTATCAGATAAACAACAGTATCTACAGCATCTACCCAAAACTGTAAAGGCAATCCTGCATTCAATCTCATGCACCTTGCACGCTCCATGATTGTCCTGTTCATCCTTTCTAACACACCATTTTCTTGTGGTGTTCTTGGAACTGTCTTCTCTCTGCGAATTCCATGCTCTGAACAGTACCTATCAAAATATTTGCTGCAATATTCACCTCCATTGTCTGATCTAAGACACTTCAATTTCTTTCCTGTCTTAATCTCAACCAATGCTTTCCATTTCTTGAAAGTATCAAATACATCAGATTTATTCTTAATACAATAAATCCAAGTTTTTCTAGTTGCATCATCAATAAAAGTAACATAATAACGAGAGCCACCAAGAGATGATCCCTGAGCAGGTCCCCATACATCTGTATGCACAAGCTCTAATTTTTCATTCTTCTTTTCTTTCCCAACTCTGAGAAATCTGACTCTCTTTTGTTTTCCATAAATGAAATTCTCACAGAAGTCCAAATCAACATTCTCCAAACCTGGCAACAAATTCCTTGAGTGAAGAATCTTCATCCCCTTTTCACTCATGTGTTCGAGCCTATGATGCCATAATGCTGCATCTGCTCCTTTGGAAGTTAAAGCATTAACAGAGTTAGAAATACCATTGCATAAATACAATGTACCAACCTTTTCACCTTTTTCTATTACCAGGGCTCCTTTGGTGACCTTCCAAGCTTTATCTGTGAAAGTTGTCACACAACCTTCACCACCTAACTGCCCTGTTGAAATCATATTTTTCTTTAGATCTGGAACATGCCTTACCTCCTTTGGTAGCCATTGGTTTCCATTCTTCTGTTTTACAATAACCTTACCCATTCCAACGATTTTACAAGGTTTATTATCACCGAGACGAACTTGTCCAAAATCTCCTTGAACATAGTCATGAAAGTATTTCTTATCAGGTGTGGCATGGAATGAAGCCCCTAAATCTACCACCTAGGAATCAATAATATTTTCGAAAGAAAGAATCAAAGCATCTTGTAACACCTCACCTGTCACATTTGCTTCATGATTGTTTTCTTGTTGTGCATCTCCTTCTTTTCCCTTCCGAGATCTACAGTCTTTCTTTAGGTGTCCTTTCTTTCCACATTTCCAGCACACTATCCCCGATCTGGACTTGGATCTGCCTTTCCTTGATTTACTGCGATATCCTGAGCTCTTTCCTCTTTCCATTTTTCTTCCTCTAGACTCTGCACTCAAAGCATTTCCCGATGTCTCACCAGAGCTTTTCCGTCGCATTTCCTCGCTAAGGATAGCACCGACAACATCATCAAACTTTAAAGTACTAGATCCAGAAACGGAGTTACTAATGGCCATTACCAAACCATTCCAACTTTCTGTTAATGAGCACAAGAATAACAGAGCTCTAACTTCATCATCAAAGTTTCCCCTACAGAACTTAACTGACTTGTAACTGTATTAAAATCATTTAAATGGTTTGCAACAGATCCACCTTCCGACATATTCATATTAAATAACCGTTTCATAAGAAATACCTTGTTTGAGGCAGAGGGTTTTTCATATAGTTTCGACAATGTCTGCATCAAACCCTCTGTCGTGGCTTCCTTCGAAATGTTGAAGGCGACTGACGCAGCAAGGCACAACCGTATTGTTCTGATTGCCTTTCTATCGAGAAGGTTCCATTCTTCGCCTTTCATACCCGTTGGCATCTTTGTTTTTCCGCCTAATGGTAGGTATAGATCTTTCTGATACAGATAATCTTCCATCTGCATCTTCCACAGCGAGAAGTTTTGGCTGTTAAATTTCTTGACCCTAAACTTACCATCTTCCGCCATTGCTCCCACTCGAACTAGGAACCCTTCTTTCCTGCGAGTTTATCAGCCAAATAGACCTTTGGCTCTGATACCAGTTGTTAGAAAATTATATATTATGGAGCAATGTAACACATAAAATATTGCAGAAATATAAACACAGAAAACGCACAAAACAAGAGAGACACTGATATATGTGGTTCACCCAGTTTGGGCTACGTCCACCTCGAACAGCCAGTCCTTCCTTTCTATTATCCAGCAAAATGAAGAGACACAACCTACAACAAATCCGCTGTAATATCCTTTGTTTTCTCTCACAGTCTCACCTCTCTGTTTCTTGCTCACAGAATACACATCTATCTCACAGCCTCAAATACAATACCCTCATACAAAGAGAGGGGTTGCCTTCTAGGGCAAAAAACCCTAAACTAAACATAAGTTCTACTGTCAGATCATCCGCCTAATGAACGATCCAGATTGATTAGAAATTACTATACTTTTACAAGGCAATTTTATAGTTGTTTTTAGCTTCGAGGGCGCTGCCCCCGAAACCCCCCGCCAGGGGGGGCTCCCAAAGGTCACAACCGCCCCCCCTGGACCCCCCCTACAGTGAATATTTTACGGGCGACGTTGCCGCCCCCATTTCGAACTGGGGTCCTATGTGGCGATACCTTTGAATATAGAAGATAATCAGGCTCCACACCCAACAATGGAGAGTGGACGGATGGATAATCATTTGAGAGGAGGCTCGACGGTCCATGGTTCCATGTAAGGCATGTGCTTCCAACGCATTAGAGCGGAGAGTCCTGGTTGGTAGAGAGTGGACGGATGGATAATCGTTTGAGGGGAGGCTCGATGGTCCTTTGTTCGAGGGGAGGATTGTTGGTATACGACCAAAGTTCCACATTGACTAGAAGTGGGGAGGATCATGGGTATATAAGGATGGAAAAATATCTCCATTGGTATGAGGCCTTTGTCCATATTGATAAAGAAAATAGAACAAAGCTTGAGGCAAATTCAAAGAAATGTACCTTTATTGGATATGGTGTTAATGATTTTGGTTATCGCTTATATGATTACGAAAATAAAAAAATCATTAGGAGCAGAGATGTAATATTCAACGAAAAGGTCTTGTATAAGAATCAGTTGCAGGAAAAGAAACAGGAAAAGGAAAACAAGGAATACGCAGTTCTTGATGAAATCACTGAAAAAGTAAAGGTGCCTGAAAATAATAATAATCAACAACCACAACAACAACAACCACCACAACAACAACAGGCACCCCAAACACCTGAAAGTGGTGTTAGAAGATCTACCAGGATAGGTAGACCCCCTAAACGATACTATCCTTCATTATATTATTTATTGTTGACTGATTCTGGTGAACCCGAATGTTATGAAGAAGCAATGCAGGTTGAAAGCAGGAAGAAGTGGGAGGTAGCCATGGAAGAAGAGATGGAATCCTTAATTGCATAACCAGACTTGGGATTTAGTTAGGTTGCCTGTAGGAAAAACTACATTGAAGAATAAATGGGTTTACAGGCTGAAGGAAGAAGATGGAGGAAAACAGAGGTATAAAGCTAGACTTGTGGTGAAGGGGTTTGCATAGAAGAAAGGTATTGATTTTGATGAAATATTTTCTCCTGTTGTTAAAATGACTTCAATCAGAACTATTTTAAGTCTTGTAGCAGCTGAGGGTTTGCATCTTGAGCAGTTAGATGTAAAGACAACCTTTCTCCATGGGGATTTGGAGGAAGAGATATATATGCAGTAGCCACAAGGATATGAGGTGAAAGGGAAGGAGAAACTAGTGTGCAGGTTGAAGAAGAGCTTGTATGGCTTAAAACAGGCTCCAAGGCAGTGGTATCTAAAATTTGACAAGTTTATGTCTGAACAAGGTTATACTAGATGTCACTCTGATCATTGCGTTTATTTGAAAAAGCAAAATGATGGCAGCTATATTATATTGTTACTCTATGTAGATGACATGCTTTTTGCAGGATCTAACATGCAGGAAATAAATGTGCTCAAAAGAAAGTTGGTAAATTCATTTGCAATGAAGGATTTGGGAGCTGCAAAACAAATCCTTGGTATGAGAATAACTAGAGACAGGAAAAATCATAAATTGAAATTGTCTCAAAATGAGTACATACAAAAGGTGTTGAAAAGATTTAACATGCACAATGCAAAACCAGTTAGTACACCTTTTGCTAGCCATTTCAAACTTAGCAAGGAAATGTGCCCAAAGACCCAAGAAGACATGGATTATATGTCTAAAGTTCCATATGCATCAGTAGTTGGAAGCTTAATGTATGCAATGGTCTGCACAAGGCCTGATATTGCACATGTAGTGGGAGTTGTAAGCAGGTACATGAACAATCCAGGAAAGGAACATTGGATGGCAGTGAAATGGATTCTCAGATATTTGAAAGGTACCACAAATCAAGCATTATGCTTTGGTGGTTCAAACATCTCCCTACAAGGATATGTTGATGCAGATATGGCAGGTGACAGAGATAACATGAGGAGCACTACAGGATATGTATTTACTGTTGGAGGAACAACTGTTAGTTGGGTTTCAAAAATCCAAAGTGTTGTTGCACTTTCAACAACAGAAGCAGAGTATGTTGCTGCTACAGAGGCTAGTAAAGAAATGATTTGGTTACAAAGGTTTATGGGTAAATTGGGTAAGGAGCATGATATGGGCACATTATACAGTGATAGCCAAAGTGCCATTCATCTTGCAAAGAACTCAGCATTTCATTCCAGGACTAAACACATACAGCTCAAGTACCATTTCATACGATCAGTGTTGGAAGATGGAGAGTTGAAGTTGGAAAAGATACACACTAGCTAGAATCCTACAGATATGCTAACAAAAATTGTAACTAGGGAGAAACTGAGAATATGCTCAGTTTTAGTTGGTCTTCAAGGATGACAATGAAGATGAGAAACAACCAGGTCCAAAGAGGAGTCATTGTCCAGCAAATGGAGAAGTGGTGGAGTTGCTACAATCAATCTCCAAGTGGGAGATTGTTGGGTGTGGAGCCTGATTATCTTCTATATTCAAAGGTATCGCCACATAGGACCCTAGTTCGAAACGTTGCCACCCATAAAATATTCACTGCAGGGGGGGTCCAGGGAGGGCGGCTGCGACCTTTGGGAGCCCCCCCTGGCAAGGGGTTTCGGGGGCAGCGCCCCCGAAGCTAAAACAACTATAAAATTTCCTTGTAAAAGTATAGTAATTTCTAATCAATCTGGGCCGTTCATTAGGTGGATGATCTGACGGTAGAACTTATGTTTAGTTTAGGGTTTTTTGCCCTAGAAGGCAACCCCTCTCTTTGTATGAGGGTATTGTATTTGAGGCTGTGAGATAGATGTGTATTCTGTGAGCGAGAAACAGAGAGGTGAGACTGTGAGAGAAAACAGAGGATATTACAATGGATTTGCTGTAGGTTGTGTCTCTTCATTTTGCTGGATAATAGAAAGGAAGGACTGGGTGTTTGGGGTGGACATAGCCCAAATTGGGTGAACCACGTATATCTGTGTCTCTCTTGTTTTGTGCGTTTTCTGTGTTTATATTTCTGCAATATTTTATGTGTTCCATTGCTCCGTAATATATCATTTTCTAACACATGTGTCAATCATAAGCCTTAAACTTCCAATATGTTTTCCTAACAACCCAAGTATTGTCCAGTCATCAAAGTATACCTCAAAAAACTTGTGGATATATTCTTTGACAGTTGCGACCGCCACCCTTGAAAATATATCTAGGGCATTCTTCAGTCCAAAAGGAATCAATGTGTATTGATATGAACCCCATTCTATAGGAAAGGTGGTCTTATGTTGATATTTAGGTGCAATTCTAATCCAATGATATCTTGAAAATCCATTTGTAAATGAATAAAGTTCCCAACCTCCTATATTGTCTAGTACTTCATCTGTGAAAGGGGTAGGGAAAAGATCATGTAAGCATGCATCATTCAACTTCCTTAAATCAACAAAGATCCTAATTTCTCCTTGATTTTTCATTTCTTGTACCACCATAGGACTTACCCACTCTGATGTTTCCACATGTTCAATAACTCCTACTACTATCATCTTGTCCAACTCAATTTTTACTTTCTCTTTATACTTGAAATTCAATCTGTAAGATCTTTTCTTGACTTGATTCACATCAGGCTTGAGGGGGATCTTCATAACTCCTAAATCTCCTACTATACCCTTCATTTCTAAGAACTTAGTGGGAAACAACTCCTGATATTCATGAATTAGTTCTGTAACCTTGCTGACTCTCTCTTCATCCCAATAATCTCATATAGTTGCAAACTTCTACTCCTCTTCTGATCCTATATTCACCTTCTTTGTCTTCATATGTTTTTTTATATATGGTATCTTTGGCTCAGGTCCATTTACTTTGCGGTGTCCTTATGATTTTGCTATATCAATGTTGCAAGGATCTTCTTCTTCTTCTACAATAAGGTTGTAGCATTCTAGTGCATGTTCTATCTGTGCAACCCAATTAGGATGATGCCATGTCCTTGGAGTTGTATTCTCAAATATCGTCTTCTTAACTTCCTGGAAGGCTAAATATATATATGGATAATCATCCTTGAAGCTAAATGTTGATATAAACCCATCAACCATATCTTCCTAGCTTGCAGTACCATGTTGAAGTTCTGTTTCCATATACAAGTTCTAAGGAATTGTCTCCAATGTATGAATGAACCTATGTACCCATTATCGTTGTGGATTTTCCTTCCATGTTGTAGTACATAACCAGATATGCTCCCTGGGACTATTTTCACCATCATATTTCAACTCCATTTTTGTGTTTATTTGAAAAAATCTTATCCATATCAACCTTCGACATTCCTACCATCATCCTATATTCTTCTTATGTGTACCCCACCATCTAGTAGGAGTAGATTTTACGGCTATATCCAAAGCTAACAATATTTGACATTCTAGAACCTGTTCCTCATAATCATTAACAAAAATATTCACATCGCTTAAGCCCTCATAAGAAGGCAAGTTACATACCTCAGATGTCATGTAGCGAATTGATTTGGAAATTCTTGCACAATGCCTTGTATATACTTCATGTAGCCCGTTATGCCAATTATCTAATTCTTCTTCTGAGTCTGATGTACAAGAAGTATCATGTTCCCAAGTTAACTTTCCCTATGCAGTAGGATTAACAAAATCTTGTTCCTTTGTTGTCAGTTGGTAGATATTATTTATATCAGCTACGGAATACTATTCTCTAACTGGCTTTGTATACCTTGCTCCTTCTGATGGATCCAAGGGAACAATTACCCTCAAGTTATTTCCTTTGAATATCATGTGTCTATTCTTTAGATTAATTATAGCTATGTTATCAAATTCCCAATCAAGTCCAAGTAATGCAGGATAGGGGTTACTGTCATCCAAAATTTCTATTACTTCAATGTCAGCAGTAGTGTGAACTCCTTTATTGTCTATTGCTACACATGATAGCCTTCCTAAGGGGAAGATCTTCTGCTGATTTTCCATCCTTAGTTGAATAGGTGACCATTGTAGCTTCGACTTGCCCATTAACTCCCATGTTTTCTTCATCAAATTATTAGCTTTAGATCCCAGATCTAAAATAATATGATCCATTTCATATTCTCCTATCTACGCAGTAAGCCTCATTTCTCTTCATGTTCTCTTCTGTTGATGAAAATTGTTAACTGCGCGCAACTCACTTCACGATATTTATTTAGATGCACATGAATCTATCAATTATTGAAGTCCTTATACAACCTTTTGATGTCTTAATAACTTCATACAAGTTTGCAGAAAATATATTAAAATACCTACTTGGTTCGTTGATTCCTGGTCTTGTGTCAAAGCATGTTCCTGTGTCAAAGCTGATGCTATGACACAATTACTTTTCTGTTTCGGCTATGCACTAGATGTAGAAGCTCCAACTAGATGTAGAAGCTCCAACATACAAAAATCTTCACTTGGCTTCCATAAACACTTATTTTTCCTTCTGAATATCAAAGAAAAACGTTTTTTCAACAATCTTTCTAACCCATGCAGTTTTAGATTCCTTCTTTTCATTCACTTTGTCATCATTGGCCGCAGCTCCACTTATACTAACAATACTAATCCGGGGATCATCAGTTTTTCTTTCAAAATCCATAATTTGGATATTCTATTTTGGCTATTGGTTTCTCTTTTCTTGCATTTTTTCCATAAGTACCAGACATTCTTCAATTTCATGATCAAAGGCTTTACAATACTTACATGTTGTAGTAGGATTCTGATAGTCTCTTGCAAAGTGTCTTGGATAGCCATAATTGTAGCAAATAATCTATCCTCATCCTTGACCAGCTCCACCACCTCAACCTCTTCCTTGATAACCACCTTGACCACTCTTGCATCCTATAAGTGTCAGAACCGTGATCCATCATTAGTTCATAAGCTCGATAATGGTTTTCATCGTGTCCTACTGATTTATAGAACTTGCAATATATGTTCTTGGGAATCTGTACATATTTTTGCAACAAACAACAATATTCTGAGTGATTTTCGCCTCTAGTTTTACATATCTCTTACCATAGGTTTGATTCAACATTCAAAGGATTCAGTGCTCCACTAGCCATGTAATTTCTCAATAGAGGACATTGTTCTTTAGAATGGCCTTCTGGTTTGTAGTTCATACACCACATTTCTTCTCTAACTTATTTTATTTTCTTCATATCCTTAATTGTAGAGTCAATTTTTCTAGCTGACTTTGAATCTGTTGCATACCTGCATTGGTATCCCCTATAGGCCAAGCTTCTAATTTCATCGCAAGCTCTAGGGATTCAACTTGAGTTTCTATCTTCTGTACCACCAAAGGCAATTTGATATGTGGTAGCAGTGCAACTATGAACCATTCCTTATGTTGTTGTCGAGCTATGTCAAAGCTCACCTGATCCAATAATACCTTGAACCTCTGTTCCCAAATAGACTTAGTAGGCCTTTGTTTGATTTCATTTAACTGTATGATGCACAACGATTTAGACTTCGGCTTCTTAAATTCTTTTACTAGCGTTGTTTTAATATCTGCAAATTCTCTAATCTGATTGCTCGAATACTTCATGTATCATGTCAATGCCGTATCTTGGAATATCGTAACAAACTGCACTTTCTTTATATTTTCATCATTGAATGGCTTTGCTATCCATATTGCTTCACATAAAACCCAAAACTATTCATGATCCTTTGATCCAGTTCCTTTAAAAACATGTAGCTTAATATCATCGACCATATTTCTTATTGGAGGGGGAGGGGGAGGGGGAGGGTGTGACAGGGAAAAGTGTCTATATAGAACTGCTCTATCCCACTAAGGTGTGACAGCTGCCTTAGAAACAAACAGAGAAAAGCTACTTACGTTTTTCCCTTATGAATTATAGATAGAGAGGAACAGAAAGACCAACCTCTGTCTTGCGCTAATCTCCTGATTTGATTCCTCTCTTCTTTGATAGTCTCCAGCTACCTGCTCCCTTGCACGCCCAGCTTCACAAAGTACCTGTAAGATCACAGAAGCATAGCACTATACAAAGACATGGATCCATAATCATAAACAATCTAGGATCAGATGTAAATTGACCATACAAATGTAGCAAGCATCAATGACACAAAAGCATGGAGGAAAACTTGAATAGCTTTTATTGATAAACAAGAAAAGAGCCAAGAGGAGTTACAACCAGTTGTTCTGACCCAGCATCAACCTCCCAGCAAACAAGCCCCTCTTCACCTCAAACAAAGCTTAGATCACCCAACAATCTGATGTTTTTCTCAAGAAACCAACAACAATTCCTTACAATATGCAAAATTCCAACCCCCGGATCTCTGGGATGAGGGATCCATATATAGATGTTTGTAATGGAGATGAGTCAGCTCAAGATTTGATTAGTGTCTTCCCTCTGATAGTTCTTGCTTCCACTTGGAGATTGATGGTCTCTTACTCATCCTTGGTCGAATTCAGTGAGGCAAGTGTCACAGGAGAAGATTCTGGAAGCTTCCATTGCCTCTCCACCTCGCGGAATGACACTGCCATTTGTCATTTCTCACCCATCGCACCCCACAGAAGGGATTTTTGAAATGCAACGCACCCACACAGTGTATTTAGGTGAGATGCAACGCACTTAGCCAGTGGAGCAGCTGAAATGATCTTGTTTTGACCAATTCTGAGCATTTTTTCATGGAGAACTTCTAGGAGAAGCTGTAATCTATTGACCTTGTTCCTTTGGTGGTTAGAACAACACTTTTAGGGACTTAGGAGCCCTTGGTTTATGGACATTTCATGCTTGGGGTTTTAGGGCCCAAAAATGTCTATAATAGTTGCCCCCTAAAGCATGAAGTTGTTAATCTTTTGATGTCGGCTGAAATGCTTTATTATGAGGACCCGAAGTTCTTTCATTGCCGGGACGAGACCTGTAATAAGATACAATACAATACATTATATTCATAATATTTTCATGATCTAGCTGAGGTGGGCATTCCCATGCTCAGCTTTATAAATTCATTTTCATGTACATAGGACAGACAATCGTCTGAGTGTAGACTGATGATTCTGATAGAGCCATCATCCTTTTGATTGGATGATTATCTATGCAGCAATGATGTACATGTTTGGTAGAGGGATTACCAAACCAATTGCAAAATTGCATAATACTTTTTACGGTACGGCAGTCACTCTTCCCGAATGCTGTGTTCTGTGCATTGTGATCGATAGGGCGGCATACACAGCTTCCTATGGATAAAGGATTAAGCCTATTGGGGTCTCCCAAAATATACTCGATGGTACGTGGGAGCACAAGTCCGTACTGGCACTTATCGTCTCAAAGTGGAGGAATCACCCAACCATCAGTGAGAACAACAGTTACCAGGCTTTACGACGCCGGAATACGTCTCTAGCCTAGACTTCTAAATGTTGTGCGTTAAGTTCCAAAGCGTTGTTAGATTCATTGAATTTATTTTAAGTTGATCTTGTTTATGAAGTTTTCCTTTTAGGTTCACCACGAGATGTAGATGTAATTCCTAAAATGCAATCTAAGATGATAAAAAAACTTTTTATCTTCTTTGTGCAATGAAAATCCTAGCTACTAAGGGAAAGAAAGACATAATCATTTCACAAAGAGCAAAGAGCACACTCTAAATGCACTTTCCTAAATCAAGCCAATCAGACTGTCTATATGCAAATGCACATGCACGTATTTGTTTTCGGATTTCTTAGTATATGAATGCTAAAAAGAAAGTTGATGCACAAATCTGAATTTCTTTTCAAGCGACAAATATCAACAAGTTTCTTTTCGAAATCAAAAAATGGAGACGATCACAACACCTTACGATTTTGAAATGAATACTTGTTCTAGACACTAGAAAATTACAAATTCAGACCAAAAGCAATAGTAACAGGATAATAAACCATCAACATCAATCAAACTCTTTCCTACGATTGAAATCGACACTTGCGACAGTTTCAAATCAAATGATGACAGTACGATTACGCTACTTTTGCAAAGGAGAACTGTAAATGACTCGACAAACAGAAAAAAATCATCTACAGTTATTTTGTACAAAGGAGACGGAATAACAGAAAGGAAAAGGGGTTTCAAACAGACATATACTCATCAGAGGTAGCAAAATTCAGGAATAGAACTGGAAAGAATGAACCACAGAAGCCACAACTGCACAGAGCTAGTCTGATCAGCACACTTGTAACACAGAGAATTTGAAATGCAGAGCAGCTTGTCCACTCGGGAAGTGCGCTGAAATTCAGAATCTCTGAACAGTACCTGCACTCGGCCAGAAACGAGACTCTATTCGGGTTCCGGGTCACGGTTTTCAGTTCAGTTCTTTGGTTTTGGCCGAGCAAAAAGCAATCAATAATGCAACAATCAGGGGTAGATCTAAGGAGGATCTAAGAGCTATCAAAAGGGCAATCAGATAGTTTGTGAATCAATTGTTTAAATCATAAATAGATCCAGTAGATGGATTGAAGTAGCAGTTATCTACTTTGCATTTGTTATGGCAAATGTTGTTCGAATGCTACTTGTAAGTTTATGAAACAAACAACAAAAAATGATAAACAAACCAACTAATTAGCTCCCCAGCGAGGTCGCCATTTTGTTACAGGGAAAAGTGTCTATATAGAACTGCTCTATCCCACTAAGGTGTGGCAGCTGCCTTAGAAACAAACAAAGAAAAGCTACTTTCGTTTTTCCCTTATGAATTATAGATAGAGAGGAACAGAAAGACCAACCTATGTCTTGCACTAATCTCCTAATTTGATTCCTCTCTTCTTTGATAGTCTTCAGCTACCTGCTCCCTTGCACGCCCAGCTTCACAAAGTACCTGTAAGATCACAGAAGCATAGCACTATACAAAGACATGGATCTATAATTATAAACAATCTAGGATCAGATGTAAATTGACCATACAAATGTAGCAAGCATCAATGACACAAAAGCATGGAGGAAAACTTTAATAGCTTTTATTGATAAACAAGAAAAGAGCCAAGAGGAGTTACAACCAGTTGTTCTGACCCAGCATCAACCTCCCAGCAAACAAGCCCCTCTTCACCTCAAACAAAGCTTAGATCACCCAACAATTTGATGTTTTTCTCAAGAAACCAACAACAATTCCTTACAATATGCAAAATTCCAGCCCCCGGATCTCTGGGATGAGGGATCCATATATAGATGTTTGTAATGGAGATGAGTCAGCTCAAGATTTGATTAGTGTCTTCCCTCTGATAGTTCTTGCTTCCACTTGGAGATTGATGGTCTCTTACTCATCCTTGGTCGAATTCAGTGAGGCAAGTGTCACAGGAGAAGATTCTGGAAGCTTCCATTGCCTCTCCACCTAGCGGAATGACACTGCCATTTGTCATTTCTCGCCCATCGCACCCCACAGAAGGGATTTTTGAAATGCAACGCACCCACACAGTGTATTTAGGTGAGATGCAACGCACTTAGCCAGTGGAGCAGCTGAAATGATCTTGTTTTGACCAATTCTGAGCATTTTTTCATGGAGAACTTCTGGGAGAAGCTGTAATCTATTGACCTTGTTCCTTTGGTGGTTAGAACAACACTTTTAGGGACTTAGGAGCCCTTGGTTTATGGACATTTCATGCTTGGGGTTTTAGGGCCCAAAAATGTCTATAACAGAGGGGGAGGGGGAGGGGGAGGGGGATGGGGGGTAGGAGGGGTAGGAGGGGTAGGGGGACAAGGAAAACCAAAAAATTCATAAGTATTACTTGATTCTGGCTTCCAAGAACTTTCAAGCTAGAAGGGTGAATACTACAAAGTTACTTCAGGTTTCTCAGGGAGGCTTCCTTCACTTACAAATTCGCTCAAAAGGGGACTATAATCAATTTCTATGAAAGTCTTCAGATATTGGCCTCGAGATCTCTTTCTAGCCTCTATCCTATATGTTTTTCCACTACGCATTGTTCCAATCTCTTCTTTGGATATTATCCCAAACATTAAAAATCTGATTGCATTCATAAAACTCCCTTTTCACACAAAAGCATCTTAATCCCGAGTTTCAGAAATCTCAAATACTTACCTCGCGGTCCTTTGAAAAATTTTCATTCTACTTCACTGTAGGACACAGTTGAGTCTACTACGAACTCAATAATGAATCCTCCCAAGATGATATGAATCTAGAAATCAACAACTCTTGAAATCCTAATATTGGTGTTCTTGAGTCGCTGTATCAGTTCAGGAGTCGACTCCTTAGGTTCATCTCCTTTAAAGAAGTCCTTTCTTTCAGTCAACCTTGATATCCACTCATACAACTCAACATGAAATTAACCGAAGGAAATTTCATATTGATTTTCGAAAATATACTTCTATAACCACCTTTTGTATGACATAAGAGGGCTTCTTTTCTCTTGATCTATAAATTCTCGTTCTTTTTGTTCTACCCAATATTGAATTTCCTTCTTCGATGGAGGCCACATCCACATATACCTCAAACAAATCCCGATCTCAGAAAAAAAACCATTTTTGGCTTAGGTTTGGCTGACCCAGGTTCGATCTTTTACTGTGCACCAAAAAAACCCTCAATCACTGGCCCTTTCGGCAATGACCTGCAAGGAGATTGCAATCTCACCTGAAGTGACTATGGGAGGATGTAGAATTAGGTTTCTGCAGCCTTGAGAGATGCAAATATGTGGTATTTTTTTATGTTTTCTTATACTTATCATTCATAAATTATTTTTCATCATTACATTCACTATTTAAACATATCATATAAACCCATACATCATCACTATGTTGAAACAATATGTAGCTACAATAAAATGCTACGCCACAATAGATAATAAGAAAATAAGCACATGAATACACAAATTTTACAATGGTTCATCCCAATGTGGGACTATGTCCACAAGAATTGTTTCTTATAATAGAGAATATGTAAAACAAACATTTCTTGGCTTGTGCACTCAGCTGCAGAGCCTCACCTTCTTGCCCAAGCCACAACTCACAAAGATACAACCATTCAATACATGATGTCATTCTAGATGATGCTTCTCTTCTTTATTATTCATCCCTTTATATACTATTACATTGAGGGATATATCATTGCAATACCATGGTCCATATACAATGGGATCCTTAATACAAGCTACTATGGTTCGAAAACCATTCATCATTTACAACATTACAAAAAACTAGGGGCTTCAATCCACCCCTAATCCCATATACGACATAGTACATCTACTGCATGGTCCACTTTGGCACTCCATTGCTCCACTGTGCGGTCCACTTCGTGCTTCACTGCATCCTTTACTTCGCACTCTGCTCCCCAAAATGTGGAGTCTTCATCAAAATCTAGGCCAAGTTGGGTTGCACCCAAAAACCCTTGTTGAAAAGGGAAAATAAGTTGATGGGAGATTGTTAGAATATGTTGTCAAAGGAGTCGCTCCTTGATGACAGGTAATTGATGCCAATGATGTGGTATCTAGATCAAAGGTAATGAAATGTAAAAAGCAAAGAAGATTGAAAGAATAAAGAATATTAACAAATGTATGGCAAAGGCAAATATCAAATGTTTTCAAGCGGATTGGTGAATGATAGTAGTGGAGATAATTAGTTAAGGTGTCAATAATTTGAAGCCATTTATAGAATATAAAATCACCTCCAATGCAGTTGGGACCCACTCAAATGGAAATATCTCTTAAAGAGATTTCTAGTGGTTTAAAAAAGTCCGAAAATTCCTCTTGGATCATAAGTTATTTCCAGTCAAAGTTAAGAACCCCAAAAGTCAAAATTGCAGAGATAAGTTGTCGGAGGATGTTTTGGAGAAAGTTAAGTTTGGTAGAGTTGCCAAACATAATGGAGATTTCTAAGTGAGTAACTATCAAAAGGACTGTGTGAACGTGGCCTAATAGTGAAAGTGGCAGAAGTAGTTCTTATTGGCTAGAGATGGTACCCCTATAACATCTAATCCTAGTGGTTGTACCCTAGAAGGATTCAAAGTTGAGCACAAAGGTGAGTACCCAGGATGTCGTAAGCCCGAGAGGATCTCAATAGTGGGAAACAATTTTATTCGTCAAGTTCTACAGCAGGTGGTTCCAAGAGCCATATCATCCTAGGAGGTCTTCCATGGAAGTGCTAAGGCACACACATAAGGATTAAGCTAGGATGAATAGTCACTAGGCATATGTGGCAGCTGCCAGAGATAGACCACCCTGGATAGTCATTGATTGGTTCACAGTGCAATGGTGGTTCCCATTGGGATACCTCATCCTGGTCCCCGTTGCCTCAAAAGGTTTCAAGAGAGTGAAAAAGAGGAAGCTCCAGGATGATTGATCTGTAGGAAAGGTGGACATACATGATGTAGTACAAGAATAATAGTAAAGGTGAAAGGTGGACCCACTTGATACATCACCTTAGAGGTGCCACCCTGGAAGTAAATAAAATGGCACAAGGGAGGTTTCTGTGGGTTGACTAGTTGTCGGGATTGATGGCGGTAGTTACAACTTTTCTTGTTAACCTTTTGATTGGATAATGTGTGCGGCTTACAAACCCACAATACATGTCATCCTGGAGGGAAGGTCGAGGGCTAAAATATATCACTAGGACTTAGTTATGTGCAGAGATGTGACTGAGGGCACGAATTTTTTGTAGCATTTGTTAATCCCTCATGGCTATATTACAATGGGCCCATGAAGTAATATTTGGTAGCATTTGGTTAAGAAATTTGGGCATATAGTTGAAGGCTTATGTATGAGTTGGAAACTTTGTGTTTTAGTAAAAGGCATTGGGCCTATATTAAGGTGATTTGGGGCTATGTTTGAAGGCTTAAAACATGAAGGGGTTGACAACATAAGATTTGACATTGAAATTTGGCATTTATGCCAAATACATCGGTAGTGCTAAAATAAAGGCATGAACAAGTTGAAAGCTCCAATGGAAGCATGTATGTTTCTAGAAACAAATTTGGCATAATAGCTAAATTTGGAAAAGTGCCAGATATAGAAAGACATGACTAGATCCTGTAAAAAATCTAGAATAACAAAATTGAGTAGTTAAGATCAATTTTTCTTGTAGAAACAGGTAAGGAGAGTTTTAAGACTTCATGAGCACATTCATATGACTTGAAAAAAGAAATAAAAAGTCAAAAATAAAAATATTCATGCAAGAATTAAAGAGTATAAGTTAAATAAAGTTTCAATTCCAAAACATTAGTCCAAATTCCTTTATAAGCAGAATCAACACAAGAGGTGTGCCATTATGTTGATTGTGATGGTGTGAGAGGTTGTTGATGCAAGAAGATGCATAGTGTTATTATGCATCAAATGTGAATCATAGATCAATTTTGGTATCTAAAAGGTGTTTGAGAAGGAAGAGAATGAATTGGTGAATGGTGTTTTAATGTATTCAAAAAATATGTTTTTATGGTAAAATTAACAAACTACTAAGGATTGATGCTGATAGTGTGTTTGGTGGTTTTATTAGTGATCAAAGATTGCTAAAGGAGATTATGTGGTAATCAAATATTGCTAAAGGTGTTTGTATGGTATTTGTGGTGAGTGGTTGAGGTGAGAAGTTTATTTGTTTATGACATAAAGTTTCCTATTGGTTTGAGTTTAAAAATGGATGGAAAGACGAATCAACATGGATAGCAAGTGGTAGCTTGCATTCAAGGGTAGTAGTCCCTTCTAATAATTCAGTTGTGGTAGTAGTCCCTTTTAGTGAAAACTGATAAATGAACAACGGTAATAGTCACTTTCAAAATTGGCTGGTAAATGAATAGGGGCAATAGTCCCTTTTAGTAGTAGCTAATAAAAAAACATGTGTTGGCATTGTGGTGCTAGCATTGATGTCAACAACCTCTTGGTGATGCTGGTCATATGCATGAGTGATGGATGCATGATTAATGATGGTCTTGCTAGTTGGTCCTGATGTCAACATCTTATGACCAGACCTAATGGAGGTGATGTTGTGGCTGCTAAGGAGATGGTTTCCAGACATGATGTGTTCGTTGGAGATGTTGCTGCTCCAGGAGGATGGCGAGATGCTCATGGTGTTGTGGTGTAGCTTAGAGATGTTTGTGCTATAGGAGGTGGTTAGAGTGTTGCTATAGTTGCTGCATATGTCTCTACTTATCTTGGAGACATTGGTTTGTTGCTTCATGTGATGGTTGTAGGCTATTTGTGTTGGATGTGCCTCCATCAATGTTGGAGGCAATTGTATGGCATGTTGATGATGCTACAGGACTTGAGGATGCTTCTATAGAAGATAGGAATGTTGCTATAGGTGTCAGAGATATTGAGGCTGTTGATTGAGGAGTCCTAAAGTAGGTAGAATAGGTCTAGCATGTATTAGACTTGTTCCTTGCCTATTCATTAGTTGCAGAACTATTTTATAGGCTGGGAGGAGTGTAAAGGAGTAGAGGAAGATTATAGATTAGGTAGTAGAGGTTATCGAAATAAGAACATATGTTTTACTTCAGTTTTTGGCCTAGTTGTTGAGTATGGTGTTTGGATAGAAGTGGTAGTTTTCGATTGTAATTTTTGGGCAAATCAAGAAGAATTTAAAAATTCTAAGACATGGGTTTTGTGTAAAACAGACCCAATTATCTTTGACATGAAAAGATGTTTGAAATTAAATCCAGATTGGGATAAAATGAAGGTTCTCTTCCTTAGACACAAACATAAAGGCTTGTGGGAGAGACTCTAGTTGTTAGCATAATGTGTCAGGAGAGTGACTAAGGACATGGATGCTTGCACAGTGTGTCATGGTAGTGACTGAGCCTGTAGATGAGTTTTCTTCGTGTTTCTCATGCTCATCAAGTGTTTTATTTGGTTTTTATGTCATATCTTGATCAGAAATTTCGAGTATGTGGTTGGAAAAGGTTGAGGTGCCTCTAGAAGTTGATGAAGTTTGAAGATATCAAAGGAATAGTGGAATTAGTGCTTGATTTGGTCAAGATTCCTTCCTAAACCAAATCTGAAGCATGTGAAAGGAGTTTGTTGAGTCTTCCATAACCTGTAGCATTTACTGAGTTAATCATCTAAGGAATTTGATAAATAGAGGAAGACATTGAGTCTATTTAGTTGATTGATTATCTAAAGTGTGTGTTGAGCGAGTGAGAGCTCAGAGAAGAGCTTGCAAACTATGTGAGCCATATTATGCATATTTACAAAATCAGTTTACAGTTGTAGCAACAGTGAGCTGAAGTATATTTCAACCATTATATTTATGTAGTGTTTGTGATGAAGAATTGTAGATTGATGTAGTGAGTTGATAAGATTATGTTCCAACTGGTGTGGAGTATTTGTCACACGGAATCAGTCAAAAGTGCGGGCACAACCGACCTTCCTAGAAGTCTAAGACATTCTAATGACAAACAAAACAAACTAGAGCTATCCTTCTCTAAACATGCATTATGATATGAGAAATCAAGTGTTTCGTTCTTACCTTTGTCCAAACGCTGTTGTAGAAGTCCAAGCTTTGTTGATCTGGATGAGCTCCTCCTTTTCTCCAAAACCTGCAATCACCAACAGTCAAACAATTAAATAGCACCTGATTATAACACAAAACAAAGCATATTCAACATATAGACCAAGGAGTACATGAAATAACTCACAAACAACAAGTTATTGAGAAGAATGGACCAATTTGCATTAAAGGTAATCAAAAGGAACCATTACAACCTGAGCCTTGGTGTTGTGCAAGCTCCTTCCAGGGTCCACAAGAGTCTTCCTTTACTTTGACAAAGCTCACCCACTTCCAAATAGAACAAGCAAAGATGGCAATCTCTCCTCACAAGCTTCTAAATGGGAGTCCTAATTCCTGCAGCATTTACCCTTAGAAATGTATAGCTTTCAACCTCCCTCCTTCTGGCCCAATGCCCGTATTTATAGTGCTCAAGAGGAAGTTAATCAGGTCCACCATCAATGGGATAGTCCCCTCTTTGGATGGGATAGCTCCCTTATTGATGGGATAAGTTCCTCTTTGGTAGGAGTGCATGAACCATCTGGAGGCGCTCAATACACGTCGAACAACCTTCTAGAATGCTCTAGAAATAACCACAAGTGACTTTTTAAAGATGAAACTTGCGCATTTTAACCTTTTCAGGGGGACGCACCTGCACCTTTACATACAGAGCGTCCAAAGACGCAGCTTTTGTGAACATTGGGTGCGTCCCCGCAGGTAAGGTTGAGAGAACCTGCGTCCCCAGAGATAAATACATTTAGAAAGACTTTCTCTCTTTTTTGGAGTTTGACATGGAGAGCAGAGGCATAAGACTTGCCTAAGAGGGTAGTATGACTGTTGATAGAGTCATCCTAACTGTAAATAGTCATGGTGACATTTTTTAGTGTAACAGATTGCCCCCTAAAGTGCGAAGCCTGGAATAGATTAGGGTTTTGTATTATCTAGGAAGGGTGAAGCGCTTTATCATTTCAAGGATTATCTCGTGGAGAGCCTGGTCAGAACCTGCAATTTTCAACACAAAATACATGTATAAGATTATATCATCACTGAGGTAGGCATTCCCATACTCAGATTAAAAACTTTAACTAACAGACTAACTACTCTGATACAGGAATGATCTTGCAGTACATCATAATCATAGACTTTTGTAGACACAGTATGGGCGCAGCCATCTGTTTATGATTAGTCTACTTAGATAATGAATACAAAACTCCTCGCAGCCTGGATGGTGGAAACTAGATCCAGGGTCTTCATTTCTACTTCCCGAATTGGTACGATTCTAGCCATGCGAATAAATGAGTCGATGTCGAACATGGTAGAAACCACTTGATTACCAGTCGATGATGTAAACTGTTAACAAGTGTGAGAGAGACCACCAGTAATGTCAATGGTTCTCAAAGTACCCAGTACAATCCATGAGATGTGAATGAATGAGTTGATGTCGAACATTTCACGGAATCCTTCGATCGAAAGTCAATGATGTAAACTGACGTCAAAGGCGAGAAACCTGCCATTGATGCATGCAGACTTCAAGGTACTGACGATTTCTAAGTCATCTCTCTAGATAATGTGCTGATGTCGATAGAAAGCGACCCGTTGCAGGCAAGCCCGCAACACGAAATCATTGTTCAAGTTGAAGAAATGTTGCTGTAAGGACTGACTCAGGGATGGTCAAATGGATGACAAGTATTTTGCAGATGAAAGTTTTGCTTGCAGACCTCTTGAACACATAACGACACGACAGATGGCTTGGTGCTGAATAACTCAAAGTTAATCCCCGGAACCCGGCTGAAGACTTTCAAAGTGGTTTGATCAACTGTGAGGTAAAGGATTTCCCAACCCAGGTGAATGAAAAGTGTCGTGTTCAAGAGTGGTAATAAAGTTTCTTCTGAGACAAAAGGTAACAAATAGGCTCATTCTTCTCTCTTTTCCCCCACCATTTCTGGCAAGTACCTCTTTATTTTTAACAAGCTTGAGGAGGATAACATATGCTTGATTATAAGCTCATCCTTCGGATGAGTCCAACCTAGTTTTGATTCGAACCCTAGGAAGGAGTGGTTCGTTCCTGTTTGTAATTGAACAGGTCCTTTACTGTGAAATGTTTAACGAGCCCAGTATAGGAGAAACTCGGCGTTTTTCAATTTTAGAGAGTCTGAAAAACTTAAGAAGACTCCAAGTTGAACTTTTTCGTAGATTTGTGTCCCTCAAGCCCGAAAAAGTATAAAATAATACCTGGGGGAACCGCTTGATCTTGCGACCAAGGAGTACTTTCATAATTAGTGTCACTGACCTGAAAAGTAAAAAGCGATCAAGGACACGTCGTTTTATTTCCGTATCGAGTTTGAAACGACAAAAACCCGGCAATCTTTTCCTGATTTTACGGTCAGAAAAGAGCTATAAGGGGACCGTCTTTTAATTCCGTTTTAACGAGTGTAAAAGAAACGCTCGGCAATCTTTTCATTTTTTAGGAGTCAGAAAAGGGCTTAAAAGATGACTCTGATATTTTGGTTCGTGAAAAATGACAATTTTCCCTCTAAATCCCTTTGTCCTGCACAAAAGCAACACATTACTCATACCTGTTTAAGATAGGCAAAAATACATCGAAAAACATCTTTCCATGGTGAAAAATGAACAAATTCATCCAAAAAACCTATAAAAAGACTTTTTACCATGTCATTTTTACCGTTTGACTGTTGAGGTTGAAAAAGGAGCTTTTGGCAAGAAACTTCCCGTGGTCGCTGCGGAAAATCCGACCGTCAGAATCGAACGCCGTCTCTTCCAGGTATTTTACAACATCCTACTCTTCAATTTCATCCGATTAAAGTTGATTTTTAGGTTTTAGTTTTGTTTTTTGGGGGGGTTTAGGTTTTAGAATGCGCCCCTCGGTGGACGCAGGTGCCCTTCGGGTGACCTGCGTCCCCCGACTTTTTCCTATACAGGAAAATGGTCGGGGGACGCAGCCCACCTTCAGGCCAGCTGCGTCCGGACGCCCTGTGTTGTAAACGCGGGGTGCGTCCTCCGTGAAAGGCGGATTTTAAAACCCCAATCTCCACAAATAACCATTCAAATTTCCCCAAATCAATTCTAATCATTGTTTCTTGGTGTGTAGGGCACTCACCATGTTGGATTGGAGAGAAAGAGAGCATGAAGACGTTGATTTAGCTGCAATTGAACATCAACCTTCCATTGATGCCCTAAAAGAATGCGGGCTATATAAATACTGGGCCATACCTGGCATGAGGGCTCAGGTAAGATTCTTAGAATGGCTGGTTGAGAGATGGAACGTTCAAGAGCAATGCTTTTACATAGGAGGGCACCAGCTCGAGATAGAGCCCTCGGATGTATACTTTCTCACTGGCTTGCCAAACAGAGGCGAGCAACTCAATCTAGCCGGGACTAGGCCGGGTGGCCAATCCCTTGTTAGTCTCCGGGAAGATTGGTGCACACCTGGTGCACACCATTCGAAAGGCGTGGAGATCAAACACATCTCTCTGCGTGAACTCAAAGTTATAGCGTTCACGGTTACCAGAATTTGCGGCGCGGCCGCTTTACACATTGCTTCCGGGTCCCAAATGCGGATGGCAATTGACTGTTACCAAGGCACCATTTTCAACTGGTGTGATGCTGTGTCGGCTAATATGAAGAGCCAACTGACTAAGGCAAAGAACGGACGACTGAAAACTTTTGGATATGGGCCTTTAGTCGTGAGCTTTGCCTTAGAGAGAGTTCCGATGCTGATCCCTCAGCAACTCACTGTTGATATCTTGGGTCCTCGGGAGCCAAAGCTGGTACGATGGGTTGCGGTGATGGCCCGGCATCCTGACGAGGGCGCGGCAGTTGTTCGATTTTCTGATAGTTACTTTCACTGGTTAGAGGACCAGGTTTTCTTGATCCAGGACTTTCCGTATGCCGGAGTAGATTTTCGAGGTGATCCGGACATGGTTCTTCCACAGGGAGAACAATGGGATGACAGAGGTACTTTATTTTTCACAAGTTTTCAAATTATGTATTTTTTTTTGTTTTTTATATATATCGTCTCAAAACTGACAGTAAAATTTTCAAAATGCAGATGTTGGTCCACAGCGCCCAGCCAACCTCCGGCCTTTTGAGAGGAGACATCCAGTTGCACCGGTACCGGCCCCACAGGACGCGGCGGCTGCAGAGGTACTAGCTGAGTTGGAGCATGATCTAGAGCGTCTGACGGCGGATATGCCTGAGACTACTATGGATGATATTCCTATCAGACTTCAGCGCTATGTAGTCGCGGTCCCTGGACCGTTTAGGAGATTTTTGCGTAAGGTAGCCCGTGCAGTGGTGTCGTATAGGGAGCACCACCAGTGATTGGCTAGTCACTTTGTAGACACATGTGACATTTTTGACTTTTTGTACTCTATCATTTTTGCCGATCATAAGGTGTTTTTCAACCTATGATCGAAGACGATGTATATTTTTTGACACACTCCTATCTATATATATATCACTATTACCGGCTTATCTTGTTTAACATGTATGATGAAATGTTTTTAAATTTACTTGCATGATTATCGTAAATGTCTGTCCAACACTCGAGAAGCAATTGCATCTGCTAATGTATTTAAAGACCTTGGAATATGCTGATATTCAATGTAATCAAATTCACGTTCCAAGAGACGCACTCTCAAAAACAACCTTAATAACACAGGATTTCTAATGGCATAAACTCTATTAAGCTGTAATACAACAAGTTCAGAATCTAACCTCACTATCAAACGTCGAATTCCAAATGAAATAGATTCGGATAATAATTCAACCACTGCACTGTATTCTGCAATGTTGTTCGTTGTTTGACCGAGGCTTACCCCATGCATAGAAACTAACTCGTCAGAGGGTGAATAGATAACCCAAGCTGCGGAAGAGATATTCCGTGTACTACGACAAGCACCATCAGCAAATCCAATGTATGTTTGGAGAGGCGTCGACATCTGCAATATCAAGAGTAAAACCAAGATAAGCCAGAATAACGACGAAAAAACACACTCGCTAAGCTAAGCACACTGACTAACTAACAAACATACTAGCTAGAAAGAAAACCTAACCTAACTAAAAATTCTCCATACCCACCATTTAAGCATAATACCTCTTTAGGTAAAGTCCATTTCTGGGTTTACCCAAAGAGTCCCCATCAAAATCTACCAGCTCATAAGCCCCTTTTGCTAGCTTTCGCTTTACAATATAGGGTCCATGCCACATAGGAACGAATTTTCCAGCACCTAGCTTATCGTTAGCTTGATCATATAAAAGCACTAGGTCTCCCTCCG
Source organism: Pinus tabuliformis (assembly GCA_031772625.1). NCBI lineage: Eukaryota > Viridiplantae > Streptophyta > Pinopsida > Pinales > Pinaceae > Pinus > Pinus tabuliformis. The sequence goes on along the minus strand of CM062813.1, from coordinate 579,104,675 downwards.
AAAAACTTCGAGGGGTCACATTTCTATCATACTGAGCTTTCATTCGCTTCGCGTGAGTCTCGATTGCCAATGCAGCGTCACGTCGAGTCTCATCTAATTTAGCTAAGTACAATAAACGTTTCTCCTCTTCGGAAGTAGCTGGGAGTAATTCGACAGCCATTTGAAGTGATGGGATTTCGCATTCAATGGGTAACACAGCTTCCAAGCCATAAACTAGCTGGAAAGGAGTGAACCCTGTTGAGGTTTTCACTGAGGTTCGGTATGCCCATAGCGCCGAAAATAACATGTTGTGCCAATTCGACCGATGAATACCAATGGTTCGTCGGATCATGATAACCAGAACTTTGTTGATAGACTCAACCAAACCGTTGGCTTGCGGATAATAAGGAGTAGAGCTATCGTGGCGCAAACCAAGCTGGCTTGTAAGCTCAGTCATCATGATGTTTCGAAAATGGCTCCCATGGTCAGTAATGATTGCTTGTGGGACACCAAACCTAGTTATAATATGATTGAATACGAAAACTGCAGCTGTTTTGCCGCTTGCGTCGAATGTAGGCATCGCCTCGGCCCATTTAGTGAAATAATCAACCGCGAGGATGATATACGCATGCCCCCCGGCCGAGTGAGGGTTACAAGTAATAAAGTCGATACCCCATTTGGCGAATGGACCAACGGCAATTATAGGGTGGAGAGGAGCAGGTGGTGCGCGCATCTTTCGATCAAACACTTGGCAGTTGTGGCACTTCCGGACTGCAATGATACAATCTTTAAACATAGATGGCCAGAAGTAACCAGCGCGCAACACCTTCTGAGCTGTGGCATACCCAGACATATGACCGCCACATGCTCCAGAGTGACAATCATTCAAAACCCTCTCAGCCTCTTCGTGAGTTAAACAACGTCGAAAAACTAAGTCTGCCCCCCGGCGATAAAGTGTATCTCCAATAATTTTGTATTGCTGGGATTGAAACCGAATTTTTCGACGTTCCGCCTTTGAAGCTTCAGGCCGAAAGGTTTGGGTTTGGAGATAGATGATTATATCCCCGTACCACGGATCTAAAGTACTGATAAGAAACAAAGATTCGTCCGCAATGGACTCCTCTGCCACAGTCTCTGTGTCAGTACGCGGGAAATCACACATCAATTCCGCAAAAACTAAGGATTTCTTAGACTTGGACTTCTCGAACTCCAAGTCGAACTCTTGCAGGATAACGATCCATTTAGAGTACTTGCCCCCTAGCAGTTGTTTTGTCAAAATGTAAATCATAGGGTTGCAATCCGAAATAACTGTAGTTTTACGGAGAAGAATGTAGTGACGAAAACGCTGGACAGCTTGAACGGCTGCCAGGGCCAATTTCTCCACATGCGAATATTTTAGCTCAGTGGGATTTAAGGTCCTACTGAGATAATATATCACATGCTCCGCTCCGAATTCATCTTCTTGAACTAACACCATTCCAATGGTGGAATGCGAAGCTGCGAGGTATAAGAAGTAGTCCTGGTTGTAGTTGGGAGGATGCAACAACGGTGCATGGGTCAACGCGTGTTTAAGTGCATCAAAAGATTGTTGGGCAATCTCGTCCCAAAAGAATTGAACGTTCTGTTTCAACAACCGTGTAAAACCTTTAGTGACCTCGGCGTAGTTTGGGATGAATCGGCGTAAAAAGTTCGCTTTCCCTTGCAAACTTTGGAGTTGGCGCAAACTCGAAGGAGGAGGCAATTTGATGATAGCCTCGACTTTCGAGGGATCGACGCGAATGCCGGCTTTTGAAACAACAAATCCCAGCAATCGACCTGTTTCTATACAGAAAACACACTTGTGGGGATTCAACCGAATTCGATAATGCCTACACCTCATAAAGATTGCTCGTAGGTGGACAAGGTGATCAGCTCGATGTAAAGAATGAGCAGGCAAATCATCGAGATACGGTTGCACAATGTGCTTGATGTCATGAAATGCGTAAGACATCGCCCGTTGAAAAGTGGCCCCGGCATTCTTAAGCCCAAAAGGTAATTTGCAATAAGCAAATGTCCCCCATGGACAAATGAATGCCGTTTTTGGTTGGTCGGCAGGTAGAATATTGATTTGATTATAGCCCGAAAAACCATCCATGAAGGAAAACATTTCACTTCCGGCACAATCATCAATAATTTGATCGATATAAGGCGTAGGATAGTTGTCTTTTGGACAAGCTCGATTGATATCCCTATAGTCGATACAGATTCTTATTGTTCCTTGTTTCTTATTGACCGGAACAATATTCGATACCCAATCCGTTAACGGGATCGGATAAATGAAACCTGCTTTCAACAGCTTTTCGACTTCTGCTTTAATCGCAGCCGCTTTTCGAGGGTGAATCTGACGCAACCGTTGCCGGACGGGTTTAGCATCCGGGTAGGTTTTTATTTCATGAACAACAATGGCAGGATCGATTCCCGGCATTTCCTCGTAAGACCAGGCAAACACATCGCGGAATTCTTGGAATAGGGCCTTGTAAGTTTGGATTTCATCTTCTGTACATGCGGCACCTATATGAATGTTCTCCTCAATTCCGGGCTTCACTGAAATATCAATGGGAATAGTACGAGAAATATTCCCTAAATTCAACTCTGAATCAGAATGTTTCGTTGGATCCTGAGCGTCTTTGACATATTCAGCGGTAAAGATAGATGAAAAATCATTTTCAAATGCATCATCCTTAGGTAAAAACGAAGATCTGTGATGGAGATCCTCCCATGGTAGATCGTCTACACTTAGGATTTCGCGAAGTTGTTCGTCAGATGACACGACTTCGGGAAACGCTATCCGTTCTAAGGTTGAGGTGAAAAGTGATTCTTCACTGACCACATTCATTTGGTCGATCTTGGTTGAATGAGAGTCGGTAAAAGACATGAGAGCTTCATAAGCAATTTCATATGGACTCAAGGGCATAGCATCACCGAATGAGTCTATCTCAGAGTCAGATGGGACAATCCAAGGATCATCATAAATAATGTTTTCTGATGTAATCATATGAATTGTTGCAAATGAAGGTTCTACGCTGAGTGGAGGGAGAGGAAAAGTTCCCAGTAAACCGGAATCTTTAACTAAACCTACACCAACGTCCCTATAAGGGATTGTCGTCTTACCGACATGCTGGATACTCTCTGAAGAGGCTGGGTCGGATGAAAAGTATGTCAGCTGATCAATAGTCACGATCTTACCGTTATGTGGAAACTTAATTACTCTGAAGACCGATGAAACGACCGCTGTCATAGCATATGACCAACTTCGACCCAAAAGAAGGTTGTAGTCTAGAGGGGCATCAACCACTTCCACATCCAGACTAACGGTTTTACCTTCTACCCCTATAGGCAATTCCTGTAGAATACCAAACGGACGGAACCCACGGCCATCAAAGGCCTTAAGGATGGTGGGGGATTGGTTCAACGAAGGAGAACCAAGGGATCTCCAACATTGAATCGACATAATACACGTAGAAGCTCCCTCATCAATCACAGTCCGATGAATAGGCCTGTTTTTTACTATCACTGGAATTTGGAAAGCCATTTGATGGGGGAGACGCGGTGTACTATTTTCTAGATCGAAGATCATTAGATTCGGGTCCTGAACATCAACAGCTCCTATAGCCGACAAAAGCAATTTTCGTTGTGCTGGGCATGATTGCAGCACTTCTAACGCCGACATTGCTGAGGGTGAAACAGCTAAGTCCTCAACAATGTTGTAATTCTGGGCCGCTCTCGCATGTGGATTGAAAGCAGACCTTCGAAGTACACCCTTGGCGGGCGGTTTAATTACTAAGTCCGGGTTAGGTTTCTCGATCTGTAGTGGATCGGAACCAGGAGCTGAGGTTGATGGGTTAGAGTGAGAAGATTCTGCTTCCTTACCATCAACAGGATTCTTACTACCATAATCTTGCGATCGAGTCGCAATCCTCACATGAGACATCATCAAAATGGGTTCTTCACTGGCATTCGAGGAAGAACCTATCATCTTATTCTCCTGCTCCGGAAATGGATTTTTTAACACAGCAGGAGTGGGAGAACCTTTGACTATTTTCACTACCTCGGCCCGATGAGGGCAATCTCTCGTAAAATGATCCTCTTCACAAATAAGACAAGGATATCGAGGTTTGCGCTTTTCGTCATTGGTTTCCGACTTTTCGGTTTTCTCCTTCGGAGCCTTGTCTGCTTTAGCCTTCTTCTTTCCTTTCTTCTTTCCACCGTTTTTTGATTTGGCCGTAGATGACTCTACAGCGTGAATATCGGCGGTAAGTTCAGGAGAAGACTCTCCTGTCGGGGAATCGGGCAAAGTGATAATAGGAGTAGTTGAAGCCTTGGAAGACTTCTTCTTGCTCTTTGTATTCACGATACCAATCATACCATCAGCGGCATGAGATCCCGAAGGAGCAGCAGCGATTTGATTCGACTTTGGAAGATCCGGAATCTTCTCGTGTAATGTACCCGACTGAGTGTAAACTAAGTCAAGGTATTGCGCCTGAGCAATGACTTGCTCCTCAGTAACTACTCCGGCCTTAGCTACATCTTCAGTAATCCTTGGTAATAATGATTTAACAAACCATTCAGCTAAGATTTGGTCCGGGATAAAAACTTTCACTAGCCTTCTTCGACGTCTCCACTCATGAATGTGATCAGAAATATACGTGGAGGTTGATTGTTTTAGTGAAGTTAATAACTCCGTGCCGTTATCGTATCTGACCGGCAACTGAAAGTGAGTTAAGAACGAGGTAGCTAACTGGCTAAAATTGTAAAAAGAGGCCCGTGGTAACTCAATGTACCACTTGGCCGCGAGACCAATGAGTGTACGCTGGAAAAGACGTAAGCGGATCGAATCATCCGAGATAGAATTTGAAGCACACCAGAGGTGGTAAGTCATCACGTGATTGGACGGATCCTCTCCAGACTTACCTTCGAACTTGGGTATATCGCTGGGCAACTTATTTGGCATTGGCGGCCAGAACGGAAGATATTGAATTGGATCGTTCGTTAGGCGCGTCAAGTCTGGTAAATCCAAAGTTGCGATAAACGGTAACTGCCGGTTAGGATCTCTAAAACTCTGGGTCACAATACCGGCCCCAGGAGGAGGATATCCAGGATAACTAGGAACAGGAGTCGCATTTGGGATATTATATCCTCCTGGAAAACCAGGATTAACCGGACCGTACTGGGGTTGCTGAGGTTGTTGATAAGTGTACCCAGGATACGGTTGATACTGGTAAACCGGTTGTTGGACAGCTTGCCCAGGTTGGTACTGTCCCTGGTACGGAGGTTGAACAAATTGAGGTTGAGTAGTGACAACCGTACTTATACCAGGCTGGCCTACAGGCATCTGGACCGTGGTTTGAATCGTAGATCCAGACAACGGTAAAGATGTCTGAGGAGTGGTTACAGAGACAGTAGAAACCGGAGCCGTCGATACTCCAGAAGTAAGTATGGTAGATGTGGCGGTAGTTGCAGCAGCCGTTTGAGATGGAGTACTAGGTGCAATTGGCGGCTGAGTAACTACCGAAGTTACAGAAGTTTGAACACTTGACTGGACAGGTTGCGGTTGCTGGGGTGGACCAGAAACTACGGGTTGTCCAGCTTGAGGTACCGAATGTATACTTGGCTGCAACACCTGTTGACCCTGTGACGGATCCCACACTAACATTCCAGGGTATTGACCCGTAACAGGTTGAGGATACTGAGATCCATAGCCGGATTGAGGATAGGATTGATAATTGTAAGGTGCAGTTCCCATACTTTGACCATATGATTGACCTTGAGGTGGTTGATAACCTTGACCTGAGTATTGACCTTGAGGTTGATAACCTTGAGGTAAATACGGGTACTGGGGTTGACCTTGACCTTGAGGTTGGTACCCTTGAGGTTGATACCCTTGGGGTTGCCATCCTTGAGGTTGCCATCCTTGAGGTTGATATTGATACTGAGGTTGACCTTGGGGTACATATTGAGGCTGGGGTTGACCTTGAGGTATGTATTGCCCCATAGGAGCGTACTGACCTTGAGGTTGCCCCCCAGACACGAATGAAGTACCTTGAGGTTGCCCCCCAGGCATTAACTGAGGCTGCCCCCCAGGCGGTAATTGGCCACCTTGAGGTTGGGAAACGGGAACTGAACCTGACATCATGTAAATGTCTCCTACACCCAATGGTACATTACCACTGTTTCCAACTAATAACCCATGATCAACGGGTTGAGGAGATGCCCCGCAAAGGTACCAGAAAGAGATTGATACCCAGTGGGAACAGAAGGACCGCCATGTAAAAAAGATTCAGGACTTTGTGTAAACACGGACGACTGACCAGACATATTTACAGGAGTATGAATACCTCCAGGTGGAAAAGGAGTACGAGGTGTAGAAAAACCTAGCCCAAAGTTGTCTAAATAATTGGTTAACGAAAGGTACCAAGTAGTACTTCTAGGAGGACTGTAAAAGATAGATTCACGCTCCCTTAGATCAAGGGTAAGTTGATCTTCAGGATTAGAGACGCCTATTTCTTCCTCTGGAACAAGTTCTTCAATAGCAATCAAACCAATAGGAAGATTTTCGGTGATAATTCTTTCTATTCTCGGTGAATCAGGAACACTAGAAGTCGGAGTAACAGGTTCAGATATTTCTGGTTCTTCGCCTGTATCACTAGCAGACGAAAAACTACCAACAAGCTCAGAAACTGTAACAGCTTCGGGATTATAACCTGTCTCTAAACTTTGGTAATCTGGATGGACCACCAAGGAAGATTCTCCTTCTTCAGGTGAACCTACTCTACTGCCACTAGGAGGAGTTACAAGGACCTTTAAACCTTCTAGATTACCTGGATCGTCTCGAGGAGGTGATACCCTAAGTCTACGGGATCTTCTCAACAATTCAGCCACAGAAACAACTTCAGGAGACTGGCCCCGAAGTCTACGGGACTGTCTCGGTAATTCCGCCACAGCTAAAAACTTTTAACTACTACACACGAAAACAAAATAAAATTTCAAATCAAACCACCTAAAGTCTCTAAAGAACCAAACAAATTTGAATCACACGCCTAAAGAATCTAGGGCGTCAAACCAAACACAAACAGTAGCCTTCCAGACCGAAAGCGCTAGTTGGTGATGAAACCCAACCTCGCTGGATTCAGTACAGAAGTGGCGGGTGGAACAGTTACCCCGGCAACCTGCTTAATGAATAGACTGGACCAAGTTCCTCCACTTTAACCGTCTCGAGTGAAGTGAACCCCCCAGAAAATCCAAGTGAGTCTAGCCGACGTCTGCTCCAGGTACAGTGGGATCTTCCCTCCACCGTCACCTCGGTAGAATCCTAAAGATAATGGTCACTAAGGTTACCAACCGCAACAAATGCACCTGGGGGAACAGTCTAAACTCCGACAGCACGCAAGGGCAGAGTAGCAAGCTCAATCCCCTTGCCGGCTCCTTGACAATAATCCAAGGTTTACCGACAAGTGACCCCTGGCTCCTCGACAATGGTTAATCCGAGGTTTACCGTTTGTAATACGTGCGTGTCTGGCGTCGTTCCCAACGAGGGGGGATTGATCCCCTCACTGGTTCGGACACGAGCTCGTGCTTCTCCTTTAAGAGGAGCTTTCCCAGAGTACAAGTGAGACAATTGGATTTATTCTATCACAAGATAAGCTACTTGTTTGGTTTTGTTGTCTTGGAGAGTTAATTACTCACCTACTCCAAGACACTAGCCTGATCTAAATTGGTGTTTCAGAGCCCTAGTAAATAAAAGTTACTACTTCGATTTTACTTTAAGTGTTACTTTTATGGTTTTTCTTTAAAGACAAAAGGTAGTGGAAGTGAAACCAATGGTGTGTAGACTCGTCTCAAACCACTAAAAAGATGCACCTAAGATGATTTATGCTACTTTGCTTTTTCAATGAAATTCTTAACTAAGAGAGTTGAGAGAATGCAAATTTTAGAGAAAACAACTTCCTTAGAAAAGACAATCAAAGAAACAATTCTCTTTTTCTTTTCAGGCATGCAAATATGACCACTCTTTACGTGCACGAAAAAAAACTCTTTTTCTTTCAAAATTTTCAAAGCTACTTGAAACAAAACTTTTCAAAGGAGATGTTTTTGTATTTTCTCTTTTTAATAAAGCATATAAACCTATCTTAACAAAAAACAATTTCAAAAGCTACAAAATCTATGAAAACTTGACTTACAAGTAAATCAAAAGAGAAATTACTCTAATCAAACCTAACAAGGCAAAAGCTCACAAAGATGATTCTAGGTTGTTTTACTTGATCAAAATCAAATCAAGGACCAGCCAATGCAGAATCAAAAGACTAGTCAAAACAAAACTCAAATCTTTTTGTTCTTTTTGTAAAATGGAATTCAAGACTTAAACAACAAGCACTTCGAAATTGGCCCAAGAGACAACTCAATGGTAAGTTGTTCTCACAGGTAGACTTTATGACAGGTCTGACTTCTTAGAATGTTGACAAAACCAGAGAGATCTTGACAACTTCTACCGCCAAAGTCACTACAAGACCTACTCAAAATCAAACCATAGGGCTTACACTTCGATGAAATCCACTAAAACACTCAATGCTATCGAAACAAGTTCAGGTGAAGATCTTTGACAAGGGACTAATGAATCTGGGCAGTAAAAACTAAGAAAAAACAAAATCTAAGAGCAAAAAATGCAAAAAATGGAATTTTCTCAAATTTTAGCAGGGGACGCAGGCAACCCGTTAGCACAGGTGCGGGCCCGCTCTGTGCACACAGCAAAAGTGCGTCTAGGGACGCACTGTGCAGCACTCAGAGGGTGCGTCCTACTGAAAAACTCAAGAAAAAACAAAATAAAACTAATCCTAAGCTAACCCACCCAAAGACAAAGTCACAGAGCCAAAACCAGAAAAATAAACCAATTTTCTCAAAGCAAAGTTCACACAAAGGAAAAGACTTTTCTCATCAATGGAATCCCCAGCGGAGTCGCCAATTTGTCACACGGAGTCAGTCAAAAGTGCGGGCACAACCGACCTTCCTAGAAGTCTAAGACATTCTAATGACAAACAAAACAAACCAGAGCTATCCTTCTCTAAACATGCATTATGATATGAGAAATCAAGTGTTTCGTTCTTACCTTTGTCCAAACGCTGTTGTAGAAGTCCAAGCTTTGTTGATCTGGATGAGCTCCTCCTTTTCTCCAAAACCTGCAATCACCAACAGTCAAACAATTAAATAGCACCTGATTATAACATAAAACAAAGCATATTCAACATATAGACCAAGGAGTACATGAAATAACTCACAAACAACAAGTTATTGAGAAGAATGGACAAATTTGCATTAAAGGTAATCAAAAGGAACCATTACAACCTGAGCCTTGGTGTTGTGCAAGCTCCTTCCAGGGTCCACAAGAGTCTTCCTTTACTTTGACAAAGCTCACCCACTTCCAAATAGAACAAGCAAAGATGGCAATCTCTCCTCACAAGCTTCTAAATGGGAGTCCTAATTCCTGCAGCATTTACCCTTAGAAATGTATAGCTTTCAACCTCCCTCCTTCTGGCCCAATGCCCGTATTTATAGTGCTCAAGAGGAAGTTAATCAGGTCCACCATCAATGGGATAGTCCCCTCTTTGGATGGGATAGCTCCCTTATTGATGGGATAAGTTCCTCTTTGGTAGGAGTGCATGAACCATCTGGAGGCGCTCAATACACGTCGAACAACCTTCTAGAATGCTCTAGAAATAACCACAAGTGACTTTTTAAAGATGAAACTTGCGCATTTTAACCTTTTCAGGGGGACGCACCTGCACCTTTACATACAGAGCGTCCAAAGACGCAGCTTTTGTGAACATTGGGTGCGTCCCCGCAGGTAAGGTTGAGAGAACCTGCGTCCCCAGAGATAAATACATTTAGAAAGACTTTCTCTCTTTTTTGGAGTTTGACATGGAGAGCAGAGGCATAAGACTTGCCTAAGAGGGTAGTATGACTGTTGATAGAGTCATCCTAACTGTAAATAGTCATGGTGACATTTTTTAGTGTAACAGTATTGGTTGGAGTTTTTATGGCAACTCTTGCTGCAATTTTATGAGCTTTGATGCTATGTTGTTGTAGTGCTCATGTTGAGCAAGTTTTCAGAGTCCAGTTTGAAAATAGATGAAAGGAGGCCCACATGGAGGTAGTGAAGGCATGGAGGCTTGTTGGCTTGAGGGGGTCTGACCCAGGTTAAATGTTAATTAGCCAAACAAATCCCTACACTACTGGCCCTTTTGGAATTAGCCTGCGGAGCGCGGACTGAAGTATCACCCGAAGTAATATGGGGGGATGCTGGAACCAAGTTTTCGCACCCTGAGATGGTCATGATGTCGGTTTAGTCCTATTATTTCTGCCTTCACGCAAGTCGCTTAGCTCTAGGGCTTACCAGACGAGCCCTCTATTCCACCCTTCAATACCTCTGTGAAAGGGTAGGATCGACCTTCGCACAACCCTAACCTGCAGCTCAGGTACTTTCGTGCTACTATGGTAGCGTACCGTGCAAATTCCCAAATTAGTCTAAGTGTTTTACTTATCTTATTAGATAATCACTGTTAGTACCGTGTAAACATATATCCTTAATTGTGTTTAGTTATCCAATGTAATTTCATTCATTCGCGCATCATATAAGTAAGATAAAGGAAATTCATACATAAAATGTCAAGATGCATTAACTAGAACAAAGGCACAGGAATTGTAGAATATTTCTCTTTATTGATATCTTCCAAGTGATTACAGACTCTATCCACCCCGCGCACACAGCTGCAGGGGTCCGCACACTTAGCTGTTGAGTTCTACCTTAGGCCTCTGCGCACTCAGCTGTAGAACCTCTACCTACGCTACGACTTGAAACTTAGAATTATTACCTCATAGATATGACTCTGTAAGACTTATCTCAACTCCATGACTCCAAAACTACTTAGAGCTTAGCTCTTTTTATACAATCCCATGGTCCACGGACCATGGGTAGATCTCTTAAAGCTGACTTTACTTTACAAAACTAAGGGCCGACTACCCTTTATGACACATGACACCTTCACGCTTCGCGACCACAAAATGTGGAGTCTTTATAATTTTATTACAAAATTTGACCAAAACATGGGCTTTTAGCCCCAAAACTGTCCTTGGGGGATCTCGTTCCCAACAGGCCCCCAACACAAACCTCATGACTCGCCCTTGAGTCACTCAGTAGGTGCAGAGATATTTGTGCAAAGCCCTTTCGGCTCAACGCGTATGACCACAACCTCAGTCGTGCACTGTGTCACTTGATTCACGTCTTCCACTGTCTGCTCCATCACTGCTCCTACGATGTCGGCCGGAAGCTTTTGCTACGTTGCTTGTAGAGTCACAAGCTTGCCTTCAATAGATCCTGTCATTATGTAAGCCTCCTCCAGCTAGGGCTTTAGTCTTGCCTTCAACATTGCTTCCTTGTGCAGCGCAGCGTCCACCTATTCCTTCAGTTGCTTGGCCTCTTGCAACTTGGATAGTCTCTATGTTAGCACGACGGTTCACACTCTGCCCTTAACCTCATCATAGCACTATTGTAACTCACGCGCTTCCATCTCTAGCCTCTATATATTGGGGTCCTCCTGTAAGCTTTTCAGGACCTAAAGAAACTGCTCAAACAACTGCGTGCAGTCTGGTACCGCACTATCCACCGCTTCCACTACTTCTCTGACAGTGGTCGCCTGTTGTTCCTTCACTTCTTGTGGATTTGAAGGCTGGGCCTTCAACAGTAACTTTGTAATTTGCAGGTTCAACTCCAACTGAACCTGCACCATCTCAGTCTGAGTGTCGCACACCCCTGTGGCCAGCTTACGGATGCGTACCTCGACTGGCTCCTCCTCCAGAATGGCCAACTCTGGGACCATTCGACATGCCTCCTCAACGACCTGCATAATCTGCTTGCTTTGATTGGTCACCTCAGTCTTAGCGGCGATGGAAACATTTCTCTGTAGGGACATCTTCTCATTGTTGATCCATTATTCACTGATCACCTGGAGGGCGCGGTGCTCTCGGTCCCTCAGTTCTGCAATTACTCCATCCTGCAAGAGGTGGAGTGCTTCACATGGGAGCGCTGCTAGGTTCAACCTTACTCCCTTTATGGCACTGACAATGGGCTTGTCAGCCTCATTATCTATGGTCAGTGCTCCATCTGGTAGCACTATCGCACTGGAAGCCTTCGTGCGCAGTATATCAACAACCTTTGAAGTGTTGATAGCCAAGCTGGTAGACACTGTGCCAGCCTACGATGTGCGGGTTTACAGCTCCTGCAACCCTGTCTGGATAGCCCCCAGGATAATCTATTGCTGCTATTCAAATTGTTGCAGGGCCTCCGCGATGACATCCCTGACTGTGTCACCGATATTATGTAAATCACCCTCTGTTAATGTTATGGGGTCTAACAAGGTCTTGGTCACCTTTAGTTTCTTCCTGGACCCTCCCTTCTCCAGCTCCCTTGGGTGCTTGATGTGGGTGGACGTCTCCTAAGGGTCCACGTTGTGATGTTCTATCTCCTCTTCTGTCTCAAGTGAGGGTGACCTCGCACCTTTGTCAGAGCCTCGCTCTATCCCACCTGTCTGCTGTGTAGCCTCGCGCTCCGCCTGGGCCTTATCAGCAGCCTCTTTCTTCCACTTCTCGACCAGCTGTGCCATCTTAAGCTTGGCCTCCTCCTTCTTCTTCTGCATGGTAGACTTGCTCTCGCCGACCACCAAGTCTATGGTAGTGCGCCACTCTTCTGACCATTGATCAAGCACCGCATCATTGGCATCATCTATTGCCAGATAAGGCAAGTCGTAGCATTTCTGTACAGGGTCCTTCTGTGCCTTGATGGATACTCAATGGAAGTCAGTTTTGAATTTGGAATAGCCTTGCAAGTTGGCATACAACTTTGAAAAAAATTGCAGCTTGCGATTGATAGCCATCCAGATGTTCATCTCCATCAAGAACCAAAAGATCTTGTTGTCCCTGACTCGTTGCGCATCTTTGGTCGTCCACAACGAAGCGTACTTTGCTGCTTCTGGGAGGTCTGGTGCAACTAAAGGGAACTGGTTGTCCTCTGGCAGCTCCCACACTACCAAAACAATTGAAAACAAGAGCCATGCATAGTGGAACGTCTTGTTGAGCTCTTGTGCTTTGCGATAGTTCACCCGGAACTCTCCGCGAAGGTAGTACGACCAATTGAACTAGACTCCTTCAGCGCACTATGCCGCGAGCACGATGATAGGTGCCAACACCTCATCAGCGTGACACTTCCTCATCACTTTCCTTGCAAGGATCTGCGTGGCTACCTTCACAGCAGGGTCGCAGATGCTGGATATAGCATACCCGTGCGACTTATTTACTAGTTTAAAATTTTCCTTCATGGATTCAACGAGAGCCTACTCACCACCATTTCTCCCAAAGATCATGAACGAATTCTCTCCTGTATATGGAAATCGTGTTATCTGGTGAATCAATCAGTCCGTGATGGGTATCGGCTCCTCTAGCCATAGACACCCCTCATGCACCAAGCACAACAACTGCTTGATGACCAAAACTTTTACCGGGGTGCGGTTGTAGTGCGACACCGGAGCAGGCTGAGCAACCTTTCCTTTTCTACTCCCTTGATCCACCTGTATTTGTATCAATAATGCGGCACATCAGCTACTCAGTTGTGAGGTGTGGGAACTTCTCGTGATCCACCAAGTCCCAGTCTTCAAGTTTTAGCAACGAAACTTGTGCCAAGCACGATCTGTCGAAAACAATTTTATCCAAAAGCAGAGGGGTTTGCAGGGGAGTCTTACTCTCATCGATGTCCTTTGGTATCTTGGTCTTAGTCTTGTGTGAAGGGACATACTTCGACAACCGAGTAATAGGGTCCACCCCCTATGCTTCAACCTCCTTGACTTCAACTCCGACATCCTCATCGTCCATCGGGATGTCTTCAATCCTCCTCTGGTTCTAAGTTTATGGCCTTGCCTTTCTCCTGTGTAGTGGGCTTTGGCGGGTTTCTCCTTGGTGATGCATGCATCGGTATGGTAGGATACTTACCCTTCTTGTCCTTCATGGGTTCCTTGGTTGGGGTCGGCTTTGGTCTTGGTGTTCTCGGTGAGTTAGGGACCTCTGCCAATACTTCAGCCACTTCCAGAGTAGCTACTTCTGCCTCTATTTCCATTTCCTGTGTCGACTCCTCTACTACTATCTTGGTATTTATAATTGCTGCGGGTGCCGACATAACGCTTTCTAACAGTGCTCATGACATCTCTTGCAAGTTTTCAAATGTGGGAGTCTCTTTGAAAGCCTCGAAGAATTCTCGGTTCATGGGCGCCTGAGAGCTCAACAACTCAATTCTCAAAATTCCAAGTGTTGTTCGCTGGACAACCATTTGAAATTTATAGGGCATTTTGAATTCAAATCTGGCAGTTCCCCCCAAATTCAGTTCATTAATGTCATATTGGCAGCAAATTTTCAAGGATCCGAGCCACAAATTTCGTCTTAAATATCGTTTGCCCGCTCCATTTGGCTACACTTCTGCCATCAAATCATGAACAATGAATTTAATGGTCACTTTACTTCCGACCTGCATGATTTATCCCTAGGTAGCGCAACTCCCTCCACACTGCCGCAGACCCTGTGACACTTCCTTGCTTTGTACAAACCTCAAATCGCACAGCTCCCAAACCCAAGCAGTGTAGTTTATAGTCCCGCACCTCCTTTCAGTTCCCTGGAGTGCTAAGAGTGTGCTACCTTCATCTAGTCACATGGCCGAACCGCCGGTGTATGGCTTCAAGCGATTGCCATTCACCTTTCCTGGGAAGGATTCTCCATTCAATTTGACCAACTGTACTGCTCCTCCATTAGTAATTTCCTTAATGACATAGGGTCCTAACCTGTGCATTCTGAATTTCCCTAGAAATTGATCAAACTTACTGTCATATAACAAAACCAGGTCATTTACCTTAAAGGTGCGCAACTTAATGTGTTGATCATGCCATGCCTTTTCGCGTTGATTTTGGACCTATTGGTGAAAACTAGCTAGAAATCTTTCTTCCTCAAGCTCATCCAACTGTGCAAGCCTTTCCACCAGGGTTTCGTGATCTGTCATACCTATGAGGGATGTTATACGTAGACTAGGCACAATATATTCCATAGGCATCACTGCTTCAACCCCATAGACAAGCCTAAAGGGGGTTTGTCGAGTCAACTTCTTGCAAGTCGTTCGAAAAGCCCATAGTACCGCAGGTATGCGTATGTCCTAATCACTTCGCTGAGCATTGAAAACCTTGGTTAACACATTCTCTAGCACTTTATTGAATGCTTCCACCATCCCGTTAGCCTGTGGGTGATAAGGCATGCTCTTCTGGTGATATACCTGAAATTCCTCCGTCAGCGCGCTAATCGTCTCATTCAGAAAGTGCATACTGCGATCACTCATCAAGATATTTGGACATCCAAATCGCGTCAGTACATACTCAAAGAGGAAATTTGCAGCAGTTGTGCCTGTGCAATCCTTCACAGGCTGTGCTTCCACCCAACCAGTCAAATAATATGTCGCGGTGATAATGTACCTCACTCCAATCTTTCCTTGGGGTTGGATGGTTCCCAAAAAATATATCGCCCATTTCTCAAAGGGTTGCAACGACATCTGTGGATTCAAAGGCATCTCATCCCTCCGTGATGGCCTTCCAGTCCTTTGACATACATCACATGTCTTGCAATATGCTTTTGAGTCCTAATGGAGGGTTGGCCACCACAACCCTACATGTAGAATCTTCTATGCAGTTTCCCTTCTTGCATAATGTCCTCCCGCGACACCCCCATGAGCGTCCGTGAGGATGCTTCTTCTTTCAAACTTGGGTACATATCATCGCAATATGTCATCAGACCCCATTTTGTATATATGTCTAGCAATGACATAGAAATATGTCGCGTGCACCATTAATTCCTTCTTCTGCTGGACAATGTATCCTTCTGGGGCAGTTCCTTTCGTTAGGAAGTGCATTATATCCTCAAAATGACCATCCGCGATGCACACTTCAAGTAGTTGCACGTCAGGCAATCCTTCCTCCAAATTAGTGGGATCTTCCCCTGTTTCGATGCATGACAGATGGTTTGGTCCCGTGTTCAGTTGTCCAGGCTTCGCATTAACTTCAAAATCATACTCTTGGAACAATAAGAGCCACCTGAAGATTCTCCCCCCCAACACAGGCTTATTGACCAAGTACTTCAGCGTGGAGTGATCTGTATACATTTTAAAATGGCCACCCAACAAGTAGTGCCTAAACTTCTGGAGCACATACACCATGGCTAACCCTTCATGCTCAGTGGTGGAATAGTTCTTCTTTGCCTTGGATAACTTTTTGCTTGCAAATGCGATAGGATGGTCCAAGTCTTCTCCGCTAGCCTGTGTTAGTACTGCTCCCAGCGCTATGCATGACGCGTCGACATGTACATGAAACTCCTTCCAATCTGGGAAGACTAGAATCGGCATGATGATCATATTTTTTTCAATATATCCAAGCTCTTCTTACATTTGTCGTTCCAGTAGAATGTGGCATCCTTTTTCAACAATTTCTCCATAGGCGCGGTGATTTGGGCATAGTCCTTGATAAACTTTCTGTAATATCCCGTGTGTCCTAAGGTAGTGCGTAGCTGCTTCACACTCCTTGGTGCTTCCTAGTTCAGTATCACCATGATCTTCATGGGATCTACCATCAGTCACTATCTGCAAACCACATGCCCCAACAGGGTCCAAAAAGGAACACAAAATAGACACTTCTTTAGGTTGAGTGTAATCTGGTATCTTCAACAAGTATCCAACATCAGGCACAAGCTTGTTACATGGTGTTTTACCAGCCCAAACACAATCTAGTCATCAAAGTATACCTCTAGGAACTTATGAATAAATTCCTTGAATGTCGCAATGACTACGTGTGAGAAGATCACATGCGCATTATTCAATCCAAATGGCATTACAGTGTACTGAAAGAAACCCCACTCAGTTGAAAAGGTTGTTTTGCTCCTATCCTCTGGTGTGATTTTGATCTGGTGGTACCCAGAGAACCCATCAATGAAGGAATATGCTTCCCGGTCACCTACATTGTCCAACACTTCATCAGTGAATAGAGTCGGGAAAGGATCATGTATGCAAGCATCATTCAACTTTCTGAGATCCATGCATATCCTTATTTCATCCTTCTACTTCTTCTCCTATACCACCATTAGGCTTACCCAGTCAAATTCTTCTACATGTTCAATGATTCCTGTTGCAATCATCTTATCTAGATCTACAGAGACCTTCTCCTTATACTTTGGATTGAGATGGTAAGGTCTTTGCTTAACCAGCTTTGCGTCTAGTTTTAATGTGATTTTCATAACAATGAGGTCCCTGATTATCCCCTTCAGATCTGTAAACTTGGTAGGGAATAAATATTGGTACTCGTAGAGAAATTTAGCGACCTTATCCACCGTTGCATCGTCTCAGTAATCTCCAGTCTTTTAAAATTTGGGTTCTGCCTCCGTACCAATGTTTACTTGTTTCATTTTCAGTGGTGCAGTTAAATCAGGGTTCTCAATCCGCGGTCCTTCAACCTCATAGTGACCCTTTGTTTCCAAAATGTTAATCTTTCATGGATCCCCATCTTCTTCTTCAATGGTCATGTTATAGCATTCCAACGCGTGACTCAGCTGAGTAGCCCACTCAGGCTGAATCAGGTCCAAAGGATCCTATGGTATCCTAAAGATTGCTTCTTTCACCTCTTGTAGTGCCTCATCAATATAGTCAAACCCATCCTCAAAACTGAATTTCATTATGAATCCTTCACGCAGGATATCCTATTCACCTATACCATGGTGAAGCTCTGTCTCTACGTACCAATTAATCGGTACAACATCCAGGGTGTGACAGAACAAGTGCACCCATTTAGGTTGAGGCTTTTCTCCATAACACTGAGGCCATTTTTCCAAGTGTGCACTCGAATCATCCTGCCCATCATACTTGTCTGTCATTCACATATTCGATTTCCCAAAGCATGTTCTCATCATTCTCCTACATTCGTGCCAATCATCAAATCTTCCCTTATGCGTACCCCACCATCTTGTGAGCATAGCGTGCAGTGCCTAGTCCAATGCCCAAAAGTGTTGCTTTTATAGTACCTCCCTTTAAAATGCATCCAGAAAGATATCTACCTCATTTATGCCATTATAAGTAGGCAAATTTCTTACCTCTGAGGACACACAGTGCAACGACTGAGTCATCATGTTGCAGTTCAACGTAGTTACTTCATGTAACCGATTCTGCTAGCACTCTAACTCTTCATCAGAGTCTAAGGTGCAGGAACTCTCGTGATCCCATGTAATTCGTCCATCCACAGTGGGATTCACCTAATCTTGGTCTCGCACTATTATCTTATAGATGCAGTCTAGATCGTCATCATTCTCATAATCGCGGACTGGTTCAGTATAGCGCAATCCTTCAACAAGATATAGGGGTACTATTACGCGTAGAAATTTCTTCTCAAATATCATCTTTTGTTTCTTTATATTGATAACCCCATTCATGTTAGTAGCCCAGTCAATTCCCAAGAGCGCAGGATAGGGGTTGCTGTCATCCACTATCTTTATTACTTCAAAGTTAGCCAGCGCGCTCGCACCATCAATATCCATAGTTACCCCCTGCAACTGCCCCATGGGGATGATCTTTTGCTGATTTTCCATTCTTAGTTGAATCGGAGACCATTGTAGCGCGGGTCTCCCCATCCATTCCCAAGTCTGCTTCGGTAGGATGTTTGCATCTGACCCCAGGTCCAAAATAACCTGATCCTTTTCATACACTCCCATCTATGCGGTCAGTCTCATCTTGCATCTCGTCCTTGTTTTATGATTACCAATCTTTCGTACTACGAGCGGCTCACCTGTAGCATTTAAAGTGCATCTATTTATGAGCTCTTATAACCCCTTCACAACCTTACTATTGCGCAATAACTTCATACATGTCTCTAGGAAGGTCGTGAGCATAGAAGGGTCCATTTCCTGCTCAGGATTATCCTTTCTCCCTGAGGTGGAGGCCTCAACGAAGCTCTTCTTAGCTTCCATGAATGCTTCCCATGCGCGCTCTAAATCGAACTCAACCTCCTTCACCAGAGCTTTGCGAACCCATGTACTATCTTGTGGCTATTTCCCCTTGTCATCTCCTATTGCGATTCCACTTCTGAGCACTATATTTACATTTGGATCCTCTTTGCATGACTTAGACCTCATCGTCTATAGGTTCTGAGTCAGCGGAGGTGGTAGAGCCCCTTTGTCACGTATCCTTGCTATCACCATAGGATAGTCTTCCGTTTCATGATCAAACAACATGAAATACTTGCATGACGAATGTGTTGGGTTAGTGTAATCGCGGGCATAGTGTCCTGGTCCTCCACAATTATAGCAGATCAACTGTCCCCGACCTCTGCCAGGTCCTCCTCCGCCTCGACCTCGTCCGCGCCCCTGAAATCCTATCCATGCCATCCTCGCGTCCTAGTCTGGGGGCCACATTTTTGCCTGAACCCTATAGGTGAGAGTTCTATCCATAATCAATTCATAACTCCTGCAATTATGCTTATCATGCCCTACCGAACTACAAAATTTGCAGAATAGTTGTTGCAGCGTCCGTACAAACTTCTGTAGCAAATGATAGTTATCTATGGCATGTTTTCCTGCTACCTAGCATATAACACACCACAATGCAGGCCCCGCGCTTGGTCCTGCTTGAGCTTCCGGCCTCAAAGGCATCAATCCTCCTCCTGTAATGTAGTTCACAAAAACTGGGAAATGGTCTTTGTCATGTCCCTGACTCTTGTATTTCAGGCACCATACCTCTCTGCGCACCTCGGGTCAAACCGTTCTATCCTGCTTCAAACTTTGCATCTCAAGGCACAAATTCTTCAACTGTGCATGGATCTTCTAAACCCCCAGTTTTGGATCTTGCATCGGTGTTTCATGCAGTCTCATGGCAATCTCCAAGGCCTCCACCCTAGTCGTTATCTTCTGTTGTGACAACGCAACCCTTAAGTGTGGTAGTAGCGAAGCCACAAACCACTCATGATGCTGCACATCTATCAAGTTCATATTAGCTTCACAGATCTTACATTTCAACCTTTTATCTAATTCCCACAGTGTCTCACCTGGTTGCATCGCGATTTCCTTGAAGCCCACAATCGACTGTGCGTCAGATTTTGGTCCGCTGAATTCTCTATTTAGTGATATCTAGATTTCTTCCACTCCGACATTCAGGTTATCATTAGAGTACTTGATATACCAGGTTAGCGCACGATCTTGCAGAGCACTAACCAATGTTGCCTTCTTTATGTGATCATTTGTAATGCCCTGAGCTTCCCATACAACTCTTACGATGAACCAAAATTTGTCCAGGTCCTCATTCCCTAAGCCTTTGAACAAAGGCAGCTTCACTGAATTTTCCATACTGAACTGCGGTGGAGGTGGAGGTGGTATGGGTGAAGTTGCAGGTGATGGTGGTGAAGTCGGAGGTGGTGTGGGTGGAGGTGGTATTCGTGGGAATCCTTGTCTTATTAAGTGAATATCACTTCGCAAAGAGACCTGTGCTATCCCTTCTTTGTCACATCGCAGAGGTGAGATCAACGGACTATATTCAGGGCCCTTTTTTCCTTCATTCCTGTAAATTTTTCCTATTCACGTAGCTCTGAAAATCAAGGTAGCTGCATAACCCGTTTTTCACACAATAGAATTTTAATCCAGGCATTCAAAGATTTCACGTACTTACCTCGTGGTCCTTTGAAAAAGTGTCGCTCTACCTTGCTGTAGCTCACTGAGGTGTCAATCGCAAATTCTGTCACAAATCCTCCTATGACGTGATCGAGTCAATGATCGACAACACGGGCGATATTGTATTCAGATGCTTCCAATTTATGTACTAGCTCCGTGGTTCAAAAAATAGGACCGTTAAGTTTCCACCTTCCTTGGCTATTTTCTAGCTACGCGATCCACTCACATAGCTCAACCGGAAAGGAGCAAAAAAATATTTCGTGGATCTCTGTATATAGGTATCTGTCCAACCACTGTTCCTTGGTCAGTCACAGGTTTCTGTTCTCCTGTGCCACGAATTCGTGGATCTTCCTATCCAACCAGTCTATGATCTCTTTCTTAGTTGGATTCCAGTGATACGACATCACACATCTCTTATGCAGATTCCGGTCCCGACAATGGAATCATTTGTTAGCTTGAGCGGGCCTGGCCCAAGTTTAGCATTAATTAGCCAAACAAATCCATACACTGCTAGTCCTTTCAGCATCAGCCTGCGGAGCACGGATTGAAGTTTCACCCGAAGAAGTATGGGGGGATGCTGGAACCAAGTTTCCGCACCCTGAGATGGTCATGCTGTCGGTATATTCCTCTTATTTCTGCCTTCATGTAGGTCGCTTAGCTCTAGTGCTTGCCAGATGAGCCCTCTATTCCGCCCTTCAATACCTCTGCAAAAGGGTATGATTGACCTTCGCGTAGCCCTAACCTGCGGTTCAGGTACTTTCATGCTGCTATGGTAGTGTACCATGCAGAATCCCAAATTAGTCTAAGTGTTTTACTTATCTTCTTAGATAATCAATGTTAGTACTGCGTAAACAAATATCCTTAATTGTGTTTAGTTATCCAATGTAATTTCATTCATTCGCGCATCATATAAGAAAGATAAAGGAAATTCATACATAAAATGGCAAGATGCATTAACCAGAACAAAGACACATGAATTGTAGAATATTTCTCTTTATTGATATCTTCCAAGTGATTACAGGCTCTATCTACCCTACGCACACAACTACAGGGGTTTGCATACTCAGTTGCAGACTTCTACCCTAGACCTTTGCGCACTTAGCTTCAGAGCCTCTACCTACGATATGACCTGAAACTTAGACTTCTTACCTCAGAGCTATGACTCTCTAAGACTTATCTCAACTCCATGACTCCAAAACTACTTAGATCTTAGCTCTTTTTATACAATCCCATGGTCCACGGACCATGGGTAGATCTATTACAACTGACTTTACTTTACAAAACTAAGGGAGGACTACCCTTTATGACACATGACACCTTCGTGCTCTGTGACCACAAAATGTAGTCTTTATAATTTTATTACAAAATTTGACCAAAACATGGGCTTTTAGCCCCAAAACTGTCCTTGGGGGATCCCGTTCCCAACACGGCTTTAAGTAGATTGGGACTTGGTGGATTCAATAGAAGGAAGAGTTTTCTCCATCTAATAGGAGTTGGATAGTCCCATTGGAGTGGAGCGAGGATCGAGTGATCGTGGTGGCCTTCAGCAGATGGTAGTCCAAATATCCGAGAGAGAAACAGGTTTCTGTCTGAAAGGACCATAATACTGTGAAAGAAGCAAGTCTTCAAGGCTCATTGGAGTGAGCTTATCCATGTATAATTTTTTCAGATATTAATAATAGAATTGAGTAGTGCAACAGTAACAGGGTGGTTTTTTCCCCAGGATGGGTTTTCCACTAGAAACACTTGTGTCATTGTGTTGATTGATTTTGTGGTTGCATGTTTATTTGTGTTGCACTAATCTCTGATTATATGTTTTAGTTTATGCATGCTAAAGATTAAATAATTGGAGAAAAAGTTTATAAGTGCCCTCACTATTGATTTACTCCCCCCTCTCAATAGTGAATATATTTCCAACAATTGGTACTATAGTAGGGCTCTTGGTTGCAGCTTGGTTGTTGGAGAGTAGATCAGGGGTTTGTTGGTGGAAATTGATTGTTTTTAGAATGGTTGTCCTTAGTGCTGCAAATTACAAGGTATAGCACAAAAATGTAAAATGTAAAATCTTATCTTGTGGATCTAACATTTGGGAAGTAGTGTGTGAAGGTTGTGGCAAAGATCCAATTCCGGATGAAGTTTTGCAGTAGGATGCACAAGCATAGTGTATAATGTATGAGAATCTTCATAATGATGATATGAAGAGACTAATGGGTTTGAAACATGCCAAAGATACGTGGGACATGCTAGAATCCATATTTGGAGATGGTACCAACAACAATTTTGAAAATGATAAGAAGAGAAACATGAATAAGAACAAGAAGAAGAACAAAAATAAGAAAAAAAATAAGCGCTTCCAGAAACAAGAATCTCATTCTTCTAGTGCACATGATTCAATAGATGATGAGAAGGAACTAGAAATTCATGCTCCTAAAGGTATAAATCTTGATGATTTTATGTTAAGTTATAATCTTGATGATTCTAATTTAGATCATGCTAAAGCACATAGTGAATATGAGAATGTTATTAAAAGTATTAGATTTACGATTTCTAGACTAACAATTGCATGCAAGGATTAAGCGAAACTTTTGCAGATTTTTGATGGCAAGGAGACCAAGATCAAGGAAGAGGTTGTGAGCTTGAAAGTTAAATTGGAAGAGTTTGAAAGAGTTGAGGAAGGAATGAGGAAACAATATCATGTAAATGTAGAAGAGGTTGACAAATTAGAATTTGAAATTGTTTCCTTGAGAAAGCAACCGAAGATGGAGAAGAATACCATGGCCTTGGATAATTTGCTTGAAATCCAAATATCACCATTGGATAAATCCGGTCTTGGATTTCAAAAGGGTGAATTTAGTTTGCATGTAGGTAAGAACATCAAATAAGAACCTAAGAAACTTGTTGCAAATAATACGAGCAACAAAAATGAGAACCAAGGAACCAAGAAGCAGATCCAACAATGAGTTAGCAAATAAAAGAACCAACAATAGAAAAATAAGCAGAACCAGTAGTAGAGTAGAAAAGATCAAGGAGAATCGACATTCACAAGATCCTTTGCTCTCAGATATGTTCGTGGAATATCCATTAGATTTCAAAGGAATAAAAGTCCTTTCATTCCTTTGACGCATGAGATACAATGCTACAACTGTCACAAGTTCGGGCATATTGCAACAAATTTTTGGAGCAAAACGTATAGACCATATCAGTAGAGTTTCCAACAATATCAGTAGCCAAGGAGAATGACCAACAGGTATACTTGTGATTTTTATCATGATTGTAACTCATGTCACTTGTTTGGCCATAATGAAATAGATTGCAGGTCTAACTGTTGGAGGAGGGACATATTTCAGGCATGGTTTAGATTTGGCATGAGCAGAAGAAGAGTTGATCCTCTTTGCTATGTGGAGTGCTATATTTGCCATATATTTGGCCATATGGAAAGAGATTGTTTGCTGCCCTGTTACTCAAGGAAAAATCGTCCAAATAAGAAAAAATAAAGAGGATCTAGCACAAAACCAGTAAAGGAAGAAAGGAAGCAACCCAAGACCATGTGGAAGAAGAAGGAGCTTTAGCTCTTCAACAAGTGAAGAGCATTATCTCCTATAGTCCATGGTTATTTCATGCATACTTATTAAGGACTGTAGATTATGAGAGGTGCATAAGCTTAGGGGGAGCGTATTATGGATTTTTCAACAACATATGATGAGTTCATTTCAACCTCATGCACATTTAGGTCCACAGGATCAACCTTTCTTATTGGAGGTGAAGTGTATTTTTATGTCTGATTTATTTTCTTCCAATTTATTTATCATTGGATCAACTATGTTGTTACTAATGGTTTTTGGAGCAACTGCATCTTGGAGTGTTTATGATGTGTTTGTTGATATGTCAGCCATATAGTTACTCTATGTGCCTTCTCTAGGTGTGATGAGGGATCATACATTCAGGCAGAGTATTTGTGTTTCCAAATGAATTTGGAATGTGTTGGCATTATTTTTTGGGAAGATTTTTGTTGCTGCTACCACACATTGCAT
Source organism: Pinus tabuliformis (assembly GCA_031772625.1). Classification (NCBI taxonomy): domain Eukaryota; kingdom Viridiplantae; phylum Streptophyta; class Pinopsida; order Pinales; family Pinaceae; genus Pinus; species Pinus tabuliformis. The sequence goes on along the minus strand of CM062813.1, from coordinate 579,079,863 downwards.
GTTGGATGAGCTAGTATGGTTGCATGGTGAATTTGGTATTGATTTTGTTGCTAGATGATATTATGCCATCTGTATGTTGCTGTCATGGAGATTTGTTGGCCCATCTAGATTGTGCACTTTAGTGCTCATGTTTTTATCTATATGCATTATGCATGTTGCTGCTCATGTATTTTGCATGGATGAGAGATGATGATATATGTTGCTGCTCATATATGGAGTATACTTGCATTGTTTCTCACTGATTTGCTGCTTATGCCTCATTAATGATATATTTCTCACCTTTGATGAGGATAAATATTTGTTGTTGCTTATGATGTGTTGGGATGGGGTCCCCTAGGTTCGTTTGGGGTTAAGATAACCCAAATTTTGGTACAATTTTGTAAATAATGTAAAGTCTCCATGATTTGTGGATGCAAAGTGCATAGATGATTAGGAGTCAAAGGGGCTTAGCCCCTTGTTTTGAATAAGTTTTGAGTCGGTTTTTGAGATTCACCCATGGTTCACGGACCATGGAATTGTATGAAAAAAGTCTATAAATAGTGAGTCTTAGCGAAAGGAAGAAGTAACTAAGTAGAAATAAGATAAGGAAAATGATTGATTAAAGGAGCTAAGGCAGGAAGGCTATGCTTCCTATGCTTAGATAGAGAAAGAAAGGCTATGTACCTGTGCGCGAAGGTCTAGGTAGAGTCTGCAAACCCTTGCAACTATGTGCGCAAAGGTCTAGGTAGAGTCTGTAGAAATCTGCAACCATGTGCGCAGGGAATTTGAGTCTGTAATATATGAATTGAGATCAATAAAGACAAGTTTCTAAAGAATTATTGGGTATTTATGTTCATGTATATTTATGTTATATGCCGCTAATGGATGACTTTTTTTATGAAATATTGATTGAATGATACAAAATTCCCTTGAATAAGTCTTAATAATGTACACAATGCATGTTTAAATACTTTCGTGAAGACTTTGGAGATTCGTCTTATGTTTATTAATGACTTAAGTAGATTTGTGTGAAAACCAATTTAGGATTGTTTTCTGATGCGCGCAAGTAGGTAAATCGACTGTTAAAGGTACGCAAGGGCTGATCGTAGACCTTTGCGAAGGTCTAAAGGCTATTTTAACAAAGTTCCAATATCATGCTCTAAGAGTTTATCGATCTGCACAAATGCAGATCCAAGGCACTGGAAGACATCACACTAGTCTCTGGATGCAGAAACTTGGTTCTTGTATCCCCTTATACTGCTTCGAGTGAGACTGCAACCTGCGTTATGCGGGTTGTTCCCGAAAGGGCTAGTAGTGTAGGGTTTTGTTGGTTGGCGCAACTAACTCTGAACCTGGGTCAGGACTCCCCTAAGCCAAAAAATTGGTTTTGTTGTCGTGACCAAGATCTGCTTCAAAGAAACATGTGATGTCGCATCATTGGAACCTGACCAAGAAAGAAATTGAAAAGTGGTTGGATCAGAAGATTCACAAGTTCGTGGCACAAGAAAACAAGAATCCACACCTGTCGAAGGAAGAGTAGTTGAAAAAGTATCTGTATACAGAGATACATGATATCTTCTTCTGCACCTTCCCCATTGAACTATATGAGTGGTTGGATAAACTGACAAACAATCAAGGAAGGTGGAAGTGCGATAGTCTTATAGTGTGAACTCCAAAATTAGTGCGTCAACTAGAAGCCTCAGAAAACAAGATCGTGCGGGCTGTCAATCATTGGCTCGATCAAATTCTAGGAGGATTTGTCACATAATTTGTAGTTGATACCTCAGCCAGCTATAGTAAAGCGGAGTGAAGATTCTTCAAAGGACCGTGAGGTAAGTATTTAAGATCATTGAATACTTGGATTAAGATGTTGTTATGTGAAAAATGGGTGATGCAATTACCTTGATGTTCGGAGCTACGTGAAGTGGAAGATTCTTTAGAAATTGCAAAGGATCAGGACCAGAGTATAGTCCCTTGAATGGAACTCCTTCAAGTGACGATGAAAGGGTGGGGCGGACTATGCTGTGTAATGCTTTTCAGCTAATAACTCAGGGGATTCCTAGAACAAACCATCCATCCTCTCCACCGCCGCCTGCACCTCCACCGCATACACCTTCGCCCACACCTCCATCTCCACTGCCACCTTTCAACATGGCGAGCACAATGAAAATGCCAATCTTCAAGGGCATAGGAAGTGAAGACCTAGAGAAATTTTGGTTTTTTACGAATGTTGTATGTAAAACTCAATGAATCGCCGATGATAAAATAAAGAAATCGTAGTTGGTTACCGCTCTGTAGGATCGCACGCTAACTGGTACATTAAGTATTGTTATGATAATCCTCTTGCGACGTTAGTAGAGACTCAGACGTATTTCAACAAAGAGTTTAGTAAAGCTAAATCTGGATCAAACTCAGTAATTAGATTTAAAGAGATCATGATGAGGGTTGAAGAGATGCCCTGGGAATTTGATCAGAGGTTGAAGTGTCAGATCAGAAAGGCTAACATGCAGATCATAGATAGCCAACACTGCGAATGGTTTATTGTTGGCTTGTTGGGGCCTGACCCAAGTTCGGAAGAGTTTATTAGCCAAACAAATCCCACACTACCGGCCCTTTCGGCAAAATTCTATGGAGCGTGGACTGAAGTCTCACCCAAGGTAGCAGGGGAGGGTGCTAGAATCAGGTTTCTGCACCCTAGGGATGTCTAGATGAGGTTTGGATGGATCGCGAACCGATCTGTGCACTCGCGTTGCTCTGCATGGCATTGCGTAGATCCATTATAGTCGCTTCCTAGACTCTTATTATTATATGTGTTTATTATAGATCTGATCTACTTATTAATGTCTTTAAGCAAACATTTAACAATAATACCCAGTGCGCGCTATCATAATTCTTAAAGACAAACATAAACTCATATACAGATGCATAAACCAGAATACACAGATCCACAATATTTCAGAACCAACTTATCTTTATTAATATCTTCGTTTCAGTACAATCCACTTCCTTCCCTTCACACATAGCTACAGGGGTCCACGCACACAGCTGCAGAGCCACTACCTAACTCCTAACCTTCATGTCCCGTACTTATAGACTCAGAGCGAATATTAATTTCACAAACCCTTAACACATCAGATCTTCCAAAAAGTTGCTTCTACCCTTAGAGCCTCGCTCTATTTATACATTCCCATGGTTTGCGGACCATGGGTAGGCCGACTTACTTCTATTATTTTACATTATTTTCAGGCGGACAATCCTTTGACTCAACCTATTACATTTCGCGCTCCGCGCACTTTGCGGAACTTTTTACAATATCATTACCCTAACTTATGGGCTTTAAGCCCCAAAACTGTTACGTGGGGCCTCCACTACCCAACAAGAATATCGCTGGCGCGTTCTTCAGTCCAAAGGGCATCACAGTGTACTAAAAATAGCTCCATTCGGTTGCGAAAGTTTTTTTACTCCTATCCTCTGGCGCAATCTTGATCTGGTGGTACCTCGAGAAATCGTCCGTGAAGGAGTAGGCTTCCTGTCCAACAACATTTTCCAATACTTGGTCTGTAAATGGCATCAGGAATGGATCGTGAAAACATGCATCATTGAGCTTCCTAAGATCCACACAGATGAGAATTTATCCCTTTTGTTTTTTCTCATGTACAACCATAGGACTTACCAAGTCGGATTCCTCCACTGGTTCAATTATTCTTGCTTCATGAAATATCACCTGGTTCAATTTCACCTGGAAGCTTCATGATCTCCTTAAACCCAATCATCAACTGCGTCTCTGATTTTGGCCGGCTAAATTCTTTGTTCAATGCATCCTGAATCTCCGCTATTTCGGCATTTGGATGATTGCCAGAGTGCTTGATATACCAAGTCAGTGTGCGATCCTGCAATGCACTCACCAAGGTATCCTTTTTAATGTTATCATCCGTAACTCCGTGTGCTTCCCATACTGCCCTTACTACGAACCAAAACTGTTCTGGGTCTTCGCTTCCTACTCCTTTGAACACAGGCAACTTGATCATGCTCGCCATGTTAAACTTTTGGTTTACGCGCGGGTGTGCTAAGGCCAAGTCCGAACTCGTAATGCTTCTGATCCAACCAATCTTCAATCTCTTTCTTTGTAGGGTTCCAAAATTCTGACATCAGACATCCCTTAGGTAGATCCCGGTCCCAACAACGGAACCATTTGTTGGCTTGTTGGGGCTTGACCTAGGTTCGGAAGAGTTTATTAGCCAAACAAATCCCGCATTACCGGCCCTTTCAGCAACAGTCTGCGGAGCACGGACTGAAGTCTCACTCGAGGTAGCAAGGGAGGGTGCTGGAACCAGGTTTACGCACCCTAGGGATGTCTAGATGAGGTCTGGACGGGTCGTGAACCGATCTGTGCACTCGCGTTGCTCTGCGTGGCTTCGCATAGATCCATGGAGGTCGCTTCCTAGAATCTTTTTATTATATGTGTTTATTATAGATCTGATCTACTTCTTAAGGTCTTTAAGAAAACATTTAACAATAATACCCAGTGCATGCTATCATAGTTCTTAAAGACAAACATAAACTCATATACAGATGCATAAACCAGAATACACAGATCCACAATATTTCAGAACCAACTTATCTTTATTAATATCTTCATTTCAGTACAATCCACTTCCTGACCTACACACACAATTGCAGGGGTCCATGCACACAACTGTGGAGCCATTATCTAACTCCTAACCTTCATGTCCCATACTTACAGACTCAGAGTGAATATTACTTTCACAAACCCATAACACATTAGATCTTCCAAACAGCTACTTCTGCCCTTAGAGCCTCGCTCTATTTATACATTCCCATGGTCCGAAGACCATGGGTAGGCCGACTTACTTCTATTATTTTACATTATTTTCAGGTGGACAATTCTTTGACTCGACCTATTACATTTCACGCTCTGTGCACTTCGTGTAACTTCTTACACTATCATTACCCTAACTTATGGGCTTTAAGCCCCAAAACCATTACGCGGGGCCTCCGCTACCCAACATTTCTAGCGTCATTTTTGCCCCATTTGAGAATTGCTCTGTCACAATAGAAGATAGAAACACAAGCAAAAGCCTTGGAGATCGTGATGAGGCTGCATGCATCACCTATTCAAAATACGAACCTGGGAGTATAATAGATCCACTCACAGTTAGAGAGATTACACTTAGAAATACAAATTTTGAAGAATGACAAGAAGATTAAACCAGAAGTACTCATAGAACTATGGTGTTTGAAGTTCAAAGGCCATGGGCATGATAAGGATCAATGTCCCGTGTACGCGAATTATATTACAGGAGGGGGGTTGATTCCCTTGAAACCAAAAACCCCAGCAGGGCTGAGCATGGGGGTTGCGTTGTGGTGCACCATTTTCCAAGTTACTGGGCAACATGCAATGGTCAATTTCCATTTATTTTAGAAGTTTGTTTAGACACCCCAACAATTGTTCTGTAATTTATGCAAATCCATGGGCCACAATGAGTGCCACTGTCGAAGCTATGAGTTGATGATGGAAAGAACACCTACATATCGTATGCAAGCAGAAACTCTGTCTCTAGATCAAGGTGTCGGGGGAGTGCGCGGAGGTTATTAGGGGTGAGGATGGGGCCAAGGAGGAGGAGGACCTGGTAGGGGTTGCAGTCAGACTATCTGCTACAATTGTGGACAGCCAGGGCACTATGCACGAGAGTGCCAGAATCCTACACACCCATCATGTCAATACTGTAAACAATTTGACCATACTATAGAAGAATGCCTGGTGCTAATATATAAAATGTAGGAAAAGAAAACGCAGCCTCAACAACCTACACATAATTTACAGATGATGAGGGCTGAGCCCCGTGAAGAAGATAAAAGCGTTAATATTGTGCTAAGAAGTGGAATGAAGACTGACACTGATAAAGGTAAACAACCTGTAGAAGAATGATGGGTCCGCAAAGCACCAGAGAAAGAAACCTGCTTTAACCTGGACTACGCCAAGGAAGCTTTTATGGAAGCTAAGAAGAGCTTCACAGAGGCCTCCACCTCAGGAAACCAGGGCAAGATACAAGAACTCAATGCGCCTGTAGATGTTTATCCTTCTGTACTCACTACATTTTTGGAGACCTAAATGAAACTTCTGCATGATAGTAAGTCTGTGGAAGGCCTGCAGGAACTAATAAATAAAAGTGTCAGGAAGGAAAAGGCCCATGGTGAACACCACACGGTCAGAAAGATTAGCAAGCATAAGGAAAAAACAGGGTGAGAGATGAGGCTAACTGCACAGATAGGTGATTATGAAATGGATTAGGTCATCTTGGATCTGGGGTCTGATGAAAATGTTTTACCGAAATAGACATGGGAAAGGATGGGGAGACCTGCGCTACAGTGGTCTTCAATTTAGCGCAAGATGAAAAACCAACAGAAAACCATCCCCATGGGATGGTTATATGGAGTAACAGTTGATATAGAAGGTGCGAGAGCGGTGGATGACTTTGAAGTTATAGATATCTTCGACGACAGTAATACCTACCCTGCGCTCCTGGGAATTGACTGGGCTATTGATATGAATGGGGTCATTAATTTGAAGAAAAGAATAATGTCGTTTGAAAGAAAGTCACTTCGGGTTATAGTGCCACTGGATCCTACATAATGGATGCATTATATTAAGCCAGTCTATGAATATGAAGAAAGTGATGATGAATTGGATCAGATTTACAAGATAACAACGTGAGATCAGGACTGGATCAATCCAATGACAGATGGACAGATTGCATGGGACTGGGAGAGTTCCTACACCTCTGATTTAGATGAGGAGTTAGAGCATTGGCATAATCACTTACATGAAGTTTCTACATTGCGATGCAATATGATGACAAAGTCGTTGCGCTGTGTTTCATCAGAGGTAAGAAAATTACCTTATTATGATGGTTTAACTGACGTAGATTTGTTTTTGGAGGAATTTGAGCGTGAGGTCCCTAAGGACCACTGCTTCCAAGCATTAGAGTTGGCACTGTGTGCTACGCCTGCATGATGGTGGGGTACACATAAGGATAGTTTTGCTGGATGGCGAGATTAATGAAAAATGATGAAGCTACGGTTTGGGAATGCTAGACTAGAATGACTGAGAATTATAATGGAAGGGATGATCTGTGCGATCACCTAGCAAAGTGGAATAAAGCATGGGGAAGAAAACCATAGCTAGAGTTGGTACACGTATTTTTCCATACCTTGGATACCATCCCCATGAATTGGTATCTTGAAATGGAGCTCCTCCATGGCATTGTGGAATGGGATGTATTGAAGGAAGGGTTCTGATTGAATTTCAGTTTTGAGTGCGGGTTTGCAAGCATTGATGAAGAAATGTAGGAAATTAAAGCGGTTATCTTCAAAACACTGACGAAACCTATGGAATGGACCCAAACAGTGATCTAGATTTAAACAGGAATGCAACAAATTACAGAGATAACCATAAATATAGATATGCAGTGGAAATAATACTTCATTTCATTAATGTAAAATACTAAAATATGCTTACAAATAGAAATGGAAATAAACCAGCTAGGGCAATGGTAGCTTATCTCTGAAAAGAGATGTGCCTCTGAACTGTGTTACAATGAGGCTCAAATGCCTATTCATTGTTGAGAAATAATGAAAAATCCTAAACATCCAAAAATTTAACCCTAGGATATGAAACGCCAAACTGTGGGCCTTGTTTGGGTAAATTGGTACATCAACTTCCCGAGGTTGTAACTTTGGCATACGATTTTCGTTTGACACACAAAATAGCTCGTTAGAAATATCTATCCAAGGGCTATAACTTTGGGAAGATAAACATCGGTCGATGACCCATGTTGCTCCTGGTTTTCCCAAAAAACGTCGTTTAGGGCCGAAAAAACTGCTAAAAATAGTAAATTATGCTACAATTAAGGAAATTGAAAAACTGAAAGAGACAGTTGTGGGGTTCCAAGTGGGATAGGTGGGTGACCACCAACATCCAGTTGGATCAACCAGACTGGAGAACCCAACTACACCACGCACTAGAATTCTATAATGTGACTGCTGAAGAGGAAGAAGAAGACCCCAGGAACATCAATATTCTGGAAGCGGAAGGAAATCGCAAATTGGAGGGACCACAAATAGGAAAACCAAACATCTCTACACCTTTGAAAACAAAGCAAGCAAACACTGGCACTGAGGAAGAACCAAAGTTCATGAAAATTGGAGATTACTAAGACGACACTACAGTAGATAAAGTTGTTAAATTACTCCGCGAATACCAAGATCTCTTTCCAACTAAGTTTTCAGATCTAAAGGGCATAATAGATGATTTGGGCCTTCTGAAGATCACACTGAAACCGGACATGAAGCCTATTAAACAAAGGCCTTATCGCCTTAATCCTAAGTATAAGGAAAAGGTTCGCCATGAGTTGGATAAGGTGCTGGAGGTAGACATCATGGAACCTGTTGAAGAATCTGACTGGGTGAGCCCGATGGAGGTTCAAGAAAAGAAACAAAAAGGTGAAATAAGGATCTGCATAGATCTGAGGAAGCTTAATGATGTATGTGTCCATGATCCATTTCTGATGTTGTTCACAGACGAAGTGCTAGACAATGTTGGAGGACAGGAGGCCTATTCCTTTACTGACGGGTATTCAGGGTATCATCAAATCAAGATCGCGCTAGAGGATAGAAGAAAAATGACCTTCACAATATAGTGGGGGTATTTTCAGTACATTGTGATGCCATTTGGACTAAATAATGTGCCTATGATATTTTCCCGCGTAGTCGTTGCAACGTTCAAGGAGTTCATTCATAAGTTTATGGAGGTATACTTTGATGACTAGAAGGTGTTTGGATTAGTGAAGCACAATGTAGCAAGTCTGTGCCTGATGTTGGATACATGTCGTAGATACTAGATCATGCTGAATTTGAAAAAATGCATATTCGGTGTTCCTTTTGGGATCTTGTTGGGTCATGTTGTGTGCAAGTAAAGATTGATGGTGGACCTTGCAAATATTGCAGTAATTTTGAACTTGGAAGCCCCTAGGAATGTTAAACAACTGCACTCAACGCTGGGACATATGGGATACTATAGAAAATTTATTAAAGCCTATGCTTAAATTACTACGCCCATGGAGAAACTACTAGAGAAGGATGTGACATTCTGTTGGGACAAAGAATGTTAGAGAAACTTAGATGTGTTGAAAGAAAAGGTGGTCACTACGTCGATCTAAGTATTTCCTGATTGGAAAAAGAAGTTTCATGTACATGTGTATGTCTCTTGCATTGTGTTGAGTGCAGTGCTAACACAGGTCGATGAAGGAGAAATAGACCATCCTATAGCCTTCGCAAGTAGGAAGTTATCGAAGGCTGAGAAAAATTATTCAACGATTGAGCGTGAAGGGTTGGGCATGGTGTACGCGCTGCAAAAGTTCAGGCATTATCTGTTGGGGGGCATTTCAATATGTAGACAGATCATTGTGCCTTGAAATACTTGGTTAACAAGCCTATGTTGGGGGCGAATATCTGCAAATGGTTGCTATTATTTTAGGAGTATGACTTTGAAGTCATTGTGAATCCGAAGAGGTTAAATGCTGGACCTGACCATCTGTCGCGAATCGAAACAGGAGAAGAACCTAATAATTTGGAGGAGGGGTTTCCAGATGTGCGACTGTTTTTGGTGTGCATAGAGGATGACCATTTTGTAGACATTATTAACTTCTTGACTACGAGGATGACTCCAAAAGGATATACAAGTCAGCAGAGGAAGGAATTAGTTGTGTGCGTGACCATTTTTTCAGTTATTGTGGGATATTTGTATAAAATGGGTGCGGATGAAATATTTTGAAGATATGTGCTAGAATTTGAGTGGGACAACATTCTCGCTAAAGCTCATGGGGGAGTTGTGGGAGGCCATTATGCAGGCAAAGCAATTGTGCAGAAGATTTTGTGCGCAGGTCTATGGTGGCCAACACTGCACAAGGATTCCAAGGCATACTATAAGGTGTGCGATGCATGTCAAAGAACTGGCAGACCATCATGAAGGGATGAGTTACCACTACATCCTCAAGTATCTTTGTAGCCCTTTGAGAAGTGGGTGATTGATTTTGTTGGGCCAATTCAGCCCCCTAGAAAGAAAATAGGTGCACGCTATATTATCACTGTGACAGAATATCTAACCAAATGGGTGGAAGCACAACCGGTTAAGGATTGTACAGGGGATATGACAACAAAATTCTTGTTTGAGTATGTCTTAACTAGATTTGGATACCCGAAAGTGTTGATGAGTGATAGGGGTACGCACTTTCTGAATGAAATGATCAACCCATTGATTGAGGAATTCTAGGTCTACCATTAGAAGAGTACACCATATCACCCACAGGAAATCGGAACTGTTGAAGCCTTTAATAAAATTTTGGAGAACACGCTAACAAATATCTGCAACATTCATCAAAATGACTGGGATGTGCACGCACCTACAGTACTATGGGCTTATAGGACTACTTGTAAGAAGCTGACAGGCCAAACGTCGTTTATATTAGTATATGGGGTCGAAGCCGTAATGTCGATGGAATACGTTGTGCCTAGTCTGCGAATTGCAAATTTAACGGATGTGGTAGATCGCTAGGCCTTGGAGGAATGGCTCGTGCAACTGATGGAGATCGAAGAAGATTGATTTTTGGTAGGATTCCATCAACAAGTATAAATGGAACGTGAAAAATCATGGCATGATCTCCATATCAAGCTTCGCAAATTCAAGGTAAACAATATTTTCCTCTTATATGATAGTAAATTCACTAAATTTCTTGGTAAATTCTAGATGCATTAGTTAGGGCCATATATTGTCAAAGAAATTATAGATGTTGGTGTAGTTTAGCTTGCAAAGCTGAATGGGGAACCCTTTCTAGGAAGATTGAATGGGAGTAGATTGACGTTATATACAGGGGATTCTACGTAATGACTATATGGCAGCAAGATAGTCTTAGTGCTCTAGGTAGTTGCAAGGGAGTGCGAGCCTTTAAACTACATTGTCAGCGTGGGAGGACAAGGTAGCAAGCAGGCTGCGTGGAGAGTGATGAAGATGCAACCCGTGAAGCTGTGCTCAGGAAGCTGCACCAAAAGGGAAGGTACCATGCAGCCCAATAGTAAAATGACCATTGGAGTTATTGTTCATGACTTGACGGCCAGAAGACGGTTAAGTGGAGCGGGGTGGCATAAATTAAGGCAAAAATATTTGAAGATCTGTTGCCAAAATAGAATTTATTAGCAGAATTTGGGGGGAATGGTCAAATTTGAATTCAAAACCCCCTATAAATTACACGTGCCAGTCCAACAAAGAACACTTTGCACTCTAAGACATGTTGCTGAATTTTATTGTCTGTTTCCGATGAGCTGAGCGTTCTAGGAAGAATTCCTATCACGAGTAAAAGTTTTTCTGGTATCCCACGATTTATTTATCGAGAGAATGAATTTTGCTAACCCCGTTGAAGCCCTAAGTTCAGAAGCCGCTGTGTCCAATGCACTAAGGCCAGAAGTATCGAGTGTAGACACTACACCTATGGTGCCCACAACGCCAATGTCACCTAGGCTGAAACAGACTGTGACAAAAGACAAACAACCTGAAATGAAAGAGAAGCAACTAACAAGGAAGGAAAAATAGAAGAAGACGGTGCCAGTGCACATGTCACCCAGGAGGCCTACCAAAACATAGGCAAAGTAGAAGAAAGATAAGCAGCCAGAAAGAGTAGTGGACCTGGAGGTGGAAGAATTCGAGGGAATGGAGGAAATTGATGCTGAAGGGGTGGAATTCACGACGACGCTGCCAAAGTATATCCCTCCGCGGAAGGGAAAAGCAAAGATAACAAAGGACCTTGATACAGGGAAGTTTACAGTATCCATGCCCTTGTTGTCTAAGCAGGTCCCTTTTGAAGGTCCTCGGCTCACGCGGATCCTGTTGTTAAAGATGGAGGATTGGGACCTCGTGGACCACACTAAGTTTTCCCACTTGGAAATGGATAAATATATGTGAAAATTCTATTACAAAGAAATGAGTGTTACAACAATGGAGTTGATGGAATGGGTCTGTGGTGTTGAGCAATCAGATTTTCTCAATCTGTTATTGGTGCCACATTATCACCGCACCCCAATTAATACGATATGTGTGTGCCAACTACTCACACTGGTGCATAATGGGTGCTTATGGCTAGGATAACCTATCCCCATCATGGACATGTTGATTCACAGAATCACATAGCTGCCTTACAAAGGTGCGAACCCTACCAAGGAGTTTGGAGGGAAGACTGGGGAGAAAGAGCTTGCAGACAAGATGAAGAAGGATTACGATCTCCTCAAGAAGCTACGAGGGTATTCCAATCTCTCTATTACGGAACATACAATTCAATTTGTTGCCTAGATTTTACCAGGGAAGGTTATGAGAAAATGCCGCGTGGACGAAGTTCCAACGCTAGTAGTTTCACTCGCTGCACAGTGCGCTAAAGGCATACAATTTAATTGGGCTAGGTACCTTTGTCAAGAGTTCCTAGAAAACTGCCAAGAAGCCCAGGAGGAAACCAATCTGTTCCACTACACTTGGTTGTTGCTATAAATTGTGCTCATTGCATGGAGATTACCGGATGAAAGCCAATTTCCTCCACTCAAGGAAGGATTGCCAGAGGCAGCACAATTCACCTCCTTATGGTCTACCAATAATGCTGCGCGGATTGCAGAGACAAAGATATTTTGGACTCTTATGGAAATGGATATCCATATGGTACTCAGTCAACATCCAAGGTTGTCCCCAACCTTGTTCACCCAACAACCAACCTACATGACGTTTAAGGCTAACTTCCATAGAGTCTATATCCAAGCACGAAAGAATCGAGTGCAGAAATGGCACCAGTTGCCATATTTGGTGTCAAAAATGGATGTGCAGGAGGTCGTATGGTTATGACCTACAGAGTGGTGCACCCTATTAGAAGTAGATGTTGGAACAAGCACGAGCGCGTAAAGTTTTGATGCGCAGAAAAGAAAGGAGGCCGCTAAGAAAGTTGTTCATACCCTATCAAAATAGAAAAAGAAGGAAGTTGTAGAAAAGGATCTTATAGAGCAAGAACGCGCTGCTAAGGAGCATGCGGAACAAGAGCATCGTGAGTCACAGAAAGGTGATAAGTCACCTTCACCAGAGACAGAGTAGGACGATATTTTAGGACAAGGCGATAGAGGTGATGAAGGGCAGAGCACCCCCTTTATTTTCAAAATATGTGGCAGGGAGCAGAAGTGAGGAACACGAAAGAAGAAAAAATATGATAAAACACGGGTTGATCCCATGGTATTAAAAGAGGGAAATCTCGATGAGATCGACGATAAAATTTGGGACACCAAAACTAAAGTGTTGCAGAAGTTCGAGCAATAATACATGCAAACACTTGGGGGCATCCAAGGCGAGCGACGCACAAGCCAATCTGGCATGAGGAAAGAGTATAATTATGGAGATGGATTGGTCGCAGGACGCTAGAGTCGTCCCTTTACCTGAAGGGTTAGTCTGTTCAGAGACTGATGAAAAATGCATGGTGCTTCACACAATAAAAAACATGGGATTGAAACTTACCTCGTTGTTACTTGAGTCTTTACATGCATTACATCAGGGGGTCCTGGAAGAGCTCAAGATCAGAGAACAACGATCACTCACTCCCGTCAGTGAGTTCAAAGTCAATAATTAGTAACTAGTCATTGAGAAGACGTAGGCTCTGAAGGAAAAGGAGGAACTATAGGCACGTAGCTCAAGTGTGGAGTCAGCAGTAGCAGAGGCATGTAAGACAATGCTTGAACTTCACATCCTGGATGATGCATAGTTTGAAGCCAAAGTCAGAAAATTAGAGCAGAAGTTGGTCGAGTCACTTTTGAGTTCAACATGAAGATTGCAGAGCTACAATTAAAGTTGCAGCCCACAAATCCGCCTAAGGTCCGAGAGTAGCACAGAGTCACAATTAAGGAAGGCATGGCTACCTTGGATACAATAATCACTGACTGTGCAACACTATTTGATAAGGCTATGGAGATATTTACCAATCTGCAGGAGGATCCGAACCTGCAAATATTGAACACAATGGTAAGGGAGAGGCAATGCCAATATGATGAGGTCAAGGCAATTGTGTGCACCTTAGCACCAGTGCAACACCTTGCCAAGTTACAAGAAGGAAAGTAGCTACTGGCACAGGTAGAGGAAGCATAAAAGAAAGAGGCCTTGCTAAAGGCTAGGTTGCAGCCTTGGTTGGATGAGGCTTATTAGATCATGCTCTCCATTCAAGATAATCTTAAGGGATTGCAACAGATGCAGTGGATGATGAGGCTAGAAATAGAAGGACTAGCCATTGAAAAATTGGTCGAGGAGGTTCGAAAGGCAGCAACACAGAGCGTTGCTGAAGTTGCAGTGATCCAGGTGAAGTTGGGGGATCTTCACAGCAAGATCACGGTGCCAACAAAATGACTCGAGGGTCAGTCATGATATTTGTGTTGGGGGCCTATTGGGATGGGGTCCCCTGGGTTAGTTTGGGGTTAAGATAACCCACAATTTGGTACAATTTTGTAAATAATGTAAAGTCTTCGTGATTTTTGGATGCGGAGCGCGTAGATGATTAGGAGTCAAAGGGGCTTAGCCCCTTGTTTTGTATAAGTTTTGATCGGTTTTTGAGATTCACCCATGGTCATTGGACCATGGAATTGTATGAAAAATGTTTATAAATAGTGAGTCTGTAACAGTCCAAAGTAAATATAAAATTAATTTCTTAATTCAAATCAGAATCACCAAATAAGTACATACCTATATTATCTGTGATCAATGTCTGCCAGATGACAACAAGGTTTTGGGGGCGACTCTCCACCCAATCGTAGGCTTAATTGTGCAAGGATTTGCTACAACTGGCCACCCCCGAGCCCTCAATCAACGTACTACTGCCAATGACTCCTATGTCTTAGAACACCATTCTCCCAAGAGAATGAAAGATAGAATCTTGGAAAGGTGGAATGCAGGAATGCCTCTCATCTTCCTCACCATCTATTAAATAGAACAACATTGGAAGGGGAACCACATGCACACACTCCATGTGTCTACATGCAACTTTCTTTTGATTTTTAGCTTTTCTTGTTCTATTTCCTTCTTTTTGATAGTTTTCTTGTTTTATTTCTATTTATTCTTATTTAGAGTTTTAGTATGGTTATTACTATTTTTATTTTTATTATTTTTATTTATTTTCTTTGTATATATTTTGAATATCATTTATTATTTAACATTTATGATTTATTATTTATTATTAAGTGATTTATTTATTATTTCTATTATTAATTATTAATTATTAATTATTTTTATTATTTACTATTTATTATTCTTATTATTTATTATTTATTATTAAGGGGAGGGATATTACATACTCTCCCCCTTTAAGGAACTTCGTCCCGAAGTTATGTTGAATTATGTATTATGCATTATTTTTATTATTTATTGTTTATTATTTTATTTACTTCCTGTTTCCAACACCCTCTGCCGAACTAGTATAACCAGCAGGCATTGAAAGTCCCCAACACCCTGGGAAATCTCAAGGAATCTCTGTCCTTTTTCCCACTTTCGGCACCAGGAAAAGCCTGACCCGGTCTGTATCCTAGTCCAAGGTTGGCCCCAAGGCTCGCGCCTGACTCAAACCTCATCTGCCCCAAGGCAGGCATCCGGTCCGGTACTCAATGACCCCGGGCATCTCGCAAGGCTGGCCCACTCCCTCCACAACTACTAAGGTGCACAGCCCCAAGCATCGAATTCCTTTACATCCCTTCCAGACTTCGACATTCCAATCCAATAATAGGAACCTAGCCTAGAACATCAGGCACTTGGCCTCCTCAAGATGGTCCCATAGCTCTTCTAGAGCTATCCATCAAGAGCTATACACAAGACAAAGGAACCAATGGCATATGTAGTGTTGATTGAGTTTTGTCCCCAGCCCATATGGTGTTACTTATTCTCCCTCGTGCGTATGGGCTCGCACGAGATCATCAAATAAACTGGCCCTCTCAGCCCATTTGTGGAGTCCTGTGAAGCATCACATCTCCACATGCATCCAATGCATTAACCATACCATCATAGTATCATAGGAAATAATCCACATGCCAACTCTTGCATGTCATCATAAGAACGCTCATCTTTGTTAATTGCAACATTATGAATAATAAGGAATTGCATGCTCATGCATGTCATAGATTTGTACGGAACTATCGCATGCTTCAGTTATAGCATCAACATAATTATATTAAAGACATATCATGACTTCTCATAAATGAACCACATGTCAATAATCCTCATATTATAGCATCATAATTCCTATGCCACGTTATGCATATCATATCCATCATGAGTATTGAAGATTAAATACCTATCATCACTTACTAAATGAATATGTCAATAGATCTTGACATAACATCATAAGGCCTCTGCATATCGCTACTATCGTATGGATACCTTATCACTATAAGAACCATATGTACATCATTATCTTCCTACCATGATAGCATGAAACATCGTCAATATGTTTTCATCAAGTTGTCAATTACTTTTCAATAATCAGTTCGACTTCTTTCTACTAGGTAGTTGATTATTTACACCAATGGTATAATCATCTAAGTACATCGTTAAATTTCACATGAGCCTCATCATCTTGAGTCTTAATCTCTCGTCATATATTCTTCCTAGTGATAGCATCATTATTTAAATCATCTATCTCAAAATTAAAATCCTTTGATTTTACATCCATTTACCCTTTGGCTTACTGATTCCAATACCACTATGCAATTGCATATAAACATTTTTTCATCATGATTTAATTTTATATCATGCTTAATTTACTTGCACGGATTTGTTAATCCATGTTGACTTATTTAACAATCAGCACTTCATCCACAAAAATATTTTCTGATCTCGTCGAGTTCGTAAAGTTCGTATCTCAATACCACTTGATAGCTTTCTCATAAATTTAGTTTCATCAAGTTGGCAAAAGACTCTTTCTTATTAAATAGTATCATTATTTTAGATTTTGAAACAGTTGGAAACACTACTACCATCATTGTCCATGAGAAACTTAAATGTGGAAACGACCTCTTTTAACGTTATGGAAAGTCCTACTCATGAAACAATGAGTCAAATACAATCTCTATTAATTGACTTTCACTTCTTTTGTCACTATGTACACAATCCTTCTCAAGGTATCCGTCTAAAATTTCTAGCAACATTCCTTCCTATATCTTCCTCGTTTATTATCATTTGGTCATCATGTAACTTCACACCTTCACATTTTTAAAATATGTAGATCATCATTATGACCATTACCAATGGTGTTTCTAGCTCTACTCATTAATACCTTTAAAATAACTTTCTTCTTGATAGAACATCCCTTCATTTTCTCCTATCTGATATTCATAAATATATTTTTCTTTTTCTCCCTATCTTGATTTCCTACTATTCCATGTCTGTTGGCTTCAAAAATGGAAGTTTCTTCACTTCATTCTATTTTATTAAATTGACTTGAATTTCTCACCTCCAATCATTGTGGTTTTTCCTCCTCTCCTATAGCACTGATATACCTTGGAAATGTTGTTACTATTTCCAACTTGGGTAAGACCTGATAAATAAATTCATTAAGATAGCTACCAAGTGTAATCCACTTATCTTTTCCTGTTTTAAGACATCAACATAATAAAATCTCCTTATCATACGTCTTGTTATCCATAATTCATTCATATAGTTAGTCACCTATGAAAAACTTTACAATGTGGCCCTCCCATTGTTATAGATGTTGTTATGCACACAACTTATCTTCTCCATGCCTTACAGGTTCCTTAAAATAACCTTCATTATTACCCTGATTTTTCAAGTTCATTAGTTGATTGCCAATATTTTCTTCTTTATGTGCGTCATCCTTAGATAGACCTTATAGTGATACCTTTTGAGTACCAAGTCATGATTATACCAACTCTTCCATTATGTTCTAAAATCAGTTGTTTCTTCTTATTGATTTTCGGTAAAGTCAAAATAATCTGACTCGATGACAGCTGGACAATCGAGTTAACTCAGCGACAACTCGAGTTATTAAATAATAAAGAAAAATAGACTTCGTCGTTTATGACAAAGCTTGATAACCAAAACTGCTAAGTAGACTGATTGTATTAAATTTAACCATGAGTGAACTAGGCCATGGTGGGCACAGGAAACTATATTCGAAGTAAGAATTTAAAACAACATGAGCTTTCTCGAAATTTAACTTCCTTCGCAATCGCATCAATTGAGGGGTGGATAACATAAGGATAGAAAACTTGAAAATTAAATTATTTGACTATCTTTCGAAGGACCCAAAATTTGATAATCCATAACTCTGTTCCCTCTACGTGGAGGCACCCAAAAAAATTATTGACAGTACCAAAAGTTACCATTAAATAAATCTTATTGCATTTCATTCTTTCACGGAAGAGAATCGAGTATTGTAAACTCGTTTTCATTAAAATTCACATAATATATTAGGAGGAAACTCCCTAAGGTAAAAGGAATAATTTATGGGCTATCACGCAAGGGTTTTAATAATCAAGGAAAGAGGGGCTTTACAAGAATAGAGAAAATTTGGGGTTATGGACAACTACTACTTGCATGGATTTTTTTATTTTTTATTTTCTATTTAAATTAAGTTATTTCACTTCATTAAAAAAAATATGGATTTATTTAATTAAGGTAAAATAAAAAATTTCTCTTTTAAAACCCCACGTTCTGTACAATTACAAAGCTTTCCATGCCTCCATGGGCCCTACTTGAGAATCCCCAACAATTCCCAAGAAATTTGATTATAAATAATTGGGTGGTCTCTGGATTAAGAAAATTGGAATAAACAACCAGTAAAGATGCAAGGGACAACAAGAAGGAGCCCGGATATGAAAATATGTACATGATAAGATTACCTATGGAGATTACTCATAGGAATGACTTTAAAAATGAACACCATCAAAATATAACTATGCAGTAAATATGCACTGAATAAAAAATTTACGTGTATAGCGAGGGTTTGTAGAAAAAATATGCGGCCTCCTGGAAGTAACCATCCTGTAACTTCAAAACAAGTCAAGTTAAAAATTCCAACAAAATAATATTTTTTTTCTAAGATGCCCATAGGCCCTAAGGGTTGAGCCAAAGCTCTGATACCATATGTAACAGTCCAAATTAAATATAAAATTAATTTCCTAATTAAAATCGAAATCAACAAATAAGTACATACCTATATTATCTGTGATCAATGTCTGCCAGATGACAACAAGGTTTTGGGGATGACTCTCCACCCAACCGTAGGCTCAATTGTGCAAGGATTTGCTACAACTGGCCACCCCCGAGCCCTCAATCAACGTACTACTGCCAGTGACTCCTATGTCTTAGAACACCATTCTCCCAAGAGAATGAAAGATAGAATCTTGGAAAGATGGAATGCAGGAATGCCTCTCATCTTCCTCACCATCTATTAAATAGAACAACATTGGAAGGGGAACCACATGCACACACTCCATGTGTCTACATGCAACTTTCTTTTGATTTTTAGCTTTTCTTGTTTTATTTCCTTCTTTTTGATAGTTTTCTTGTTTTATTTCTATTTATTCTTATTTAGAGTTTTAGTATGGTTATTACTATTTTTATTTTTATTATTTTTATTTATTTTCTTTGTATATATTTTGAGTATCATTTATTATTTAACATTTATGATTTATTATTTTTATTATTTATTATTAAGTGATTTATTTATTATTATTTATTATTATATTATTATTTATTATTCTTATTATTTATTATTTATTATTAAGGGAGGGATATTACAGAGTCTTAGCGAAAGGAATAAGTAACTAAGTAGAACTAAGATAAGGAATTGGGTTGATTAAAGGAGCTAAGGCAGGAAGGTTTTGCTTCCTGCGCTTAGATAAATAAAGAAAGGCTCTGTAGGTGAGTGCGCAGAAGCCTACGTAGAGTTTACAACTGAGTGCACAGACCCTTGCAGCTGTGTGCACAGGGCAGTTGAGTCTGTAATCTGTGAATTGAGATCAATAAAGACAAGTTTCTGAAGAATTATTGAGTATTTATGTTCATGTCTATTTATGTTATATGTCACTGATGAATGACTTGTTTTATGAAATATTGATTGAATGCTACACGATTCTCTTGAATAAGTCTTAATAATGTATGCAATGCATGTTTAAATACTTTCGTGAAGACTCTAGTGATTCCTCTTATGTTTATTAATGACTTAAGTAGATCTACGTGAACACCAATTTAGGATTTCTTTCTGATGTGCATAAGTAGGTAAATCAACTGTTAAAGGTCTGCAAGGGCTAATCGTAGACCTTCATGAAGGTTTGAAGATTGTTTTAACAGAGTTGCAATAACGTGCCGTAAGAGTTTATTGATTTGCTCGAAGGCAGATCCAAGGCATTGGAAGACATCACACTAGTCTCTGGATGCAGAAACTTGGTTCTTACATCCCTCCATACTACTTTGGGTGAGACTGTAGCCTACGTTACACAGGTTGTTCCCGAAAGGGATAGTAGTGTAGGGTTTTTTTGGTTGGCGCAACTAACTCTAAACCTAGGTCAAGACCCCGTGAGCCAACATGATGGGTTGGTACAATGGATGTTGTTGCTTGGTTTTTCTCTCATAGGGAGATAGAATGTGATGATGTGGATGTATTTGTTGCTGCTTATGACATATTCCTATGTTGCTTCTATTAGTTTACTTTCTTGTCGGTACACATGAGGAGTATGGTGGTTGTATGGTGATTTTGCTGTAGGATATTTGTTGATGGGATAATGGCCCCATGCACTAGCACATTTTTTGGTTAGTGTTCCTATTTATTTTCTCATTTGAAGAGCTTATGTTAAAATTGTTGGCTTATAGGGGCCTAAACCAGGTCCAGAAGAGTTATTTATCCAAACAAATCCCATAGCTACCAGCCCTTTTAGCAATAGCCCGCGGAGCGCAGATTGAGGTCTCACCTGAGGTAGCAGGGGAGGGTGCTGGAACCAGGTTTCCACACCCTTGGGATGTCTAGATGTGATTTGGAGGGTTCGCGCACCGTTCTATAGCCTCGCGCGTCTCTGCTTTCCCACAGATCCGGACCAGGGCTATTTCTTGATACTAATTACTTGATGAGTTATTATAGATCAGATCTACTTATGGTAGTCTTTAAGCAAAAATTTAATCAAGATAACTAGTGTGTGCATTCAAAAGAGATACATATTTGCATTAACCTAGAACACAAGCGTACGCATATAGATTCAACAGAAATATTAACCATAAGTCAATCAGATCCACAATAGTTCAGCTTTGACACAATAATTTGGAATCACCTTATCTTTATTCAACTTCTTCCGTCAATACAACCAAATCTATCCTGCGCACTCAGCTGCAAGGGTTCGCGCACACAACTGCAGACTCTACCAGGCCTCTATGCACATAGTTGCAAAACCTCTATCTACTATCCAATACCCTCGACTTGGACTTACAGACACTCCAAAACTTTTTATCTTATGAACCCATTACCATTCAAATCATTCCTACACAAAAACTAGCTACTCCTAACCATAGAGCCTCACTCTATTTATACATTTCCCTAGTCCGCGGACCATGGGCGGGCCGACTCAACTTACATTCCTTTACATCATCTTTGGGTGGACAACCCTTTGACTTGACTTATTATAATTCGCACTCCACACATCCCACGGAGTCTTTACCCTATCTCTACCCAAAATTTCGGGCTTTGTGCCCCATGACCGTTACGCGGGGCTTCTGCTACCCAACAGTCCCCCAACACAATCATGGTGACTCATCCCGAGTCACACGGTGGGTGTAGTGATCTTAGCATGTAGATTGGTCAACAACTTCTGCACATCGCATGTTCCTTCAATAAATTCTGTTGCAAGCCTCTGTACCTATTCAAAGTGAGCCATTGATGCATCTGTATCACTTGCAGTTGCTTTCTCGATATCACATACTGCCTGCATATGCGCTAACTTGCCTCAATAGTTGTAGAGACACTAAAATCTTCATCGATCCAGGGCTGGATGTGTTCTTTAAGCACTGCCTCTTGTTTCCGCACCGTGTCAACTTGAGCCTTGAGAGCCTGGGCCTCCTTCATTTTAGCCAACTACTATGTGATAGTGACCATCTATGTAGCCCCTAGCTGTGTCATAGGCCTGCTGTAACTTGCACACTTTGATTTCCACTCATTGTATGGTTGGCTCCTCCTGGAGGGATGTGAGCATAACGAGAGACTATTCTAGTAGTCTCGAGCATTCATGGACAACGCTCCTCATCATTTCCAATCCAGCTTGAATTTTGTCGCGGGTCATTATCGATCTTCTGAAGGTTTGGGTGGCTGTGCATTGAGTCTGAGCTCTATAATTTGTAAAGTTAGTTCCCCCTGGGCTTTTGTAGCCTCCTCTTGGGCCGTACGAAATCCGACGGCCATGTGTTGAATCTTGGTAGCTGTTGGAAGGTCTCTGGGGATAGATAGCTCCACTATCATGTTGCACGCCTCTGCCACAACTTGTTCTACTTCCTGGTAGCATGTGGCCAAGTCATCGTGCTGGAGAGTGACTTGTTCTAACTTTGCCTTCTCCTCTGTCAAGGTGTGGAAGGTGCAACCTTCCCTGGCACAAAGCTCATTAGTTACCCCCTCTTGCAGTTGGTATACTATTTCCCTAGACAGGATGGCCAGATTTAATCCCCAACTACATTCTCCAGCTAGGACAATGCCTGATGGCAATGGCAAGGGGTTTAGTGTGTGCGTGCATACCATCTGCTCGGCGACGGCTGTATCTTCTGCTAGATGTAGGGTGACCCTTCCTGGGGTTCACACCTGTAATGCCTGCAACTTCTCTCAGATCTCCCCCAACATAGTTGTCTGCTCGGTGATTAGTTATATCAATGCACCGGTGGGAACATTGCTCGTTGGCTGGCTGCTGTCAATGAATTCTTTCTCCAGAGCCTTCGCTATTTTGTGCTTTTTTCATGCGACTGGTGATTCCTTACCATGTAGCTGCTTGATGTGGTCCTGCGTCTTTGTTTCCTGTTGCGGGTCCTCTTCCAAGTCCATTTCCTGATCTGCCTGGTTCTCTTCTGTTGTCAGGTTCTTGGTAGCCTCTTGCTGCGAAGCAGCCTATTGTTCTTGACGTGTCTTTTCTGCCAGTTGAGTGAGTCGTTGCTGGTGTTCCTTCCACTACTGTTGTGTTGCCATCTTGTCAAGAACGGCCTTGTCTGGGACGCGCCATTTTGGAGGCCATGCTACTAATACTGTGTAAATGGCATCATTTGTTGCAACGAACGAAAGTATGACCCATGATTGCTTTGGATCCTTTCGTGCCTGGATATACAAGTGATGCATGTCCGCTTTGAACTCGACTGTGCTTTGGAAATTGTTGTAGATCATGGGAGACATCCGCGGTCTTCGAGCAATCCATGTCTGTATATTCCCTTCCATGGAGGTCCAAAAAGCCCAAATTTCAGAAACCCTTGCTGTGTCCTTTGTAGCCCAGAGCGAAATATACCGCACTGCTTCGGGTAGGCTATCTTCAATGTTGGGAAATTGGCTCTCCTGTGGCAGTTCGCCTGTAACTAGAAGGATTGATAAGAGCAACCATGCATAATGAAATGTCTTACCTTTGTTTCGTGCTTCTTGACAATTGGTCAGAAATTCGTCGCATAAAAACTGTGCCCAATTGAACTGAACCCCTTCAGCGCACTGCCCTGCCAATGCAATGACAGGAGCTGGCACCTCATCTACGCAACACTTCCTCATGAGTTTACTAGCTAGTAGCTGAGTGGCAACTCGTACTATGCAGTCGTTGATGCTTGCTATGACATACCCACGCTTTCCTTTTTCCAGCTGGTATTTTGCCTTCATTGTTTTGGCGAGGCCTACCTCGCTACTTGTTCCTGCTATGTCTGTGGGGTCATTCCCTTTAAGCGGCAGGTGCGTAATTCGGTGGATTAAGTCGGCTGTGATTGGAATCGGCTCTTCCAACCAGAGATATCCATCATGTATGAGACAAAGCAGTTGTCGGATCACAAATATGGTGATGGTCGCACGGTGATAGTGAGGTATCCACCTTAGATTCAGTAATCCCACCTTCTCCACACCTAGTAACCACTTCTGTGGCAATAATTTGTCTTCAGCCAATTTGGGGAACTTGTCGTTGTCTGCAAGGTCCCAATATTCGAACTTGATGCTTGGAACGTGCCCCAGCGGCAACCCCTCAAACCTTATTTCATTTGGAAGAAGTGGGGTCTAGAGTGTAGTCTTTGTAGTGTCCAAGTCCTTCGATATATTGGTCATCCCAGTCCACGGAGAGAGATATGAAGGTAGTGACGGGAGTTGGAACACCACGTCTTCTTCCTCAGCCTATGCGTCAATATGATCAATCAGGGCTTGTAGATTGTCATCGTCCTCGCCAGGTTCGGTGGTGACTTCTTTGCCCTTGTCAAATGTCGACCTTTTGTTGAACCTTCGTGAGGCCTGGACTGTCCCTATTGTCTTCTTGTTCTTCCTGGGTCACGGTGTGCGTGGAGACTTTGGAACTTCGGGGACCTGAGTCATGTCCTTTGGCTCTTCCTGATTTAGTTGCAGTTCCTCTGCGAACCGTGCTCGGGTTCTGGCCATGGTACTCATGGGGTGCCTGGTAGCTGAGTGCTCACTGCTCTTAACTGGTTCAAAGTGCCAATATTGCAGTGTCGTCCATAGATTATGAGATTTGAAAAAATCCATTCCCTTCTTTTCCAGTTTATTAACAGTGTCTAGACGACAAATGTTTGTGTATCTAGGTCAGAACTTTTGCCTTAATGTCCCGTCGCCCGCTCCTCCTTGACGTAACCCGAATTTCTTGTCATGAATAGTGTTGCTAACGGTCATCTTTCGAATTTTCCCCGCGGTAATCCTTCAGGCGCAGCTGTGATATTGTGGACTGAATGACTTGGTAGAGAACCTTTTTTCTGCACCGGCTTCCCGCGGACTTTTTTATAGTCCCACGCCTTCTTTCAACTGCTTGGGGTGCTGAGACTGTATTTTCTACCGTTAGTCAGGTGTTCGCACCTTTGGTGCGATTCCACAACTTCCCTGCTAGCCCGGGCTACGAGAACCTCTCAAGTGTCTGGATAGTTTTTCTTTCGTTAGGCGTCGTTATGGGGGGTGTGTTCTTCCGTAAGTGTGGGTGCAACCATGATAGCAGGGTCACAGCTCGTTCCTGTGCTGTGGGATACCCGACCGAGCCTAATCTCCTTATGTGTAGACTGGCGCAACTTTCATGGGCACCGCGACATGCCATTCTGCTGAATTCATCCCCTCTTAGTGCACTTTTCTTCCTTGGTCATACCCATAGTTTATTGATGTCGTGGGGCCTGCGACTACCCTACCTTTTTTGCGCTCCCTTCTATCGTCTATTACAAGCCCATCGAACCCGTGGT
This sequence comes from Pinus tabuliformis, assembly GCA_031772625.1. Classification (NCBI taxonomy): domain Eukaryota; kingdom Viridiplantae; phylum Streptophyta; class Pinopsida; order Pinales; family Pinaceae; genus Pinus; species Pinus tabuliformis. Next base: position 579,054,362 of record CM062813.1, on the reverse strand, counting down.
ATCCACAACTTCCCATTGGGTTGTTTTATTGGGTGGCCGTTGTTAGTGCTTCCCCTTGGTTCCCTGCTAACCTTGTCGCCGACTGCTGGCAAACTGGTTTGTTGTGGTGGCTTTGGGCTGCTAATAGTAATCTGGTTGGGTGTATGCACAACATACACTTGCAGCCTATGCTGGCGATGGATTCTTACCCCGTTTTGCTCGCCCATCCATGCGCATGCCTACCTCCGACATCTGCGCCATTTCCTTTGCATCTTTGGGACTACACCATCTGCGGATACTCCTGGTGGGTTTGGTCTCCACTTCATCGATTCGCACTGATCAACTGGTTCTTTTGCTTTCGTGGAAATCTTATCAGTTGGCTACTCCTTTGGCCCTATTATCACCATCATGTTACAATTTAGTGTGGTTACTTCATGCAGTCGGTTCTACCATCGTTCAACCTCTTCATCTGAGTCCGACGTGCAAGAACTATCATGGTCCCATGAGAGTCTACTATCCGCTGTTGGATTTACCCTGTCCTGATCTTGTGCTGTGATCTGGTAGATACAGTCCAATTCACCATCACTGTCTTCATCGCGCACTGGCTCAGTATAGTGCGCCCCTTCAGCTGGATCCAACAGAACCACTACGCAGAGAGATTTCTTTTCGAATATCATTTTTCATTTCTTGAGGTTGATGACTCCATTCATATCCGTTGCCCAATCTATCCCTAACAATGCAGGATATGGGTTACTGTCATCCATAATTTCTATGACCTCAAAATCAGTTTGTGTGCTAGCACCATCGATGTCTACTGTAACCCCATGCAGTCTTCCCATGGGCAGGATCTTTTGTTGGTTAGCCATTCATAATTGGATCGGGGACCATTGTAGTGTGGGCCTGCCCATGCGCTCCCAAGTCTGTTTTGGTAGGACATTCGCGTCGGACCCCAAATCCAAAACAACCTGGTCCATCTCATAGTCTCCAATTTGGATAGTCAATCGCATTTCCCACCCGGTGCGCAAAGCATGTCTGCCTAACTTCGAGACCATTTGCAGTTCATTTGCTCCCGCACATCTAGTTTTTAATTCTTGCAGTCCCTTCACCGCTTTAGCATCCCTGAGTAACTTCATGCATGTTTCCAAGAAGGTGGTTAACATAGAATTATCCTTCTCTGATCCCAATTGATCCTTACTGCCCGTGGTAGAAGCTTCCACGAAGTTCTTCTTAGCTTCCATAAAGGTTTCCAAGTCAAATTCTGGTTATTTTGAGGGGGCCTTATGGACCCATGTATCCTCCTTTGGCTTCTTCCCCTTATCTTCCCTCGTAGTAGTGCCACTTCTAAGCATCATTTCACATTAGGATCTTCCGCCCGTGGTTCAACCTTCATCATTTGGACATTCTAAGTAGGGTTAGCCGGAAGCACCCCATTTTCCCGCATCTGAGTAATTAGCGTGGGGAAATCGACTGTTTCATGATCAAATTGGTAACAGTATGGGCAACAGGCTTTGGTTGGGTTCGTGTAATCACGTACATAATGCCCCGGTCCCCCACAATTATAGCAAATTAATTGTCCTCGTCCCCGTCCAAGTCTGATTCCCCCGTAGCCCCGTCTGCGTCCTTGGTATCCTCCTCACACGAGTGGTGCAGCGGGATCCTACCTGTGCGCCTCCATCTACATCCTATAAGCAGGTGTTCGATCCATCAACATCTTGTAACTACGAAAATTTCTTTCATCGTGGTTCACCGTCCTACAGAAGTTGCAAAATAATTGTTGGGGGGGGCTTGTCTTAGGTTTGGCAATAGATGACAATTGTCTGTGGCATGCTTTCCTCCCACTTGACAGATTGCACACCAGAGTATGGGCACCGTGCTTGGCCTAGCTTGTAGCTCTAGTCACAACGGTATTAGTCCCCCTGCCACATAGTTCGCGAAGATCGAACAGTGGTCCTTATCGTGGCCCTGGCCCTTACATTTGATACACCACACCTCTTCCCGTACTTCTGTCTGAGGCACCTGCCCTTGTTTCAAACTTCACATTTCTAGACATAGGTTTTGTATTTGTGCTTGGATTTGCTGTACTCCCAACCCTGGATCCTGTATTGGGGTTTCGTGCAACCTCATTGCTGTTTCCAACGCTTCAACTTGGGTTGAGATCTTTTGTTGTGACAGAGCCATCCTCAGATATGGTGTTAATGACGTGACAAACCAAGCACAGTGCTGCACATCCGACAATGTCATGTTTGCCTCACGGATGGTGCTTTTCAACCTCTGATCCAGATCCCACAGGGTTTCACCAGGCAACATTGCGATTTCCTTGAACCCAATAATTGACTGTGCTTCTGACTTTGGTCAACCAAATTCCTTGTTTAGCACATCCTGGATTGCTGCTATTCCCTCATTTGGATGATCACTTGAGTATTTCATGTACCAGGTCAACGCACGGTCCTACAGCGTACTAACTAAGGTAGCCTTCTTGATGATATCGTCTGTGATGCCTTGAGCGTCCCATACAAGCCTTATCACAAACCAAAATCAGTCTGGTTCCTCATTTCCTACACCCTTAAATATCGGCAGCTGGACTGCGCTTGCCATCCAAACTTTTGGTGGTGGAGGAGGTGGGGGTGGTGTCGGTGTGGATGGGTTTGATGTAGGTGAAGCGGGTGGTGGCGTGGATGGAGGTGGTATCAGTGGGAAGCACTCCTTAATCAACCAAACTGCACTTCTCGGTGAGAACCTCGCAAGCTCCTCCTTGCTCTCCTATGAGATAGAAATCAGAGGACTATTCTCTACCCCTCCCATTCCTTGGTAACCTCTTCCACTCCGCATTACTCTAGACATCAATAGATGCGCATAATCTGTTTTTCACACAACAACATCTTAATCCAAGTATTCAATGATTTGATATACTTACCCCGTGGTCCTTGGAGAAATCACCTTTCCGCTTCACTATAACTCACGGTTGTATCTATCGCGAATTCAGTGATAAATCCTCGTATCAATCAATCCTACCAATGATCTACTACGCGTGCGATTTTATCTTTGGTGGATTCTAGCCTACGCACCAGTTCTGGAGTCCACACAATAGGATAATCTAACCTGCACCTTCCCACGTTGTCAGCTAACCTCACGAACCACTCGTACAGCTCTATCAGAAATGTCCTGAAGAAGATCTTGTGGATATCTGTGTATATATAGCGGTCCAGCCAATCTTCCTCCAATATCCACGGGTTTCTGTTTTCCTGAACCGCGAACTCATGGAGCTTCAGATCTAACCACTCTTCAAGCTATTTCTTTGTAGGGTTCCAGTGTTCCAACATCAGACACCCCTTAGGTAGATCCTGGTCCCGACAACAGAACCATTTGTTGGCTTATAGGGTCTTGACCCAGGTTCGGAAGAGTTATTTAGCCAAACAAATCCCGCAGCTACCAGCCCTTTCGGCAACAGCCCGCAGAGCGCGGACTGAGGTCTCACCCGAGGTAGTAGGGGAGGGTGCTAGAACCAGGTTTTCAAACCCTTGGGATGTCTAGATGTGATCTAGAGGGTTCACACACCGTTCTGTAGCCTCACACTTCTTTGCTTTCGCGTAGATTCGAACTAGGGCTATTTCTTGATACTAATTACTTGATGAGTTATTATAGATCAGATCTACTTATGGCAGTCTTTAAGTAAACATTTAATCAAAATAACCAGTGCGTGCATTCAAAAGAGATACAGATTTGCATTAACCTAGAACATAAGCATACACATATAGATTCAACAGAAATATTAACCATAAATCAATCAGATCAACAATAGTTCAACTTTGACACAGTAATTTGGAATCACCTTATCTTTATTCAACTTCTTTCGTCAATACAACCAGATCTATCCTATGCACTTAGCTGTAGGGGTCCATGCACACAGCTGCGGACTCTACCATGCCTCTGCGCACACAGCTGTAAAGCCTCTATCTACTACCCAATACCCTCGACTCGAACTTAGAGACGCTCCAAAACTTCATAGCTTATGAACCCATTACCATTTAGATCATTCCTACTCAAAAAATAGCTGCTCCTAACCATAGAGCCTCACTCTATTTATACATTTCCCTGGTCTGCGGACCATGGGCGGGCCGACTCAACTTACATTCCTTTACATCATATTTGGGTGGACAACCCTCTGACTTGAATTATTATAATTACGCGGGGCTTTTGCTACCCAACAATAGCTCATGGAGGCCTTGTGTTTGATGGATATACTATGTATCACATTGTGTTGCCACTTCCATACGAAGCATATGTTGATGCTTACTGTTTCCATGTACTCAGTTATTTCATGTTTTTGGAATGTATTGATGAGAGCGCGATTATGTGTGGATGTAAAAGCCATGAATTTTCATTATGTCATCTTTTGGGAACATTTCTCATGGAGAGACTCATGGTGTATAGTATGTATTGTCATTTACTATGTATGGGTCAATGGATGTCCAAGTCATGTATTATGGTGTATATCATTGATGTGTCCCCACACATTTGGGTTCATGATGTAAACTTGGGACCATAAAGTCATGGTTGGTGATGGGAGGTTTTAGAGGATTCATATGTCAAGTCCCGTGTATATGTCACAACCATGCATTTTCTCCATGAAGCATTATGTACTGTTATGAATTGTGTATCACGTCCAAAGTCAGTAGGAGTCATGGTTCATGAGTATTAGTGTTTTTCCTTTGACAAGGAGTCTCATTGAAACAAACATATGTGTTTCTTTAGTAGGTAGAGTGTTATCACCAAAAAAACTAACCATCTAGCCTAATTTACTAGATGGATCAAAGTACACCATGTAAAGCCAATTTTACCATAGTAAAATTGCTTTCACTAGCTGATGGTTTACAAGATAATTTTCTTGCATATGTCGGGAATTTAAGAAAGTCTAAAGATATGTATTTTTGAAAATGCAACAAGATGATGGAGCTTAGTGAAAAGAAGTCGCCTTCACTAAGTGGGCCCGGAGGCTATTTTTGGTGCAAAGTCTATTTTTAGACTATGTCTATTTTTAGACATATGGATCATGGTCTATGAGTTGCAGGATGCTATTTGTGGATGATTGGTCATGTTGGTAAAAATAGATGGACTTATATTTTTAGACATATGGGCGGAGTCTATTTTTAGACTGCCAGACTAAAAATAGAACAGTCGAATATTATTAGCTCTTAATAATATTTGGACTATAAACATTATCTTATCCTCTTGGAGCACTTCAGTTCTAGCTACGGATGTGGCACATGCAACTGTTAGAAGGAAATACGCTTTTCTTATGGGTCAGTTGAGCTATTGCATGATGGACTTCAGTTAGAACTCAAGTGATTGAGTTTGGTGGAGTTGATTAAGGAGTTGATGGGTTGTGTTTAGTTTGACTTGGTTGAACTAGTTGTATTTAGTCTAACTGCAGAATACACTAGTGATGAGTGATTTGAATTAATTATTAACTCATAAAGCAACTAAAGAATACATCAGTTAACTCAGTGCATGGACAGTTCAGTGGAGACAAGTGTTAGAGGTGAGTGAAAGGGCAAGACAACTGTCGGTTGTGACTATAGTTGTGCATGAGATTTGCACAATCAGTGGATTGAGTATTGCCAATGAGGATTGCATGGTTCAGCCAAGGGAAATACGAGTTTGGATCAGCCATTCTCATATATTCTCATGCAGGATTACGCAGTGGAGGTAGGCAAGCAGCGGATGAGATTTGAACCTGTGATTGATTCAAATCTGAGCTAGTTTGTGTGTAACAGGTGGAGATAGTACTGAGTACTTGTGAGGAGTATTGTACTATGTATTGTTTCATGTTCTGAATCAATATAATATATAGATAGTTGGGGGTTTTCAACTGTATGCTTTCCCTGTGATATACTGTGTTGATATGTGTGATTGATGCTTCAATGTGCGCATGCGATTGTTTCTGAATACTGTAAATTGATGATCAATAGTAGAGGAGGTTATGTATTATGCATGCATTCTGAAAATAGTGTATAATGAGGATAATCTCTGTGAATAAGTGTCATATTATTCAAAATTTCTACATGGTATCAGAGCAGAGATGATCATCAGATCTATTATTCAGAAAGTGATTACATTTTATTTCTTCAGGCAGAGTCTGTAATCGGGCAAGGTAGCCTCTGGATTCATCCTTCTTTTGGAAGGTGAGGTATCCGGTAAAAGCCCATATAGTAAATCTATGTACGAGAAATACTTTGTTCTCATGAATTTTAGATTAGAAGCGGTTGAGTTTTGAGCTGGTGGAATTCGAATTTGTGTCAAAGTTGAAATGTCTTTCAACATATTGCGATTGGAGTATTCTCTTGAAGGCAACTCGAACTATATTGCATGGAAAGATAGGATGGAGGTGGTGTTAGATGACAATGGGTTGAAGGAGTTCATAGAGGTTGAGGTCCCAAAGCCTACTGATACTGCTCAAGTTGAGGTTTGGCAAAATAAGACAGCAAAGTGTCGAAGGATTATGTTGGAGGGCATGAAGGATCACATTGTATCCAGCCTACATGGAAAGGCTTCTCCATACTTGATGTGGAAAGCGTTGACATATCTATTCCAAAGCAAGAGCAACCAGAGGAAGTTGGTGCTCAAGGATAAACTCAGAAACATTAAGTGTGAGAATGGAGACAGTATGCTCAAGTATCTCAGGAAGTTCACCCAATGCTGGGATGAGCTGGGAAGTGTGGGGGTGACTGTCGATGATGAGGACTTGGTGAGCTTGGCTCTCCTAGGTCTTCCGAAGAGTTGGCATTCCTATCAGGACTATGTCAATGGTCGGGAGAAATTGCCAGTATGGGAGAGACTTTGGTCGGATCTTGTGCAAGAGGAGATCAGACGGAGCACCAGAGACAGTTCTTCATCCATGCATGATGAGGAGAACTGTGCCTTAGCAAGTAAGGTGAAGAAGGGGAAGGAGAAGGTTTCTCTTTCTGAATCCAGTTCTTCCAATGATTGGAAGAAGGTTGACAAGTCGAAGGTGAGATTCTTTCGTTTTCATGAGTTGGGCCATTATGCTACTAATTTCCCAAAGAAGAAGTCCAAGAAGGGATCCGGGGAAGGATAGGAAGGTGAGGCACTTGCTTCACAGTTTGAGTTGGATTTCACACTCTTCGCATGCATGGTTTCATCCATGGTGGGAAGTGGTTGGTTTCTTGACAGTGGAGCTTCTTTCCACATGACCAGTGACAAGAGTTTGTTCAGTACTTTGGAGGAGAAAGATCTCCAGATACTCATAGCGATGGGTAATGATGAGAAGTATAGTGTCTCAGGTGTAGGCACGATTATTTTTTAGAGGGAGCATGGAGCTCGCCTTACCTTGACCAATGTCAAGTATGTACCAGGACTGAAGAGAAAATTGGTGTCGATCACGATGTTGGAAGACAGAGGTTGTGATGTAGTCTTAAGTAAGGGAAAGGTTTTCCTTAGACACATCATCACTAGACAGGTGAAGCAGATTGGTTCATGGGTCAAGAACTTGTATGCTCTTGAGGTTCAAGATGCATGCAAAGCCTTGAGCAGTGAGGCAACTGATGGAGACTTGGTGGTTGAGAGGGAGCGTATATTACCTCTCAACATGCAGAGCTAGAAGAAGTCTCAGACGATTGTGGAGGGGCCACGATTGGTGCAGCAGCTTAAGGAGGTTGTGGAGCAGCCACAACAAGGGAAGCTAAGAGGAGATCGAGTAGAGACATCTACTCATGCAGAGACCTCCAGTAGGGGGAAACTTCAAGCCAAGTGGGCTGAGGGATCACATGCAGCCATACCTCCAGGTAGGAGGTGGGGCGATGTAGAGTGATCGTCCCAAGGAGGAGGGCAGGATCCTTGAGGTACCAAAGCTCTTGGATGAGACCTTGCTACGGGAGCCCCGATGTGGAGTAGCAGGAATTGTCTGATTGGGTAGAGACAGATGTGGATGGAGTAGCAGAGAGAGTGACAGTGTAGGGAATCCAAGGACAGCGCATAGCTAGCAAGCTGCAGCAATGTGAGAGGCACAAGTGTTTTTCACAGTGCTAGGTGGCACAGAGAAGTGTGCAATGGTGCGAGATGCATGGATATGTTGCAGTAGCGCAGATGTCAGAGAGGGAGAACTTGTCAGTAGCAGGTAGAGCTTCAGCATTAGAGTATGTTCCTATCCCAACAAAGTGGTCAGTTGGGAGTGTTTTTGTTCCAATTGTTGTTGGAGCAAGTGGACTGGGCAAATGTGTTGCATGCAGAACATTCCATAGTTGCAGGATAGGGGTTGCAGATAATCCATATCTTGTTGAGAGGGAGTGTTGAAAATGCAACAAGATGATGGATCTTAGTGAAAAGAAGTCGCCTTCACTAAGTGGGCCCGAAGGCTATTTTTGGTGCAAAGTCTATTTTTAGACATATGGATCATGGTCTATGAATTGTAGGATGCTATTTGTGGATGATTGGTCATGTTGGTAAAAATAGATGGACTTCTATTTTTAGACATATGGGTGGAGTCTATTTTTAGACTGCCAGGCTAAAAATAGAACAGTCGAATATTATTAGCTCTTAATAATATTTGGACTATAAACATTATCTTATCCTCTTGGAGCACTTTAGTTCGAGCTATGGATGTGGCACATGCAACTGTCAGAAGGAAATACGCTTTTCTTATGGGTCAGTTGAGCTATTGCATGATGTACTTCAGTTAGAACCCAAGTGATTGAGTTTGGTGGAGTTGATTGAGGAGTTGATGGAGTTGTGTTCAGTTTGACTTGGTTGAACTAGTTGTATTTAGTCTAACTGCAGAATACACTAGTGATGAGTGATGTGAATTAATTATTAATTAATTCACTAATTATTAACTCATAAAGCAACTAAGGAATACATCAGTTAACTCAGTGCATGGACAATTCAGTGGAGACAAGTGTTAGAGGTGAGTGAAAGGGCAAGACAGTTGTCGGTTGTGACTATAGTTGTGCATGAGATTTGCACAATCAGTGGATTCAGTATTGCCAATGAGGATTGCATGGTTCAGCCAAGGGAAATACGAGTTTGGATCAGCCATTCTCATCTATTCTCATGCAGGATTGCGCAGTGGAGGCAGGCAAGTAGCGGAGGAGATTTGAACCTGTGATTGATTCATATCTGAGCTAGTTTGTGTGTAACAGGTGGAGATAATACCGATTACTTGTGAGGAGTATTGTACTATGTATTGTTACATGTTCTGAATCAATATAATATACATATAGTTGGGGGTTTTCAGCTGTATGCTTTCCCCGTGATATACTATGTTGATATGTGTGATTGATGCTTCAATGTGCGCATGCGATTGTTTCTGAATGCTGCAAAGTGATGATCAATAGTAGAGGAGGTTATGTATTATGCATGCATTCTGCAAATAATGTATAATCAGGATAATCTTTGTGAATAAGTGTCATATTATTCAAAATTTCTACATGTATGACAAGATAGCCAACATGTATGAAATCAACAACTTGAATGAGATCATCACCTTGAAATATAAACTCAAGGAAACTAAGATGAACAAAGGGGAAACTATTCAATCCTACATTATTCAAATCTCCTGCCTTAGAGATCAATTGTAGAGAGTTAGAGAAAATGTGCATGACAGGGAGCTAGTAGTTGTGACTCTTAGAGGTCTCCTTCCCATTTGGGAAACCTTCATTACTACAATCAGCAACAATAATGTCTTTCCGACATTTGACGAAATTTTTGGGAAGCTCAGTCAAGAAGAATCAAGGATGATAGCAAGAGGAAGGATTCAAAAGCATGAAGAGGGAGAGCCCACTGCATATATCACTCATGAAATAAGGAAGAAGGAAAAAGGAGGCCCATCATGGAATCCTCCTTCTCAAAACACAAAAGGAATAAATTACAAATCGTTATCTCATGTTGAATGCTTCAATTGTCATAAGAAAGGTCATTATGCTCATGATTGTCTTGAGAAGAACAAAATACATCATTACAACACTAGAAGCAACTATAATGACAAAATAAGAAAGACTATCAAAGGAAGAACTATGATATAAGATTCGAAAGAAGAAGAAGAGACTCCTCAAGTGACCATGAATAATTTTTTCCTTCTCAAAAGAAGTCAAAGGCTCTCAGTTATGAACGTAATGTTGTAAATAAATTTGAACGCATTCTTATTTTGCTCTTACTAGCTCTTCTCCATCGGATTCATGGGATAGTTGGTTTGTTGATAGTTGGGCCACTCATCATTTCTATGGTTGCAAGGAAGTACTCTCTAATATGGTAGAGAAGGAGACTAAGATAAAGGTCGTTCTTGGAGATAACTCCACACATCTCGTGAAAGGATTTAGGTCCATCAAATTTTAGTTGAATTCTAGAGAATTAGTTCTACGACATGATGTTATGTATGTACCAGGATTGATGAAGAATCTGGTATCTATATCTACATTGGAAGATAAAGGGACGAAGGTTTCCTTCATTAAAGGAAAAGTTTTGACTTGGCCTACTGACATACCTATGAAAGATGCATTCACATTAGGATCGAGATTTGAAGGACTCTATAGAGTCACTATAAGACCTCTTCTAGCGTTGGTTCATAATACCAATCATTTGATTGAATTATGGCACTATAGACTGGATCATCTTCACTATGATGCACTTTCTAAATTAAAGAAATTGGTCTCTAGTATTCCTAATGTTCAAGCTCATCTTGATGGAGTTTTTCCAGGTTTTGAAAGTGAAAAGAAAACAAGGGGACCATTTCCCTCTAGTAAGAACAAGACAAATGACATCCTCCATCTTATTCATTCTGATATATGTGGTATGATTCTTGTACATTATGTTGGTGGTAATATCTACTACATAACCTTTATTGATGACTTCTCAAGAAATACATGGATATACTATATTAAGCACAAGGATGAAGCCTTTGAAACATTCAAGGAATTCAAAGCCTTGATCAAAAATCAATCAGGAAAGAGAATCAAAGTCTTCAGGTTCTGACAATGGAGGCGAATACATGTCAAAAGAATTCATAACATTTTGCAAGAAAGATGGAATCAAGAAGGAAACAATTGTGTCATACACTCCTGAACATAATGGTCTAGCTAAAAGGAAGAACAGGTCTATATTAGAAGTTTCCCATGCTATGCTCCATGCTCAAAATGTGCCAAATTTCCTTTGGACCGAAGTGACATCTACTGCTGTATATGTTCAAAACAGGGTGCCTCATTAAGCATTAGAAAACAATACTTCTGAAGAAATATTCATAGGTATCAAGCTTGATATCAACCATCTTTGTGTATTTGGATTCCCTGTATATTTTCATGTGTCGAAGGACAAAAGGAACAAATTGGAAGCTACTGGTAGAAAAGTTACAATTGTGGGTTATTGTGAAAATTATAAAGCATATATAATTTATATTCTTGGTTAGAGGAAAGTTGAGATTAGTAGGTTCGTAACATTTGATGAAGATGCAGCTCTTGGAAAAGAAAAGGATCTTCCTCCACCTCCTCCTCCTAAAGAGGAGAATGATGACTGGGATATTTTGGATGGTATGTCTGTGCCTGGGTATGATATGATTGATGATCCCATAGAATCTATGGATTTGTTAGATTCTCCTCCAAGTGATCCTCCCTCTAAGAATATACCACTTTGGCTCTGCGATACTTTATAGGATACTGAAATAAATTTCCCCATTCATAGATCATTCAGGGAAAGAAAGAAACCATGCAGGTATCAGGGATATGTTGTTTCTATGAGTACGATGATTCAAACTGAACCATCCTCATTCGAAGAAGCTATACAAGAATAATTTTGGAAGGATGTTATGGCTGAAGAATATGAATCAATTATGAAAAATGATGTATGGGATGTTGTACATAGGACGAAAGGGAAATATGTTGTAACTTCAAAATGGATATTCAAAATCAAACATGTAATTGATGGCAACATTGATAAATATAAAGCATTTTTCCTAGCTTGAGGCTTCTCTCAGAAAGAGGGAGAATATTATGATGACATATTTGCTCCCATGGCTAGATATACAACCATCTATTTTATAGTTTCCCTTGCTGCGAGTTAGGGATGGAATAATCATCAGATGGATGTAAAAACTATATTTCGCATGGCATGTTACAGGAAGAGGTATATTTTGAACAACCACAAGGATTTTAAGTGGAATAAAGAAGAACACGTGTTTGTAGGTTGAAGAAGGCATTGTATGGTTTGAAGCAAGCTCTCCGAGCTTGGTATGCTTGCATTGACAATTACTTAGTGAAATTGGGATTCAAAAGAATAAATATCAATCCCAACCCCTACTTCAAGATAGTTCAAGGTATTCCATTGATTTTGGTTTTATATGATAGGTAGTGAGCCTCTGATGATTGAATGTAAGAGGAAGATAGCATCTTAATTTGAGATGAAAGACCTTGGTCTCATGCACTACTTTTTGGGCCTTGAGGTGTGGCAAAATCTTGGTGAGATTTTCCTTTCACAAGGAAACTACATTGTAAAGTTGCTGGAAATATTTGGAATGACTAAATGTAAATCCATGGTTACATCAATGGAAATGAACTTCAAGAAGTTATGTGGAGATGCTGCAGAACCAAACTTAGAAAATCATTCCCAGTATAGACAATTGATTGGGGCTCTAATGTTTCTATTGAACACCCGTCAAGACATATTCTATGGAGTAAACGCATTGAGTCAATTAATGACTGATCCACACCACTCACATTGGATAGCTACAAAACAAATATTGAGATACTTTCATGGGTTGATCACACTTAGCTTGAGATATTCTGCAACAAATTTCAAGCTTCATGGATATATTGATGTTGATAGGGCCGAAAATGTTATCAACGGGAAAATTACTTGTAGATGATGTTTTAGTCATGGATATACCATGATATTCTGGATGAGAAGGAAACAAAATTTTGTAGCATTAAGAATCGTTGAAGCAGAATACATTGTCACTAGCATGGATTATTGTGAAGCAGTTTCGTTGAGAAAGATATTTGGAGAGATATTTGAGCAAGTCCTAGATACTACAATGATATATTGTGATAAAAAGAGTGGAATTTATTTCGAAGGGAATCATGTGTTCCATGAAAATTCCAAGCATATTGAAATTCAATATCACTTTATTCGAGACATGGTGCAGAGAGGAGTTGTCAGGCTCCATCACATATCAACAAATGAACAGATTGCAGATATTCTCACAAAGGAATTACCAAAGAGAAAGTTATTGGTCTTCAGAGAGAAGCTTGGACTGATGGATGTAGCCCCTCCAAATGAGGGGCAATGCTGATCAAGGAAACTGAGCCAACTCTTCGTACCTTGTTTGTGCTCCTAGGGTGAGGAATCGAGATAGAGGGCTCCCGGGGTTGAGGGAAATCTGGATAAAAGGGTGTTACCCCTATTTGTTACCCATATGGTTGAGTGTTTTACTCCCCTATCTCATCTTTGCAGAGTATACCCCAGTTGGCATCATACCCACAAGTCAGGCTTGTTGGGTGATATTTTTTTGTATGATTAGTTTTTCTGTGCTAATAACAATTACAGATTTATAAACATGTGCTTGCTTCTTGATTTTTGTGCCAAGGTTTCCTTAGTTTTTGGTGCTTACAAACAGGTAAATTTCCTTAAGTTAAACAAGACATTCATGAGAAAAATAGATTAAAAAATGAATAATGAACAAAAAACATGTACAGTGTAGCAAACCATCAAAAATACACATTAACACAATGTTTTGATGAAGGAGTTCACCCCTTCTGGGCTACATCTCCTTGGTCAAGCTTCCATGGCTTCGGCCTCAATATTATCTCAATGTGGAAAAAATGATGTTTACAAAGCTCTATGGCTCCTGATACCTACACCAATGTGCTCAGAAGGTCCAAATTCTCCAAAAACACTTATTTATGATCTCAGTTTGGTCAAAAATTGATTAAGTTATGCTTCATTCATTTTTTCTTAGGAAACCTGGCTAAATCTAAAGACACTCCACTTAAGTTCGCCAAAACTGGTAGTTTTCACCTAATTTGGCACGCCGCCAAATTTGCAGCCAACTTAATAAATGGCTTAATTAAATTCTAAATGAAATTAATTAAATTAAAATGTAATTAAAGCGCTAAGCGACTATCCGTTGGCCCTTGGTCGTGTACTTGAGGTCACATGGGGTGGAGGCTAGCTCCCACCACCCCGTCGTCGAACTTTAACTATGCATTTATTATTGGTACTCAGCTATATGTTTCAAAAACTTCGCCAGTGGTCCAACAGTAGAGCGTAGACTTTGGGTGTGGGAGGTTAAAGGTTCAAAACTTGTTGTCGACCAACCCATATAGTTTTACCATACCATAATATATGTGCCATTTGAAATATTACGTTGACTTTGGATTAATACAGAATTATGGAATATGTGGATTTTTAAAATTTGATTTAATATGTGGAATTTAATAATTAATGTTTAATATTTAAATATATAATATATAATATATACATATTAAATATAATATATAGTTAAAAGCTATATAATATAAATAATGACTATATATAATATATAATAATATTTAAATAAAAACAAATTCAAATTCCACCTTGGAGCTAAGTAGGCAATTTCACCTTCTCTGAGCCAAACTGGTGAATTTGGAGGTGACACTTGTCATAGCCCCATTGGGTGAAAACTGAAGAAGATTCCCCTTGCTGACTAGACTGCTGACTATATTGCCATGTCATCATTCTGTCCCATTCTGCATTTTTTTAGTTTTTTAGGAAAATGAACAACATTCCTTTTCTCCTTCATCCGGACTCTATTTTTAGTGAAAAGAATTACGTTGCGATCATCTTGACGAGACGGATGCAGTCATACAGTTTTCGAGCCAATCTGAGAACTTTGATTTTTGAGCTAAATACTAGGCACCTGATCATTCCTCCCCACTAGAAGCCTTTTGGACCCCAAAAGATACTATTATCTGACAAGTAGATGAGGGTACAACTACCTCACCTTCCCAAGCTCAATCCAATTGTCTTTTGATGAATTTTTTTCCTTGAGCTCCTCTCTAAGGAAATCAACATTCACTTGCCTTAAGGACCCCGTTCTATACCTGTACTTGTCTTTGCCCTTTTCAAACTGATCTTGCACTGTTTGTTTGTTGGCTTGTTGGGGCCTGACCTAGGTTCAGAGTTAATTAGCCATACAAATCCCTGTACTACTGGCCCTTTCGACAACAGTCCACAAAGTGCAAACTGAGGTCTCACCCGAAGTAGTATGGGGGGGTGCTGGAACCAGGTTTCCACACCCTTGAGATGTCTGAGGGTTTGATTCAATCCAAATGTTCATCCCTCCGTGCAGGTTGCTTCACACACTTCCCTGGCTTCCGCATCCTGATATACTTGCCTTCGCATAGCCCTAAGGGCTGTGGGGCTTCCGAGCTGCTTGGAGATGCGCTCTGCACTATTTCCCTAAGTCACACCTGAGATCTTACCTATCTTCCTACACTAGTTAGTTATCTTCGTGTAAATAGAAGCCTCGTGTTATATTTATTTATACAACACACACATATAACTTCGCGTAGCAGATAAACAGTACACTTGTAATTTATACCCAGTAATACATTAAACAAGAAAAGATACACATAAATATGGTAAACTTCTCTTTATTAATTCTTCCAATGGTTACAAAGTCGACCTGCCCTACGTACTCAGCTGCAGGGGTCTTCGCACTCAGCTGTGGACTACTAGGCCTCTACGCACTCATCTCTAGAGCCTTCTCCTACTCTATGACCCAAAGACAATCTTTACACTTCGACTCAACCTCTTAGATTCATCTTGCTTCTACTATTTTTCTTAGCTATATGCTGTCTTCTACACTTAGAGCCTCACTCTATTTATACAATCCCATGGTTCGCGGACCATGGGTGGATCTTTCAAGCCAACATTACATTACAAAACCAAGGGGAGACAACCCTGTGACTCTATTATGACTTTGCACTCCGCACCCACAAATCGTAGAGTCTTAACAATGGACTTGATCAAAACTTAGGGTTTAAGCCCCAAAACATGCCTTGGGGGGATTCCATGCCCAACAGGCCCCCAACACAAACATCATGACTCACCCTCGAGTCACTCTGTTGACACAGAGATCTTTGTGCAGAGTCCCTCCAACTTTGTCTGAACTGTTGCAAGTTCATAAACGCACTAAGCGTATGCCTGCTAGATTTCCTGTATGCGTTACTTCAAGATCGCGGTGTCAGAACTACTTCCCTGCATCTGTTCCTGCATCCCCTGCATTTGTGCAAGCAAAAATTCAATCGTTGCCATGATGGTGAAGGCCTTGTCGATCCAAGGCTAAACACAAGCTTTCAGGATTGCTTCTTTGTGTTGTGCTGCATCCACCTATTCTTTTAGTGCTTTGGCCTGTTGCATCAGCGCGAGCCTCTGGGTGAGGGCCACCGTCTGTGCAGTTCCTTTGACACTGTCATTCTATTGCTGGAGTTCATGCACCTATGTCTCTAAGAAATGGATGTTGGGGTCCTCCTGCAGATTCGTGAGGACCTCAAATGACTCCTCCAACATTCTGGTGCAGTCCCTCACTGCACTGCTGATCTCTTCTAGTCTTGCTGTAATAGTGCTAGTGTGTTGTTCTCTTACTTTCGGAGGGGTGGACGGCTGTGCCTTCAACCGTAGCTCTGCGATCTGAAGGTTCAGCTCCAACTGAAACTTAGTCATTTCTTCTTGTGCCTCGCACACTCCTGCTGCTAGCATGTGGATGTGCGCCTCTGCCGATGTGTCTGCTGGGCTGGCCAGCTCAGGGACGCTTTAACAAGCTTCATCCAGTACCTGTACCAGCTTCTGATTCTATGACACCACTTCATCATGCTTCAAGCTCAACTGCTCCATGTTGATCTTCTGTTCGCTTAGTACTTGCAACACGCGGCTCTCCCTAGCCCGTAGTTCTGCAGTATTCACATCCTGCAGAACGTATAACGTCTCCTGTGGGAGTGCAGCCATGTTGATCCCGATACCCTTCAGTGTGCTGATCGTAGGCCTATCAAACTCATTTTTTGTCAGTAGTGCCCCTTCTGGAAGCACTATTGTATTTGTCGTCCAAGCGTGTAGCATTTTGTCTGTTGCAGTTGTCCCTACTATGAGGCTGGTTGAAAGGGTACTAGTCTAAGGAGTGTGCACCTGCAACTCCTATAGCTGTGCTCTGAGGGCCCCCAACACAATCTGGTTCTCTTGTGCAAAATTTTGGAGGGCCTCGGAGGTGACATCGCGCACTATCTCACCAATGTAGTGCAGATCACCCTCAGTAAGGGTGATTGGGTCAATAGACAACTTTGATGCCTTGATCTTCTTGCTCGACCCCGTCAAATCGCTTGGACGTTGGTACCTCAGCTATTTGGATGCATTTGTGGGTCCACACCCCCTCCTCTTCCTCTGCTTCCTGCCCATGCGAAGGTGAATTTTGGCCCTCACGTTCCTTCTCTGCTGCCTCTCATGCTGCTGCAACCTTTTTCTATTCTACTGATGTCTGTGCAGCATCCCGCGCCTCCTGTGCTTTTGCTGCCACTACTTCCTTCCTTCTCTTCTCTGCCAACTGCGCCAAGCATAATTTTGCCTCCTCTTTCTTCCTTTGTGCCAAAAACTTCTCCATTTCTGCGATGTTTGGGGTGCACCACTCTGGCAGCCATGTCTCCGGTACATCAAAAATTACATCGTTCGTGTCTATAAAAGGTAGCTCACTCCATTTCTTAGTTGGGTCCTTGCACACCCTGATGTATATGCTATGGAGGTTCATTTTAAACTTTGAAAAACTTTGTAGGCTTTTGTAGATAGTGGGTGATAATCGTGGCTTGTGTTTAATCCCCATTCTGAGGTTCATTTCCATGAACACCCAGAATATCTTGCTGTCACGGATCCGGTTTGCATCCTTTGTAGCCCAGAGAGAAGAATACTTTGTGGCCTCTGGCAGATCCCTATCAATTTTGGGGAACTGACTACCCTCCGACAATTCCCATGCCACTATCACTATGGACAGCAGAAGCCATGCATAGTGGAACGTTTTTCCTTGTTCCGGACCCTCACAATAGTTTCCAGGAACTCCTTGCAGAGGAACTCAGACAAGTTAAATTGGACCCCCTCAGCAAGTGTTATCATCGACGTGGGTACCTCATCCATGCGACACTTGCGCATAACCTTACTTGCCAGTATTTTGGTCGCCAATCTTACTGCTTTGTTGTTGATGTTGGATATGGCGTAGCCCCTCTTCTTCTTCTTCTCTAGTTTTTATTTCTTCTTCATGGCCTTTGCGATGGCTAGGTCACTGCTTTTCCCTTCCAAGATATCTATGGGGTCCTCTCTTTTACATGGAAGTTTGGGAATGTCGTGAATCATGTGGTCCGTGATGGGGATGGGCTCCTCCAGCCACAAACACCCACCATGCACCAGGCAGAGCAACTGCCTCATGACGAAAATTGTTATTGAGGCGTGGTGGAAATGCGACACCCTTAGCAGGTTTAGTAGCCCTTCCTTTTCCACTTTGCGCAACCACTTTCGTGGCTCTAATTCAGTAACCCCCACCACAGTGTTCTGTTTAGGCTTCATGAGCTGCGCGGTCTCTAGGTGAGGGAACTTCTCATGGTCAACGAGATCCCAATATTCAAATTTCAAGCTAGGCACCCGTCCCAGGTGCGTGCCCTCAAAAATGATGTCATCTGGGAGGAGAGGGGTTTGGAGAGAGCTCTTGCTCTCGTCAAGATCCTTGGGCACTATAGTCTTCCCCTTCCATGGGAGGATATATCCAGGTAGCTTTGTTGGAGGGTGCACAGGCTCAGTTTCTTCCTCCATGCCTTCGTCCTCGTCTTCTTCGATGATAAGGTCCTCCAGGTCTTACTCCTCCTCGTCGGTTTCTATTTAACGACTTTCCCTTTCTCCTCCATAGTTATCTTGGTGCAAAACAGGTTTCGCGGGGACACACATATGGGAACCATTTACTATTTGTCTTTCTTCGACCTCGGTGTGCGCGATGATTTAGGGATTTTTGCCACAATCCCGGTGCCTTCAAGGGCATGCCCCACGGTCAGGGCCTATGCGGCCTCTTCGGCGGTCATCTCTGTAATTTCCATAACTTCCTTAGATGTTTCCATCGTGTCTAACCAAAAATCTATCACTCGTGTACTTAGGGGCTCAATCAACATTTTGCATAGGTTAAATAGGGCTCTGCTCAGGCTACGCAGGGTATACAACAGTTTAGTTCGTAATTGACCAAGTGTTGTTTGCTAGGTAGCCCTTTGTAATTTATATCACCTTTTGAATTTGAATTCGACCGTTACCCCCAAATCCGGTTCATTAATTCTCTCTTGGCGATAGGTTTTCCCAAATCTTCCCCAAAAATCACGTCTTAAATGCCTGTCGCCCACTCCATTTAGTCTCAAGTTGAGCATCACATCGTGAATAGTGACTTTAACGGTCACTTTCTGGCCAAGCAGCGTGGCAGCGCAGCCCCGCTTGTGTGGTCGCGGACCTTGTGACTCTTTATGTCTGCGCGCAACTCCAACATCACGCAGCTCCCGGGAAGAGTAGTTTATAGTCCCATGCCTCCTTTCGACTACTAGGAGTGCTAAGACTGTACTTCCCATGGCTAGTTATGTGGCCGCGCCACCAGTATAGGGTTTCATCTGGTCATCCATCACTTTTCCTGGAAAATACCCACCTTTTATTGTTACTGGTGGCGTCGCACACTTTATCATCTACAGTGCAACATAATGGTTGATTCGTTTAGTAATATGCAGTCCATGCCAAGGCATTAGACTGATCAATTCATGGGGATAGTCCCAAACTTGTCAGTGTGATCGTGCACACCCAGTTTTATCACCCTAGTCTTCTTATCGAGAAAATCTTCCTTTATCTCGTCCTCCATCTTCTTGACTTCCACTACCACCAGAGAGATTTTTTTTCTTAATTGTACCCTTTCTTTCTCAAGTTCTTGGAGCCTAAAATTACCCTGTTGGATTTCTTCCTCAGGTCCCAAGCGTTCTGCTTCATTCGGCTGTGTGATCCCTTCTTTCAAGGCTCTGCAAATCGTCGTATCGGTCGGTGCTTCCATGTGTGGACTAGGCATTTCATGCTCTATGGGGATTACAATGTTCGCTTCATACTCCAGCCTCAGAGGTGCCTGCGCTATCAGTTTCTTGCATGTGGTCCTATAAGCCCATAGAACCGCTAGTACGTGTAGGTCCCAATCAGTCCTTTGTGCATTGTGGACCTTGTTCAATGCTTCACATACTTCGTTAAAGGCTTATGCGTGGATAACCTTCTACGCACTTGGTCTTTCCATACTCTGTGGTTCCAACCAGAGGGGTTGTTCGTGAGATTGCCTCGCTCGCGCCTGCTTACTGACTGTGTCTCATAACGCGAAGATTGTATGCATCCGTGTAGGTTTCATACCATATGCATGTATCCATCTGGATAGGTGGGCATGCAGACAGTTTCGTTCGGAAATCTTGTATGTTAATCACATCTTAGGCTTCCCAAACCACATGCACATCATCCTCCTATATTCACACTAGTCTTCGAAACTTCTTTGGTGCGTACCCCACCACCTCGCGGGTGTAGCGCACAATACCCATTTCAAAGCTTCAAAACGTTTCTGTTGACACTTCTCTTTCAAATCTATTTAGGAAGTCATCCACCTCAGTTAACCCATCATACGTAGGAAGCTCCCTTACCTCCATTGATATGGAACGCATCAATCTCATCATCATGTTACAGTTCAGCGTGGTTACCTTGTGTAATCGGTTTTGGCATCATTCTATCTCTTCATCAGAATCCGATGTGGAGGAGATTTCACGCTCCCATGAGATTTGTCCATCCACGATTGGATTCACCCAGTCTTGTTCTCGTGCGGTTATCTTGTAGATGAAATATAGATCGTCATCGTTGTCATAGTCGCGCACTGGCTCTGTGTAGCACGATCCTTCTACAGGGTCCAAAGGTACAACTATGCGCAGAGACTTTTTCTCAAAAGTCATCTTACGCTTCTTCAGATTGATCACCCCATTCATGTCAATGGCTAAATTTATTCCTAATAGCGCAGGGTAGGGATTTCTGTCATCAACAATCTTTATTACTTCAAAATCTACTAGTGCGCTTGCTCCTTCGATACCTACTGTGATTCCCTACAATCTCCCCATAGGTAGGATCTTTTGCTGGTTTTCCATCTGCAGTTGGATAGGAGACCATTGCAACGTAGGCCTTCCCATGTGCTCCCATGTCTGCTTTGGTAGGATGTTCGCGTCCAATCCTAGATCCAGAATCACTTTGTCCATCTCATATTCTCCAATCTACGTGGTCAATCTCATCTCCCTTCCCATTCGCGTCGTATGCTTTCCGAGCTTCCAGATTACACATGGTTCTCCTGGCACGGTCCCACCACATCTATTTATGAGTTCCTGTAGCCCCTTTACAGCCTTGCTGTCAGCAACAACTTCATGTGTGTTTCTAGGAATGTTGTGAGCATAGATGGGTCTATTTCTGGCTCCGGTTTGTCTTTACTTCCTGAAGTGGAGGCATCAACGAAGCTCTTCTTGGCTTCCATGAAGGTTTCCTTAGTGCACTCCAAATCAAACTCTGGTTCCTTCATTTGAGAATGTTAGGTCCCTATAATATTATTGATTACCCCATTACTATTGTTGTTGTATCCCTTATTAATATTGTTGTTCCCCTATTGTCCCCATATTGTTATTACTATGCCCCATAGAATCCCTCTATTGTTATTTTTGTGCCTTTATATTATTATTGTTAGGTCGGCTGGGTTATATTGTGACTCTTTAGACTCCTATATATAGAAAGGAGGTTTTGTCATTTGAATCATCAAATAATCATTTGTTTTTGTAATGTAAAGGAGGTTGCCCACTCGAAGAGGCTGAATTCTAAGGCGTTGAACTATCTTTTTTATCTTTTTGTGAGCTAGTTTCATAACATTTGGTATCAGAGCTTTGGATTATAGGGTTTTGCTGCTCCAAATAGGTGATTGTGGCATTTTCGCTTTAACTTTTTTTCTGCGGCATTTCAAAAGAAAACAAAACCCATTTGAGAAGAAATCGCACTGAACCTCGAGTCTGAATTTTAGAGCTTTTCACACTATATTTGTGGAGATATGATCTGAGGAAGTTGGTCTTTTTGCAGACTCCTGAATTACATTCCAAACAGGTGACTTGGGGAAAATCGTCATAACTTTCTCTCTATGCATTGGATTGAAGTTTCGTAAGAAGGTACAGAAATAGGATGGACTGTATTTTCTTGTATGTATTTTTCAGAGCCAAAGGTCGAAACAAGGACACGTGGCATGTCGTACAAGTTCACTCTACTGAACTAGTATATAATGAGGTCACTGTGGGAGATTTGGCATAACTCTTCCTTCAAGAATTCAATTTGGATCAGACTGGTGGCATTGGAAAGAGGACATAGAGGGCTACTACAGGTCGCAATTTTAGAACTGGATGATCCGAAATTACAAAGATACATCAGAGGCAATATCAAGCTCCTACAAAGTGAAAAAAGGTGTGTAGATTTTTTTTTATTTTTTCTTAAGCTTGGTTTGAAAAATTATTTTGAATAATTCAAAGGGCATAGTAGAGCATTATTATCGGTAATTGATGCCCCAAGGAAAGAAAATGCAAACACCTAGTAAGCAAACTGAAAGCACTAGCATGACTCATGAAGAAGAGGAATAAATGCTACATGATATATCAAAATTACAAGACCAAGTGCAACAAATGTCACTCTCGCAAAAGCTAACAGAAGCTAAGATAAATTGCGTGGAATATAAGATAAATGGCATGGAATCTAAGATAAATGGCGTGGAAGCTAAGATGAATGGCATGGAAACTAAGATGGATGATTTGAAGATAGATTTGAAGACAGATTTGAAAACAGACATGGAAGATTTGAAGACTGATTTGAAGACAGACATGGCAGATTTGAAGACAGATTTGACAAATTTTCTACAAGAAATACTTACTAATGGTGAAAGGGTAGTAAACGAAACTCATGATGCAAACAAAATAAATGTTAATCATGATTTCATGGACTCTAATGTTGGATCGAAGACCCACCATATTCCAAAAATTGATATGAGGAAGTTTGATGGCAAGGATCTCGCAACATGGATATTACAGATGGAGCAATTTTTCGATCTCAATAATGTGCAAAACACACAAAAGGTACGCATTGCAACTTTATATTTGGAACCAAATTAGTTTGTATGGTATCAATGGATTTGCTCTCGTAAACAAATTATCACTTGGGAAATTTTTACGGAAGAATTGATAGCGCATTATGAGGATACAAAAAGCAACACTTTTTTTAGCCAATTGATAAGTCTCAAACAAAAGGGTTCAATAATGGAGCACATTGAGGAGTTCCAAAAATTTAACATAAGGGTAAAAAATATTCCAGAGGAGCATAGGATTGATGTGTTCATAGGGACTTTAAAAGATAATATCCAACATGATGTTCGCCTTTGGGAACCTGATTCATTAGAGAAGGCATTCAGGTTAGCAAGAAAAATGGAAAGAAAAATTATGGCAACCAGGAAGCATACCACTAACAACTATAAAGATGGAAGTGTTGTTGCCCCTAGTCTTCCACAACCTATAAGGTTGAAACCACAACAATTGGAAGAAAAAAGAGCAGAAGGGCTTTGTTACAGTTGTGATAGCAAATACACTAAAGGTCATAAGTGTGCTGAGAAAAAATTATTCTACATAGATTGTGAAGAGGAAGAAGAAAAGGAGCAAGAAAGGTCAAAAGAAGAGGATATACTCCAGGAACAAAGCCTAGAAGAAATGAATCCAACCATATCTTGTAATGCATTGGCGGGAATTACCACTCCTCAAACCATCAAGATAGAAGGACAAATCAAGAAGAAAAAGGTAATAGTGTTGATTGATTCAGGAAGTACCCACAATTTTATTCATTGTAAGGTAGCAGAAGATTTGAATTGCTTCCTATATCCAGCACCAGAGTGTCAAGTGATGGTTGCAAATGGAGGAACAATAAATTTCTCTGGAAAGTGCCATAATATCAAGCTATCCATGGGAGAATATGTATTGACTAGCCCAATGCTTTCCATTCCAATGGGAGGTGTTGATGTTGTACTAAGAGTCTAATGGCTACAATCCTTGGGTACAATATCTTATAATTTTGAAGAAATTTTCATGAAATTTTCTGCGGAAGGAAAGGAAGTTGAATTAAAGGGTATTGCAGGGAAACCAAGAAAGATAATCAGCTCTAACGGTATGACAAAGCTTCTAAAAAAGGAACAAAGAGGTGTAATTGCACAATTATGTTCGCTAGATGTTTCCACATAGAAATCATCTATTTCTCCAAATCTCCAAAAAGTCTTGGACAATCATTCCAAGGTATTTAAGACTCCCACCTATTCGTGATCATGATCATGCTATTCATCTGATTCCAGGAAGTTTTCCTCCAAACATCAGGTCGTACAGATATCCCTATGCCCAAAAGAGTGAAATTGAACATATGGTTGCAAAAATGCTAGAGGCTGGTATAATTCAACCTAGCCAAAGTTCTTTCTCTGCTCCAATAGTATTGGTGCACAAGAAGGATGGATCATGGCGCATGTGTACGGATTATAGGGAGCTCAACAAGCTCACTATTAAAGATAAGTTTCCCATTCCTGTCATTGATGAATTACCAGATGAATTGCATGGATCAATTTACTTCACCAAGTTGGATCTTCATTCAAGATATCATCAAATCAAAATGAAGACTGAAGACATTCAGAAAACAACATTTAGAACTCATGAGGGTCATTATGAATTTTTGGTCATGCCTTTTGGCCTTACCAATGCACGTTCTACATTTCAAGGTTTGATGAATTCCATTTTCAAACCCTTCCTTAGAAAATTTGTGTTAGTATTTTTTGATGATATACTAATCTACAACAAGTCTTGGAAGGATCATGTTGAAAATGTTGACAGGGTGCTACAACTATTGGAGGAGAAACAATTATATGCAAAAAGATCCAAATGTTTCTTTGGAGTACAAGAGGTGGAATATCTGGGTCATATTGTATCTCATGAAGGAGTTAAGGTAGACCCTAGCAAAATTAAAGCCATTAAGGAATGGAAAATACCCACATCCATAAAGCATCTATGAGGATTTCTCGGGTTGACAGGGTATTATCGCAAGTTTGTTAAGAATTATGGGAGAATGGAAGCACCTCTAAAAAAATTATTGAAGAAAGATACATTTTCATGGACTCCAGAAGCAATAAAGGCCTTCAAACATCTTAAAGAGGCAATGTGCCAAGCACCGGTCTTAGCTACATCAGACTTCACAAAAGCCTTTATTGTGGAATGTGATGCTTCAGGAAATGGAATTGGTGTTTTTTTAATGCAAGATGAAAGACCCATTGCTTTTGAAAGTCGTCCAATCAAGGGAAAGTTTTTACACAAAGCTATTTATGAGAAGGAAATGTTGGAAATACTACATGCACTTAAGAAATGGCGACCCTACCTAATGGGAAGACACTTCAAGGTAAAAACAGATCATGATAGCCTTAAATACTTTTTAGAACAAAGATTATCCTCTGAAGAGAAACAAAAGTGGGTCACAAAGATGTTGGGTTATGACTTTGAAATCATCTACAAAAAAGGGAAGAAAAATGTGGTGGCAGATGCACTCTCAAGAAAGGATGAGGATCTGGAAGCATTGTTGTGCGCCATTTATATTATCCAACCAGATTGGATAAACGAAGCAAGGGAGGAATGGAAGAATGATTAAGAAGTGTGGGCACTTATTCAAAAGTTACAACAATATTCCAATACATCTGATACATTTAGCTAGCAAAATGATTCGTTATGGTACAAAGATCGCTTATACCTTTGTAAGAATTCCCAACTCAAACAAAATATTCTTATGGAATTGCACACTTCTCCCTTAGGAGGGCACTCAAGATTTTTAAAAACTTACCACAGGGTTAAGAAGGAATTTTTTTGGGATGGCCTTAAATTAGATATTCAAAAGTTTGTGGCAGAATGTTTGGTTTGCCAACAAAATAAAGTTGAAACAATTAAGACCCGGGTCTATTACAACCTTTATCCATTCCAAGCCAACATTGGGAGGAGGTTTCAATGGATTTTATCACAGGTTTACCCAAGTCTGAGGGAAAGAGTGTCATCATGGTGGTAGTTGATAGACTTACCAAGTATGCACACTTTTGTGCATTATCACATCCATTTAAAGCCAGTACAGTTTCTACTACATTTATGGAAACAACTCAAAAGCTACATGGAAACCCAAAGATTATTGTAAGTGACAGAGATCCCATTTTCACTGGAAATTTTTGGACAGAATTATTTTCTTGTCTAGGTACTCAGTTAGCTCATAGCTCATCTTATCATCCTCAATCTGATGGGAAAACTGAGATAGTAAACAAATGTTTGGAAGGATATCTTCGTTGCTTTGTATATGATAAACAGACACAATGGGTCAAATGGTTGCCTCTGGCTGAATGGTGGTATAACACTTCCTTCCATACAGCAACAAAAATGACCCCATTTATGGCACTTTATGGATATCAGTCACCATCCATCACCTCATATTTAAGAGAAAATTCTAAGGTTCAAGCAGTGGAACATCACATCGAGTGTCAACAACAAGTCCTCCAACTCTTTAAGGATAACCTCGTGTTGGCACAAAATAGAATGAAACAACAGGCAGATCAACATCGCAGCGAAAGAAGTTTTGATGTAGGTGATTGGGTATTCCTACGGTTACAACCATATAAGCAAATTTCCCTCAAGCAAGCTAAGAAGGATAATAAATTATCACCAAAGTATTATGGTTCGTACAAGGTGTTGCAAAATATTGGTACTATGGCATACAAATTGGAGCTTCCTGCAGCTTCTCAAGTGCACCCAGTTTTCCATGTTTCATGCTTAAAGAAGGTTATAGGCGACAAGCTCCCAGTTCAAACAATATTGACAGAACTTGACGAGGAAGGAAAATTTATATTGGAACTAGAAGCAGTCACAGAAACAAGAACTCGACAGCTACGAAATCAATCAATTTTGGAGTATCTCATCAAGTGGAAGAACTTATCCGCTGAAGATTCCACTTGGGAGGATGAGAATTTTATACAGAAGCATCCAGAACTACTCAAGCTTTGAGGACAACACTATTTTTAAGGACAGGGGCATTTTAGGTCCCTATAGTACTATTGATTACCCCATTACTATTTTAGTTATATCCCTTATTAATATTGTTGTGCCCCTATTGTCCCCATATTGTTATTACTGTGCCCCATAGAATCCCTCTATTGTTATTTTTGTGCCTTTATATTATTATTGTTAGGTCAACTGGGTTATATTGTGACTCTTTAGACTCCTATATATAGAAAGGAGGTTTTTTCATTTGAATCATCAAAGAATCATTCATTTGTGTAATGTAAAGGAGGTTTCCCCCTGAAAGAGGCTGAATTCTAAGGCATTGATCTATCTTTTTTTATCTTTTTGTGAGCTGGTTTCATAATAGAGCGTTGTGAACCCACGCACTTTCTTCAGGTTGCTTGCCTTTGTCATCCCCTGTCGTATTTCCACTTTGGAGCACAATATTTATATTAGGGTCTTCCTCGCATGGCTCAGACCTCATTATTTGAAGGTTTTGAGTCGGGGGATGTTGGAGTGCTCCTTTATCGCGCAACCTTGTTATCAGGGTGGGACAATCCTCCGTCTCATGATCAAATAATGTATAATACAAGCATGATGGCCGCGTTGGATTTGTATAATCGTGGGCATAATGTCCTGGCCCTCCGCAATTGTAACATATCAGCTGTCTGCGACCTCTTCCTGGTCCTCCTCCACCTTGGCCTCGTCCGCGCCCCTGAAATCTGGTTCGCGCCATCCCTGTGTTCTGGTCAAGGGCCCACGTTTCAGCCTGAACTCTATAGGTAGGAGTCCGATCCATCATCAGCTCATAACTTCTACAGGTGCACTCATCATGTCCCACTAATCTATAGAAATTATAGAACAACTGTTGTGAATTCTACGTGTACTTTTGTGATATATGGTAGTTATTTGTAGCATGATTTCCTCCTATTTGACAAATCACGCACCATAATGCAGGTGTCGCACTTAGTCCTGCTTGTTCCTCTTGTCTCAGTGGCATTGGTCCCCCTCCCATGAGGTAATTCATGAACACGGGGCAACGATCCTTGTCATGTCCCTGGCCTTTGCACTTTACACACCATACCTCATCATGCACTTCTGGGCGAGTTGTCCTGTCTTGTTTCAAACTCTGCATCTCAAGGCACAAGTTTTTCAACTTCGCGTAAATTTGTTGAACTCCTAGGTTGGGATCCTGTATTGAGGTCTCATGCAATCTCATCGCGACCTCCAATTCCTCGGCTTGAGTTGTTAGCCTCTGTTGTGACAACGCGTTCTATAGATGCAATGTTAACAATGCTACAAACCATTCACAGTGTTGTCCATCTGTCAACGTTATGTTGGCTTCGTGAATTGTGCACTTTAGTCTCTGATCCAATCTCCCAAGGGGTCTTTGATCCATTCTTTGTTTAACACAGTTTGAATATCTACGATCCCCGCATTCGGATTTTGATTGGAAGGATTAATGTACCAAGTCAGCGTGCGATCCTACAGAGTGTTGACCAACATCGCTTTCTTTATATTGTCATCCATGACTCCCTGTGCTTCCCATACAACTTTTATCACGAACCAAAACTGGTCCGGATCTTCATTCCCTACTTCGTTGAACATTGGAAACTTTATCACACTCGCCATATTGATTCGCAGTGGTGGTGGAGTTGGTATGGGTGAAGATGGGGTGAAGATGGTGAAATTGGCGGTGGTGTGGGTGGGGGTGGTATGTGAAGAATTATCTACCTTATCAAATTGATCGCACTTCTTGGGGAGACCTTCGTGAGCTCTTCCTCACCCCCTCGTGGAGGTGAAATCAAGGGGAGAATTTCTAGTTCTGTACTACGTTCGTTTATATAGATTCTCCCACTTCACATAGCCCCAAACATCAATTTATTCACATAACCCGTTTTTCACACAATGTAATTTTAATCCAAGTGTTTAAAGATTTAACGTACTTACCTCGTGGCCCTTTGAGGAAGCGTCATTTTGCCTTGCTATAGCTGACTGAAGTATCTACCACGAACTCGGTGATGAATCCTCCTATAATTCAATCGAGCCAGTGATCAACAGATCACACGATCTTATCCGCTAAAGCTTCTTATCTACGCACCAATTTTGGATTCCACATAATAGTTTTATCGAGCTTGCACCTTCCTTGGCTATCTGCTAGCTTCACGATCCACTTGTATAGTTCGGTAGGGAAAGATGCAAATAAAATTTTGTGGATCTCTGTGTATAAGTAGCAGTCTCACCACTCCTTGATATTCGCAGGTTCCTATTCTTATGTGCCGCAAACTCATGAATCTTCCTATCCAACCAATCTTCAATTCCTTTCTTTGTCAGATTCTAGTGATACGACATCAGACATCTCTATGCGGATCCCAGTCCCGACAACAAAACCATTTGTTGGCTTGTTAGGGCTTGACCCAGGTTCGGAGTTAATTAGACAAACAAATCCCTATACTACTGGCCCTTTCAGCAACAGTCCGCAGAGCGCGGATTGAGGTCTCACCCGAAGTAGTATGGGGGGGGTGCTAGAACCAAGTTTCCGCACCCTTGAGATGTCTGAGGGTTTGATTCGGTCCAACTGCTCATCCCTGCGCACAGTTCCCTGGCTTCCGCGTCCTGATATACTTGCCTTCGTGCAGCCCTAGGGGCTGTGGGGCTTCCACGCTACTTGGAGCAGCGCTCTACACTACTTCCCTAAGTCACACCTGATATCTTACCTATCTTCCTACACCAATTAGTTATCTTTGCGTAAATAGAAGCCTTGTGTTATATTTATTTATACAGCACACACATATAAGTTCGCGCAACAAATAAACAATACAATTGCAATTTATACCCAATAATACATTAAACAGGAAAATATACATAGAAATATGGTAAAATTCTCTTTATTAATTCTTTCAATGGTTACAAACTTGACCTGCCCTACGCACTCAGCTGCAGGGGTCCGCGCACTCAGCTGCAGACTACTAGGCCTCTACGCACTCAACTGCAGAGCCTTCTCCTACTCTACGACCCAAAGACACTATTTAGACTTTGACTCAATCTCTTAGACTCATCCGGCTTCTACTCTTTTTCTTAGCTACATGTTGTCTTCTACACTTAGAGCCTTGCTCTATTTATATAATCCCATGGTCTACAGACCATGGGTGGATCTTTCAAGCTGACATTACATTACAAATCCAAGGGTGGAAAACCCTGTGACTCTATTATGACTTCGCGCTCCATGCCCACAAATCATAGAGTCTTTACAATGGACTTGGTTAAAACTTAGGCTTTAAGCCCCAAAAAATGCCTTGGGGGGATTCCATGCCCAACATTGTTGCACCATTTTCAGTCATTCATAGAAACTCATGGTTTTGTCTATGTTGCCATCAAAAGAAACATCCTTCTTATCAACATGACATAACAAAATATAATGCAAATGGATGACAAATTTCATTACTTTGTTTTCTTGACTCAAGCCTGATTGTACATCTTGAAAGTATGAAATTTTTTTATCATAACTATCATGTAAAACATAATGACGCATAAGTACAACCAATAGGCCTAAAGGCATAACAATGAACTTGTTGCTTATACCTCTTTTGTACCTCCGAACCAAGTGAAAATTTTGACAAGTATCCATCCAATGAAGGTGCATGGATTGCTGCAACTTAATCTTTACACCATGGAAATCTTTCGAATGAAATAATATGGTGAAGTTGCTTGCATAAACCTGAAACCCAAATGAACCTTTCAAGTTTGAAATAGTATAAAAAAGAATTGAACTGATCTTTTGGTTTGAAGCAGCACATGCCTCTCGTTGTTTGACTTCTCACTGGAAGACTTTGCACACACATGACAATGCATGCCAAGGAACTTCAAAAGAAGAAATGTCAACAAAAACTCTCCTCCAACATCTTGGGCCTTGTTGGGCCTAAGAATTATCCTTAAAATACATCCACTTTCACTCCATTCACACATTTTCTCACCTCTATTCCACCACCATGTCATCACTTTAGCTTTCCTTTCATCATTATATGGGTTATCCTTGTGTTTTCCAAAACATTATTAATTCTTAGTATTTTTAAATGAATTTGTGGTTAAACTTTAGAAAATAATATCCATATACCTAACAATTAGAATGTGTTTGTTGACATGTGTAGGTACAAAGGAAGCTTCCAAGGCATCTTTATGTGTCACTCTATGTTCAAATTCGAATTTGAGGAGATCATGGACCTCATGGAGAAGATCATGGACCTCATGGAGGACATCATGGAGGATAGGTTTATGTGTCATCATTGGTTGAGAAATAGGTGGAACAAAGGAGGGAATA
Organism: Pinus tabuliformis; assembly: GCA_031772625.1. NCBI lineage: Eukaryota > Viridiplantae > Streptophyta > Pinopsida > Pinales > Pinaceae > Pinus > Pinus tabuliformis. The sequence continues at coordinate 579,022,889 of CM062813.1, read as the reverse complement.
GTGGGTCTACATTTATGAGTTTGTTATCATAGCTTTTGTATAAATAGGAGTGTTATTTCCTTCATTTGTAATCTGCATTTTGTAATCTTAATTTTTAGAATTTTAGAACCTAGTCCTTCATTTGTAATCTTAGTATCTTATAGGTTGGTAATGAGAAGTTAGATTTGGAGAATCATTGTAATGGTTGTAATTGCAATTTGCAATTGATGATGAATAAAACAGAGCTTCTTTGATCCTCTGCATTTGACTTCTCTTTTGGTGTGCTTGTGAATCCTTGGAAGGATCCCCATTGCCTAGCAAGTACACTTTTATTTTGGTAGGATTTTATTTTATGTTTGTTTGTGAATTTCATTAGATTAAATTATTAGGTTCATATGTTTGAAATATTAACAAATGACCTTTCGTAAGAAAATATTAATGTTTCCTTCAATGAATCTGATTTGTTATTTAGTGTTTGATTTCATTAGTTTAAGTTTTTGATTTATATGCTTGAGATATAAATGAATAGTCTCTTGTAAGAGAGCTTTAATATTTCATGCAATCAATCAAAATTAGGTTTTGTTGATTAAGATGATTAGAAATATTAATGAGTAGTCTCCTGTAAGGGAGCTTTAGTATTTCTTACACTTATGACAATGTCTTTTTAATTTTTAGATTTCATTTTGTTAAATGACTAAATAGATGTTGGAGATCCCAATGAAAAACCTCCTGTAAGGGAGCTTTGGCATTTCTTCACCTAACGTAGTCTAGTTTGTCTCTAAGTCCATATATATTGGATGATCCTCGAAGTTTACTTACTTGGATTGATAGTAAATGAAACTCTAATTTGCATCGCATTTTAGACCAAACATTTTTGCGCCATTGCTGGGGAGGATGATTTGGAGATAGACTTAGGAAGTTAATTTTATTGCAATTTCTTTTTATGGACTAACTTGTGAAACCTGGTGACAGCAGGATCTTCATAAAGGAGTTCAAGTTCAAGTTTTTATTTTTTTATTTTTTCGTACTTAGTTAGTTTCAAATTCAGTTTTTAAACCCTCCATTTCTTACTAATCCATCTACGGATGAGGAAATTGAAGATGTTGAACAGGTACTTCTTGGAGAGCAAGGACAATATAGAGGAATGGTTTCAAAAGAACCTTGTGCCAACTCCAAGAATAAGACAGGTTACTCACATGTTTACAAATCATAAGGTAAAAATTTTAAATCTTGATGTGAGAATTTTCGAATTTTTAGTCCATAGGTGGCTTCACTGGAAGCATTCTTTTACCTAGGAAATAAAAAAAATCTTTCATGTTAAAGGTAGAATAGATTAGACAAATAAAACGAGATCTTGTAAAGTTTTCTTTTAGCCTTGTTTTTTATAAAAAATAAAAATAAAAAATCATCCACATTTCTCATGAATAAATTTAAGTAAGAGCCACTTCATCCACGCTAATCTACTAAAAGAAAAACGCTTTCAAAAAAAATCACACTAAAAACAATTCTTATTTTTTAGAAATAAATTTAGCATTATACAAAAATTTTGGTATTTAAAATCCAATTCCAAAACTTTATAACTGTAATTTAGATTTTCAAAAATTTACTCTAACCTAGATTTCCATAATGATTCCCTAATTTCTAAGAAAAAAAAAACCTCATTAGACTAACATTTTTACATATATTGAAATTACCTTGCATTAATAAGCGGTAAGGGTAAATTGTTAGCATATATATTACGATTGCTTTTTGTGACCATTATTAAAGTGTTGTAAAATGCATATGAATCAATAAACTAATTTTGGTTAAGTCAAAATCATTATGAACTTTTGTTTGATGCAAATTCGAGAAGAATGATGGCCCTCACGTAAATCTTTGGCACACTCTACATCTGCCACACCGATTTTCTGAGTTCCATCTTTGGATCATTGAAGAAGAAAGAGGTTCACAAACGCTTGAATCTTCCCTCTAAAAAAACAAAAGTTATACTATTTAATTAGTAAAAAAAAAGTTACACTATTTAATTAGTTTGTGGACAGAAGGTTGTAGGCATTTCCATGAATCAAAAGCCATGCCATCTCACATGACTCGTCACTGTTCTAGACACATTTCAATCACCCAATATCGTGTTGCATTTAAACCCACCACGTAGTTGGCTCGACTTTGAAATTCCACTCTATTGTCACACCTTTACATCCCTTCGTTGCTTGAGTAAAGCCATCCTTTCATAATGAAACGTTTATTAAAAGTTTAAAGACGTTCCCACTTGTTCATACATAGAGAGATCGTTGATTTCTTAATCGAGCAGTGGAGAAATAAAGGAGATCATTGCACTATAGTAATGTTGATGAAGGTCAAATCCAAAGTGCTGGACCAATCAGAGATATCATCTTTAGCATGAGAAGGATTTGTGGACAAAAGGGTTCATGTGAATTAAACCAATGAGTAATTACCATAAATATAATTAACAGGATTTTCCTTCTCCGCTTTGTAGCAACGTCTTCACTAGAAAGTGCAATGACATCGTGACAACTACCTCGTCTAGAAGGGACAAAAGTGATGGCACAAATCCATCTAACCTACAACAACAATATTCCAATTTAAGCAATTTGATGATTGCATGTAGATTTTGTGGTAGGAATTGAGAAATTTAATGAATTGATGATTACATGCAGATTGTGGCACGATTTCAGCAATTTGATGATTTGATGATTGGCGGCAGCATGAACGCAAGAAATCATGATTCAACCATTTACCACCAGCAACAACAACAGATAGGATTACCTCAGCAGCCAGACCTGCAGGCCTTTGCGAGCAATAACGATTCAACCATTCACTATGAATTTTCTGGATGATGTATTTTTCTGTACATTGTAAATTTCTTTAGCCTTTCTCCCCTACCATGAAAATTCAATGAATAATCTTTTGTGATGACGATAATAAAAAAATGGTAATGTGATCCACCTGCACAAATGGAACACTTGTTTGCGGTGAGAATGGTGGAGGAGTTGCAGAGAAATTCAATGAGGAAAGCGATATTGATATTTGTGTTGAGCAATCTCCAGCAAATCATCAAGAATTGTAAAGATGACTTGATCAAAAACTGAATTCATACATGACAGGCATCCAATTTTAAAATAAGTTGCAAAGATCTCAAAAGTTCATCTGCAAGATTTTCCTTGTAAGGAAGCAAACGTTGACAGATGCGTAGGAGTCCAAAGACAACTTTTTCTACAATGGCACATGGCATAACTGTAGATATGCTCATAAACACCCTGGCACAAGAGCATAATTCTATTCTGGCTGTTTAGAGTAATTGCAATTAATAATTCAAGGCAGAAAACAACAGTGTTTTCATATTCAGGTGAACTACTACCCTTTTGTGGTCTACCTGCTGCCCAAATGAGGACCCTATGGCCTTGAGTACGTCTACGACAATTATTTCCAACTCCTTGAGGCAAACGAAAATGTTGAATTTTGAATTCAAACTAAAGACATGGAAACAACATATCATCTCAATCCTTTCCACTCTTCTTTTGTGTCCATGTGGAAACCAATATATTTACATGTACTCTGTGGCTGTTGTGCATGAATGATGGCGTTCTATTTGTCTATATTCACCCACGTGGATGTGTATGCTTGGTGTACAAGATGGAAGCAACCAATAAAATGACAAGATCGTTTGAAGCTATCAATTAGAGAAGATATCGATTCAAACAGGAGGTTGACACAGCAAAAGGAATCTCCAGAAAGAATGCCAGGTAAGTGATCTGCGTTTATTATTTTGCCCAGAATAATGAAACTAGTTTCTCCATAAAACTAATGAGAACTGCAAGTTGCTTGTATGGCTTGGACAATGGTGTCAGCGACAATAAGAGTGTTAATTCTCGTGGCACACCCAAGTTTTTGTAGTCTTCAATATCTCTAATACCACGTTTTGCAGGACAGTCCTTGCATGAATTAAAAACCATTTTTTCACATGCAGTTTTCCAAATAAGGCTCCATAGAACCCCACATATCTCCCTATCGATTACAAATTGGTGCAAAAAAATTATGGGTTTTATAACTGCCCCTGTTCTGAGAAAAACCCATGTTTTATTTTTTAGAAATTCGTTTTTATTTGGCTAGAAATCGAGTTTTAAAATGATGTGTCAAAATTTCTATGCGTTTCTGGCAAACTGCTATGATGAAAAACGTTTTCTATCTTGGAAAGGTGGTGACTAGGACTGTAAAATTCTCCTCACAAACATATGAATAGGATAGAAACTTTAAGGTTCTATTTGTAGAGCAAAGAAGGATCTTGGATCTCTGCCTTTTTACAAGATTATCTGTGTTCTCATACCTCTGAATAAGAGTTGTACCTACACCTTTTACCACCATTGCTTGGATTCTGTATATTCAGTGCAGATAGCTTAGAAATTTGTGGCATTAAGGTCTAAAGGTTGTGACAATAAAAACATATTATCTTATGAGCTGGGAATTCCTCTTTGAAAGACCTTTTCCTTTTGCACAAAACATTCCAACTTGGACTGACTATGTTCACTGGGACTCTACTTGAACAAGTTATTTGTGTTGTTTTTGCAGAGATCTTTCAAGCAAATCAGTGAAAGGACTTATTCCACCATCTATTGGTGAATTAGGCATGCTGAGATTCTTGACAACACAAATCTACAATGGCAAGCTTTTACATGCACATTGCATGGGTCATCGGACACAAACAAGAAGTTGAATTATTTATTATGGTTATTGTTTTTATTAAAAATAGACTGTATTAACATCATGAATTAGACTAAAATTATGCTTTTGATATTCCTTAATCTGTTTCATTTTGGCATTCAATTTTTGCATAAGAATCACGAAGGGAATGGCCATCTCTTCTTGAACAAACTTATGTTCTTTATGCCAAGTTTTTTTTAGCAGGTTTCGGATGATAAACTGATCATTAAGGAGATTAAATTATGACGACAATTGGTCTTCAAAAGACTAGTTTCATGAAAAAATATAAAGAACAAGACCATGATCATAAGAATGACATTTCCAGAAAATTACAAGTTCTTTTAACTTCCTGTAAGGGTTTAATGGTTTGATATGTTGCATGACAGATTAGAAAATTTGAAGACTTGGGGGTTGTTCCTAAATGTACAAAGATGGTGAAATACCTATCCACACTTGAATACGACGTCAATAGGTGGCTGATCAACGCTGGTCAAACTCAGCTATTTCAGCAGAAATTTCAGAACTATTATTTGTTAATCTTGAGATTTTTCGACCACTTTTGAAAAATTGTAAATCCCACCACTTGTCAAAGCATGCATAATTCACTTTTTCCCAGCAAGAGTCATTATCCATTTCTCACAATCCACATACACTTCATTACATTTTCATCAATGTTAACCCACCAATAAAACCAATGATGCTCATCTACAAGATTTTTGTTCCACTTTACATATTCATTGTCACTTTCCTTTTTCCTACACTTGCAAATAAAACCTTGCTTCCATACACCATTGAGTCCATAGTCCTTGAGTCTAAATATTTTTCTAAAAACACCTTGAATCTTGCATGCCTTAAGGGAAAACTATCATGCCGATAAACAAAGGGAATATATCAATGTCCCTTGTTCATTGGATCTTCTAAGTATTCAAAAACAACAAATTCATTCATACTTAGAAAGGTGTGTTCGGGGCATCTTGACTCTCATCCACATCAAAGATGGGATCTCTCGTGTTGACTAGTAGCATCCATCAAATGACCACTAAGTCAACAATTTCTTGTTATGTTTCGACATTGAAACATTTATTCACATGACAAGAAATGTGCCAATGAGAAAATTCCATTTTTTTTATCAAGTAAGAGTAGGACCTTCTATTAAACTTAGTCAAATATACATAATTTACAAGGAGCCACAACCGCTCTGCAAGAGTTCAGCAGTCAACCGGGTAGGCCAAACCAAACCAATCTCGCAAAACTAAGAGAACCTAAATCGGAAAACTGGGGAGAACCACCAAACAAAGCACAAGGAGCATAGTAAACCTTGGAGGGCAAGTCCAAAACCTGCCATGGAACCACAAGAGGTCCCACCACAAGTCAAACTGAAAACTGACAAACTGACAAACTAACAAACAGACAAACGGACCCGAAGGAAGTTAAAGCATAACACTCTAAATATTTTTCGGGTCTGACCAACGCGCATACACAATCACCACCGTTGATCCACTGATTAAGATCCAATGGTCATCATGGATATCGGAAGGCCGAGAAACACGAGAGTTAACCACCCGATGAGGGTAGTTTTCTCTCTCCTTATTCTGCAACGTGTCGCTCAAAGAGTGGAATCAGAGCCAAACTCAGAAAAACCAGAAACCGTTCAGACCCCACCTGATATACCGCTTGTGGTATTGGACCGGTTAACTCACATAATAACCCACCTGACCTTTCTTCACGTGTTGTCCCTTAATTCCTTCCAGCGGGTAGTACTTGAGCCAATCTCGTTCACCTGGATTCTCTGTCAACCACCACCTAAGCCAAATGATGAGGGCTACCCTGCCCTGTGGAACAGTCCGAGTCAAACCATTCTTCATTCAATCAAAGGGAATCCTGACCTTGGAAAATCACCGAACCATGGCGGGTTGGACTGTATGGAGTCCTCCAACCTCCCGCTGGTCTTCAAGGTTCCTCTGATCCTCCCTATTATTCCATCATTCCATATTCTGGGTAGTGTTACATAGATAGTCCTTTCGCAATTTACCTGGGGGGAGCGAATCCCAAGCATACCTAGAATCCTTGTTCTTGTTTGTGACTCCTTCATTCGCCAACTGATCTGCTAACATATTAGCATTCCTTTTCACATGAGAAAATCTGATATTTTTGAGGGTTCGCAAGTGAGAATAGATGCGGTAAAAAACCCGCAAGAGCTTCCAGTGATTCGACACTTTATCTAGAGAGGTGCCATTACTAATATTCTTAGCCACTCTAATAATTAATTCTGAATCCGCTTCAATTATAACATTGTGTGAACTTGAATTCACTAGGATTTCCAAGCATTGCTCTAATGCCATGAGCTCAGCCATGTTTTTTGTAGCCTTTCCCAAGTGGCCATGGAAGATCATCTGTATTTGTCCCTGATCGTCTTTTATGGCACCCCCAAAGCTCGTTAATCCTTGGTTTCCCTTAGCTGCTCCATCGATATTGATTTTTAAGAAACCATAAGGAGGAGGCTTCTAGATGGTAGCACACGTGTTTAGAAGGTTCATTGTCTTCATCATTCCCAAAGGATTAATAGATTGGAGCCCCAAGTGCAGTAAAATTCTCTCCTCGGAGGATCTTGAGGAAGGGTCCTCAGCAAGCAAGCCTCTAACTATGTCTTTGAGCTGCCTTAGAATTTTCTCAATTATGTGTTGGGGCCTGTGAGTTTTTTTTTTGAAGATTCAACTATTGCGTACTTTCCACACATGCCAGATGACAAAACCTGGAACCAAAATCCAGGCTTTATTAACTATCTCATTCCCTGAGAAGTTCTTCCTCCAGTTCTTTAGAGTGTTGGATATGCTGAGACTGTCCCTATCAGTTTGTCTAAAGATAGCAGCCACCCAGTCCCACACCTTTGAAGTGAAAGGACAGAGGTTGAGAAGGTGTTCAATCGTCTCCTCATGCGTGCCACAAAGGTAACACCTGGAAGGACCAATGAAGCCTTTCTTGAGGAGATTCTCCCAAGTTAAGATCTTCCTTTGATGCACTAGCCAGATGAAAAGCTTTATTTTCATCCAATGCAGACTTTGCCAGAGTTTCTTCCAGATCTGATCAGGATTCACAAAGTTAAATCCCGTGACTTCCCGTTTGGCCTCTTTGAGGTTAAAGTTGCCTTCAGTGTTTTTTGCCCATCTTAAAAAGATCCGTTGAGGAAGGGACAAGAGTCCTTCTATGCTCGAGCTCCTGGGTGAGGGCTTCTGCCTTGGTTTTCAGCTGGTTTTCATCATTGTATCCTAGATCCTTCCACTCCCTCCATTTTCCATTGTTCCTTCCATGATCCCAGAAGTCTTTTACCAGAACCATACCTTTGTTGTCTGTGTCATTTTTGAGATCTACAAATTCATCCCTATAAAGGTTGGGTTCCTGTTGCCAGTTATCCTCCCAAAATCAAGCAAGATCCCCTGCCCAAATTTTCCAAAAACAATGGTGTTGAATAATGTTTTTATTATCCCAGGCAAGGTTCCAAATATGGGAGCCCCTGATTTTCCCTGACATTCTAATATGATCCTTTTCCTGCCAGTGCTTGGCATATTTTTGTTTCCAAAGCATAGCCTAGGGGGAATTCGGTCCCTTAATCCATCTCCACCAAATCTTGGCTCTCGAGACTTTGCTGAGGGTCTCAGGATCATGAAGCCCCAAACCACCATGGCTCTTGGACTTGCAAAGTTTTTCCTAGGCTATTAAAGCCCACTTCTTTTTCTCTTCCCCTCTGCCCCATAGAAAGTCCCTTTGAATGCTTCTTATTAGCTGCTTAATACCTTGAGGAGCAGGAAGAGCTGAAAACATAAAAATGGGAATGGTCTGCATGACCACCTATGTGAGCACAAGGCGTGCTACCAGATTTAGTGATCTGCATGTCCATTTTTTGATCTTGTCCTGAATTTTATTTAAAATGGGTTCCCACACTTTCTTGCTTAGTGGTTTGTCAGTAAGGGGAATGCCAAGATATTTGGAAGGTAGATGTTCTCTTTCAAATCCAGGAATTCTGGTAATATTTCTCTGAATAGCAATATTAGTATTAAAGAAAAAAACTTTGGACTTGTTAAGGCTTACCTCAGTGCTTGTTGCCATAGCAAAGTCATTTAAGATAGTTTTGATTGCTCTGGCCTCCCTGATGGTAGGTATTCCTTGCAACATAGTATCATCAACAAATTTTTGATGAGTGTTTGCCTCTCCATCTGCAGTAAGTTTGATACCTTGAATTCTACCTTCAACATTTGCCATCTTAATTGCTCTACCTAGCCCTTCCATCATGAGGATGAAGAGGAACGGTGAAAGCGAATCTCCTTGTCTGAGCCCTCTGGAGGGAGTGAAGATCCTTGAAGGAGCTCCATTAAGCAGTATGGAAAAAATGGTTGAGGTAACTAATGCCATGACCCATCTTATCCAGTTCTGATCAAAACCATAGGCTTTTAGAATTGCTCTTATGTAAGCCCAGCTCAATTTGTCATAGGCTTTCGCAAGGTCCAACTGAATGATCATGCCAGCTTGTTTGTTGCTTTTGAGAGAGTGTACCACCTCATGAGCTTGGATGATATTGTTGAGGATTTTCCTTCCCTCCACATAGCCTGTTTGTTCCTCCGAAATGAGAGAGCATAGAAGTGGTTTGAGTCTATTGGCTATTACTTTAGAGATAATTTTATACACCACATTACATAAGGTTATGGGCCAAAAACCATCCGGAGTCATGGAATTTTCCTGCTTTGGGATCAGAGCTATGAAGGATGCATTTAAAGCCTTTAGTACATTTTTGGATCTTATTGAGTCTTCCACCACCTCGAGGATATCATGTTTGACAGTTTCCCAACAGGCCTTGAAGAAGTCTACATTGAATCCATCTGGGCCTGGTGCTTTTCCAATCTACATTTCATTAATCACTTCACTGACCTAGCTGAGGGATATATTGAGTGAAATGTTCAATGAACCTAGATCTATCCTCCAGAGGCTCCTTTGCAATGCTACAGAAGTGCTGAACAAGGATCGATTCCATATCACTGTGAGAAACTAGCTCAATGCCTTGAGAATCTTTGATCTTTGTGATTCTGTTGTGTGCCTTGTGAGCTATGGTGGTTTTGTGGAAGAATTTTGTGTTTCTTTCTCCCTCTTTAATCCATTGTATTCTTAATTTCTGCCTCCAGAAAAATTCTTCTTGTAAGCATCGATTCTCCCATTCTTCCTGCAGAGAGTCGGTTAATTTTTTCCTCTCTTTGGTGAAGCCATCTGTGATGATGATCTGATTGATTTCCTGGAGCTTTAGTTCAATTTCTCTTTTGGCTTTGAATATATCTCCAAATTCATTTTTGTTCCAAACTTTAAGACGAGATTTTATATGTTTAAGTTTTTGCTGGAGCATATACATTTTTGAACCCTGAATATTCAACTCCTCTCTCCACCATGTCTCAACGTTATTAGTGAAATTAGGATGTGAGAGCCAGGCATTTTCAAACCTAAAAGGTCTATTTCTCGGAGTGCCCATAAAGGTGGCTTCTAGCTGTACAGGCCAATGATCTGATCCTCCAAAGGGCAGAATGGAGGTTGTCATGGCAGGTCCTGAGAGAAAGAGGTCCTCTGAAATCATGAATCTATCAAGTTTGGAAGCAACTTGATGGGCCCCTCCCCTTTTGTTGTTCCAAGTGAAGGTTCCATTTATTGTTTCAGTATCCACCAGCCTCATGTTCCTAATGAAGTTCTGGAAGGCCATGGAGTCTCTGCCTAGCTGTCTAGTGCCTCCCTTTTTTTCCGAAAGAGATCTTATCATATTGAAATCTCCTGCAACGATCCAGGGCAGAGTGGGATGTCTCTGTCTAAGTTCCTCTAGGGAAGTGAGAAGCTTGAGCTTATTTGCTAGATTTTGAGGTCAATAAACATTTTTGATCATGTATATCTCCTTGTCCCCAAAGGTTGACAAATCAGGGAAAGGTAGTTCTTGGATTCTTCAGCATCCAGAATTCCCAATTTTTGTGGGTCCCACAAAGTGAGAATCCTCCCTGCCAAATGATCCGCCTTGACCTCTAAATACTCATAATTGAATAACCACTTATTATGAATATCTCTTATCTTTTCCATCGAACATTTTGTCTCCTGAATAAAAACCATGTCTGGTTTTTCTTCTTTCATTCTGTTACTAAGATTTCTTTGTTTCCTTCTATTACCTATTCCTCTAATGTCACAGGTTGTGAAATTCATTAAGAGAGATTAGTAAAGGAATAACTGGTAAGATCTTTCATCTTACCTGAGTTGATCAACAGTTTTCCACATTTGTTCAGCAGTTCATTCTGCCTCTTTCTTCCTCTTTTCCTGCCTGAGTTCTTTGGAGATTGTGCCTGAGGATTCTCCATCATCTTGACCCCACTTAGCTCCTGGCTTTCATGATTTCTTTTGACTCCCGCTCCCTTCACTTGTGACCTCCAAAGAAAGAGTTGTTGTACTCTATCATAGTCCTCTTTTGGCAGGGAGTCCACCCCTATTTTTTTACCTTGTTCCAGAAATTTCTCTAGATCTAGATTCTTCTTGTCCAGAATATCCTGTAATTCATGGTCCTCTATTCCTGCTTCACTTGGAGTCATCTCCTGGTCCCTACTGATCTCCATCAGGCTTGGTAGATCATCCTTTTGCTGGTTTTCTACTGTGATATCCTCCATGTCAGCTACCCTATCCTGTTCTTTTGTTACATTCTCCATGTCCTAGACTGTCTCCTTGTTCCCCTCTTCTTCCTCCAGGATCTTGAAGCTATTTTGTCTTGTGTGTTTGTCCTCATTTTCCTTCTTGTGTGGACGCTTTCCTCCTTTTCCTTTACTCCCAACTTTGGTGAAACCCTCATGGTCTCTCTCAACAATGGTTTTTTTATTATCTTCCCTGTTGATAGTAGGGCAGTCTCTATATAGATGCCCATGTTCATGGCATTTGCAGCATCTGAATGGTATGTGCTCATAGTCCACTATCTGCACCCATTCTTCATCATATACTTCTAAAATGATCGCTTCCGGCAGGGCTCCAGATAGATCCATTTCCACACATATTCGGGCAAAGGAGGTATATCTCCATTTTAGAGTTGCCTCTGAGATTTTTAGAAAATGTCCCAGTTTTTTGCCTATGGTTTTCAAAGTTTCTGGCAACCAATAATCCAGAGGAAAGGAATATAGTCTGATCCAAACTAGTACTAAAGTGAATGTTTCACGTTCCGGGACAAAGTTCATCATCCATGGCCATATGTAGAGTCTTGCCGCAGCAGAAATAGGGCCCCCCTTCAAACACTCTATCTTTGTCTTCTAGGCTTGCGAACACTACTATGAAAAAACCCTTAGAACCCAGATGTAAATGTATTTCACCCTTTGGCTTCCAATGGCTCCTTATCTAGACATGTAAAGCCCTTTCCATCGGCCATAGCCCCATGAACTTTCATATAATTGCATGCTCTATCGTATGATCTCTATGAGCTTGTATAGCTGGGTCGCTTAATACAACTCGAGGAATAATGCCTGACTTGTCTTGCAAACTCCCATGGTCTTTTTCGAAGCCGATTTTCACTACTGCCTCCAATCTCCATTTCTTTTCTCGTTTCCTGTTGATCCCCTTCCTGATCCCGCTCTCCTCTTCTTCCAGATGTCCCCTGACTTCTGGTTTCTGAGATCTTGTTCAGTGGTTTTTTGAAATGATTCTTTCCCACGCTCTGACTTCCTCCTGTGACTGCCTCGCTATAGGAGGGAGCAGCACTCCCCCCTGCACTCCCCACCATGGTACCCTAAATCTGAAACCCTGTCTTCAACTCCAACCCTAGCTTCTCTGCTCAGACCTAATTTCCATAAATGTCCAATGAGAAAATTCCGTTGAAGACTTGAAGACCAATCATTTTGTAGCAGACGAAGCAGAATTGCATTCATTACTTTTTAGTTTTTTGATGTAAATGACTTGAGGACAAGTCAATAAATAAGGCTAGGGGGGAAGTGTAAATTCTAAATTTTGTATACCTTCCAAGCCTTATACATTTTCAGCCGCATTCAGCAGTAGATTCTGAACATTCAATAGAAGATCCAGCAACAGATTTAGCAGCAGATGCAACAACAATAAAAGATTCACTTTTTCGACTTCATCCACCATTTTCACAACCAAGTGAAGAAGACTATGATCAAAATTTTGCAGCCACACATGCACAACTCTCATCCATTTTTGAAAGGGTAAGTTGAGGTATGATATTTTCTAACTTTTAACCATTTAATTCCTTGAAAGCTAGAATGATAATTTTTGGAAAAAACTTCCTTTCCTCATTTCATAAAATTGCCAAAACCATCAGTTTGGGGGGGGGATACATTTACATTCATACTTTGTCACATTCATATTTTTCCATATTCATATATCACATTCTAAAATGCACATACCTTCAAAATATATTCACTATTATATGAGCATATAAATGGCTTTGTAAAAAGTACTTAAAAGCTAATTGGATGCAACACAATCATGGTTGTTACACAAGAACCAACCATGATGCATTCCAACAAAATACTTTGCAATAAAAATCAAATTATCATGACTCAAAGATCATACATTAAATTGAATGCAACAAACAAAATATGGTTGACACACAAGAACCAACCAAGTTGCAATTCATCAAAAACACTTTCCAAAATTCAAGTAAATGATATCATGCAAAGTTTAAGTCAAAGCTCAAGTATCAAAAATTAATGTAATAGATTGCATGAGGACATGCAATACCTTCAGTTTGGGGGTATGTTGGGCCTAAGAATTATCTTTAAAATACATCCACTTTCAGTCCATTCACGCATTTTCTCACCTCTATTCCACCACCATGGCATCACATTAGCTTCACTTTCATCATTATATGGGTTATCCTTGTGTTTTCCGAAACATTATTAATTCTTAGTATTTTTAAGTGAATTTGTGGTTAAAATTTAGAAAATAATATCCATATACTTATACCTAACAATTAGAATGAGTTTGTTGACATGTGTAGGTACAAAGGAAGCTTCTAAGGCATCTTTATGTGGCACTCTATGCTCAAATTCGAATTTGAGGAGATCATGGACCTCATGGAGAAGATCATGGGCCTCATGGAGGAAATCATGGAGGATAGGGTTATGTGTCACCATTGGTTGAGAAATATGTGGAAAAAAGGAGAGAATAGTGGGTCTACATTTATGAGTTTGTTATCATAGCTTTTGTATAAATAGGAGTGTTATCTCCTTCATTTGTAATCTTCATTTTGTAATCTTAATTTTTACAGTTTTAGAACCTAGTTCTTCATTTGTAATCTTAGTATCTTATAGGTTGGTAATGAGAAGTTAGATTTGGAGAATCATTGTAATGGTTGTAATTGCAATTTTCAATTGATGTTGAATAAAATGGAGCTTCTTTGATCCTCTACATTTGACTTCTCCTTTGGTGTGCTTTTCAACCCTTGGAAGGATCCCCATTGCCTAGCAAGTACACTTTTATTTTGGTAGGATTTTATTTTATGTTTGTTTGTGAATTTCATTAGATTAAATTATTAGGTTCATATGTTTGAAATATTAACGAATGACCTTTCGTAAGAAAGTATTAATGTTTCCTTCAATGAATCTCATTTGTTATTTAATGTTTGATTTCATTAGTTTAATTTTATGATTTATATGCTCGAGATATAAATGAATAATATCTTGTAAGAGAGCTTTAATATTTCATGCAATCAATGAGAATTAGGTTTTGTTGATTAAGATGATTAGAAATATTAATGAGCAGTCTCCTGTAAGGGAGCTTTAATATTTCTTACACTTATCACAATGTCTTTTAATTTTTAGATTTCATTTTGTTAAATGACTAAATAGATGTTGGAGATCCTAATGAAAAACCTCCTGTAATGGAGTTTTGGAATTTCTTCACCTAGCTTAGTCTAGTTTGTCTCTAAGTCCATATATATTGGATGATCCTCAAAGTTTACTTACCGAGATTGATAGTAAATTAAACTCTAATTTGCATCGCATTTTATGCAAAAAAGGGGTTGACCAATCAATAATAGCATCCAACTTGGAGAGTTTTTCCTTCAACTTACCTCCTCCAATATCATGGCCCAAATGCATCAAATAAGTGAAACCCAACCTATACTTTGACATCTTCAAAACATTAAATATGTTTCCTTCATAGATGACATTTGCATAAGAAAACTTTCTAAACATCTTTATGTCACCCAAGTGGACAATTTCTTCAAGAAAGGACTTGTTTTTGACACAATTAAAATACATGTATGTAATGGAAGTTCTACAAAGAACATACAATATTAAAATCCATACAAACCATTATTGTTTGGTGTTATGTATATTCTTGCATTGACCTCTTTTTACAACTTTGCTTTGGCGAAAACTACTCCTTTTTTCCTCTTTCTTGAAATAATTACCATTCCTCTTTGGCACCATAACCATCGATGCACAACATGGTATAAGGGATGATTGAATGAGCCCATTGTTCAACAAAATTTTGCATTGCATTGGTATCTCTACACTTTGCAATTTTGTCAACCCTTGCATGCTAACATCACAAAGAGAAACCTCTTGCTGCAAAGATATTTCATGTGAATTTTCTTTCTCCTTGAAGGATGATTCTTTCACAACCTGAAATGCTTCATCACTCTAATGAACTGAACCAACAAAATCATAATTGAAACTTGCATTACATGCAACAACATTTTTATAAACAATACCATCATTTTGCTTGAACATGAGAAGTACTAAACTTTTACTTGAATTCACTAGTCTTTTTCCCTGTCCTACATTAACCAAAGAAATGCTTAGATTTTTGGGATGGGCTCTCATTATAATCCACATCATCCTTAAACAAGTGATACTTTTTTTCATGGTGGTAAAATACTGCTTTCCGGTCATACAAATATGGACTACCCAACACCACACCTGAAATATCAAGCGGTACCACATCTAACTCTACTTCGTCAACAAAATTTGTAGTGATTGAAAACTTAACCAAACATTTTCTTCTAACCTATAAACTAGTGTCTCTTGTTATCCATCCCAAAGGATATGGTTTATGGTGAGATATAGTTTCAAGATTCAATCTGTTGACTAAGCCTTCAGATATTAGATTCGCTTGTGACCCACTATCGAAGAGTGTGTCAATCTTGGTGTGTTTATATATGACCCTAACATGAAATAACTCAATTCGTCTCTTTTCATCTGGAGTAGTAGTAGCGTTATATTTTTGTGAACTAATGCTTGCAATATCTTGTTTTTCTTTGATTCCCATGATAGTGATTTTGTTTTCATCACCTAATTCAAAACCTAAATCTTCTTGAGTGATAGAAGTGGTTTTCTATTTTCCTTTATCGTTAAACTTATTTGGTCTCATTTCTAGATGCAATTTCCAGCAATTATCCTCATTATGTCCCTCTTTTGAACAATGTTTACAGATAACTTTATCCCCTTATTTATTCCCATTTGAATTCTTCTTTCCCTTCCATTTTCCTCCTTTCTCTTTCTCCTTACCCTTAGGTGGCTTTTTATTACTATCCTCTTCATAAGTGTTCTTTTATCTAGATTCAAGATGCATGGCTTGCACACATACTTCATCTAAATTAGTTGGATTGAACATAATTATAGTGTGTTTAAGATAGGAATGTAAACCCCCAATATATTTCAACGATGTATCTTGAGAATTCAAATTCACTCCTAATAACAAAGCCCTTTTCCTAAACTCTTGTGTATACTCTTGGACTGTTTGGCGTTTACGATGCCTAAAATTCTGCCAACTCATAATGGATTTTTGCATATAGGCTAAAGGATAAAACTGTCTTTTAATTGCAGAAACAAATTCAACATCTTACCATGGATTCTCATTTCCTCTTGAGTCTTTTCTTCCCACCAAACTAGTGCAACTCCTTCTAGCCTTAGTGAAGCCAACTGGATCTTTATGTCATCTTCTTGAAGGTTCTAAATTCTGCAATATACCTCCAACTGTCAAATCCAATTGTCCAACTTTTCTTCATTCACTTCTCCACTATACATGGAAAGTTCGAATTTTGTGTCCAATTTTAGTAATGGAGTTTTTCCTTTTGGGGTTTTGGAATGAGTATAGGAAGTTGCAGTGGTGGTAGTGGAAGATGATGTTGTGTGATATGGTGAAGATGATGAGGAGGATGATGAGGACGGTGGAGGTGGAGGTGGATTTCCACCATTCCCTTTGGAATCTTTATTCTCATATTTTTTTTCCTCTGAGCTTCCTTCTCCATGTGGAGGTTTAGAACTCTCTCCAACCATTCTAGTGTTCCTCTCTTCATAGAGGACTTTAACCATCTCAATCAAAGTGTAGAAATATTTCTTGAATTCTTCCTCTTCTAAAGAGGGACCTTCAGGCTCTCTTTCTCCAGACATAATGGCTATGGATTCAGGCTCAGAAATTTGTATTGATTGTACCTCTTCAATCTCAATTGAAGGAAAAACTTGAGGAGCTTCAAGTACAGCTGGATTTGGAACTTTGGTTGGTGGAGATTGTGGCCTTGTGTCTCTCCTTCTTTTGTGTATTACCTCAGGATTTGCAACCAATAACTTCCTTTCTCCTCTATGCAACTTTAACCTTGTAAGCATCGCAATTTTGTAACCATTAAAATCCTAATTTCACAAACTCAAGAAATCAAGCAATTCAACATGTTCTTTGATAATAACTTGATTTATTTTTGTATGATTAGTTTGTTTGTTATAATAACATTTATATATGCATAAAAATGTGCTTTCTTCTTTATTTTTGTGTTGAGGTTTCCTTAGTTGTTGGTGCTTACAAACAGGTAAATTTCCTTAAGTTAAACAAGACATTCATGAGAAAAATGGCTTCAAAAATGAATAATTAACAACAAACATGTAAAGTGTAGAAAACCATCAAAGAGACACATTAACATAGTGTTTTGATGAAGGAGTTCACCCCTCTTGGGCTACATCTCCTTGGTCCATCTTCCATGGCTTGGGTCTACATATTAGCTCAATGTGGAAAAAATGATGTTTATGAAGTATGGCTCCTAATGCTTGCACAAATGTGTTCAAAAGGTCCAAATTAGCCAAAACCGCTTCTTTCTGATCTCAATTTGGTTGAAAATTGAGTAATTTATGCTTCATTCATTTTTTCTTAGGAAACCCCACTAAATCTGGAGAGACTCTAGTTAAGTTTGCCAAAACTGGCAGTTTCCGCCTAATTTGGTGTGCCACAAAATCCACCGCCAAATTAACCAATGGTTATTTTAAATGCTAAATGGTATTAATTAAATTAAAACACAATTAGCGCGCTAACCGCCTATCCACTAGCTCTTGGTTGCGTACTTGAGGTCGCATGGGGTGGGGGTTGGCCCACAGGGCTGGCTCCCACCACCCCACCGTCGAACTTTAACTATGCATTTAATTATTGGTACGCGGCTATGCATTTCAAAACCTCCATTGGTGGTCCAATGGTAGAGCATAGACTTCGGGTGGGGGAGGTTACGGGTTCAAAACCCACCTCCGCCCAACCCATATACTTTTCCAAACCATATACCTTTACCATACCATAATATAAGCACCATTTGAAATATTACGTTGATTTTGGATTAATACAAAGTTTGGAAATTGGCGAATCTGGAGGTAACACTTGTCATAGCCCCATTGGCAGAAATCTGAAGAAGATTCCCCTTGCTGATTTGAATGTCATGTCATCATTCTATCGCATTCTGCAATTTTTTTAGTTGTTTAGGAAAATGAACAACAAGCCTTTTCTCCTTCATCTGGACTCCCTTTTTAATGAAACAAATTACGTTTTGATTGTCTTGACGAGACGAACGTAGTCATACAATTTTCTAGCCAATTTGAGAACTTCTATTTTTGAGCTAAATACTAAGCACCTTATCATTGGGAATACCGCTCCTCATCCGGCCAACGAGTTCAGAGCATACTTGGGGGTGTACAACCCAATTCTATTATGATGTAGGTGTTATACCAAATGACTAATAAGATTCATTGATTGGAATATCAGTAGGAAATATGATTCTGGGTTGAGGGTAAAGCTCCCAGATGAGACTCTAGGGTCGAGCGATTACTCCCCTATATGATGAGTTATCCTATTGCTAGATATGGTTGGAAGTTATTGCTCCTTGATTCTTCTTCTAGATCCAATAAATTTTCGACCGGTAGAGTTGAGCAGAGATAGACAAAGCATTAGAACAACTTGACAGGTTGATCAACTGACAGATATTGGCAGGTGGAATTCTTCCTAGTTGAGAGGGAGTGTTAATTTTTGCAACTAGGGTCAAATTCCACATTGGATAACTCAGATGAACAATATGATGCTTGCATTAAATTCATGTTTTCAAGAGGACAAAAATCGACCTAAAGATCACCTAATTTGGTTAAGCGGAAGTTAAGTTTTGAATTATTTTATTCATACATACATTATGGAATGGGTTAGCCCTAACCACATGGGTAACTGCTTGGGTCAATATTAACCCCAAGTTGACCCTCAGGAAAGCCTATAAAATGAATCGAACTCAAGTTCATTTCAAAACATCATATTTTTATTCTTCAATTTTGTCTTGGATCACACAAGTACGTTAGAAGGAGTTTTCACAGGGTTCCAAAATCTCAGGCGAAAGGTTCGCTCTGAGTTTGAGTTTTTTTGGATCTTGGTTGCTGGCACAGATCAGGGTATTCTAGACCTTAGTCATAGGTACAATGTGAGAAAGAGAGTGGCTAAGGCTCTCTGGTCATTGGGAGACAATATTTTGAGAGCGAATATGGGTTCAGAAGTAGATCGAAAGGTTCAGGTCCCTAGACGCTTACACATAGTAGTCCTTAGAGCGTCCAAGACCTCTTGATCACTTGCAAAGTAACTATAAGGGAGATACCCTGGGTATTTGGTGTATTTCACATCAGCCACAAACATAAAGGCTTACTGAGAGCGACTGTGAAGTCACAGTCGCACGCATACAATATCCGAGACAGCGATTCAAGAGTTTCAGTCACATGTAGACAGTGTTAATGAGGGTGACCAGAGTTCAGATCTAGGGTTTGACATCTTGGCTTCAGTTGACTTCAATGATTTAGGATATCTGGGTTTCTATTTGCTGTTACACAGATTTGTAGATATGATTTGTTATTATCCACTCCAATTATATGTATTGGGCTCATTGTACTCTCTGTTAAAATATTTTTATGATGATCTACTAAACAAGAAGATTTGAAAGGGTTTCCCCCTTGTGGGGTTTTTCCCTAGTCTTGGACCAATCTATTTCCTCTTATGGTTGTGTTGTTGTCTTCTTTGTCACTACATATATTTTTCTTTCTTCATTTACATTTATGATTGATTATACTACTAGTAATTGGATGTATTGTCAATGAAAAGATAAATTGGGCTAGAGTAACTTATACATCATAGAATAATCCGTATATTTAACATTTATCACTTTTATTCTTAAACATTTGGAAACTAAATCGGAGAAAGTTTAATTCACAACTTTTTAAAGAGCACATTTTACCATATTTGAAAGACCCCAATAAAGTTTTGTCGATAAGGGATGTTAAACAAAATCCAATGTTTGCAAATATTCGTGATGGACCTCAGCTCCAATATAAAGGTTCCGATAAGGAATACTTATCATTTTAGTCATGTTTTTGGTAAAATGAAACTAAAATTATCTTATTTTATTGGAACTTAAAGGATTTTATCCTAAATTAAAAAGGGTCCCCCATATTTTATTAGTTCTACTACTAACCATAATTGGGGGGTTGTTGAGTAGTACAACATAGCCATATTTTCATTTTCACCAAAAGCTAATAGTTTATTTGAAGCTGTGTTCTTGTATCTTTGTGTTCCATTGTTATCAAACTAGCAATTATCTCATCATTTCTTGTGCAAATTGCTTAACAGAAAATATGTTATCTAATTTACGCAATTGTTATTGAATGATAGTCATAAAGACCATTTTTTCAAAATACAACATGAATTGGCATTAAATACGACTCCACTCTATTTGTTCAAAAACATTGTTAGAAATGATGTGAAAGGCAATCAACAGTTGCGCTCTGGATCAACAACTTTTGTTGATCCATTGAATGATGAATTTGCAAGAGTGCATCTATTATCTTTTGTCAAGTTAAGAACACAGGTATCTTTCGTAATACCTTATTTGTTCAAGTAACAATAGTTTTACTTTGATATACAAAATCTTGCATTTTGGTGAAACATATTTGAACCTAACAATTCAATTTAAAAAAAAAATATGGAAGGAGTGCTAAAATCCAAAAATGTTTTCTCTCCTCCTTTTCAGCGAATTTGCAATAAATGAAAACAACTAGTTCATCCAAACACAACTAAATTCACAACCTATAAAGATAACACATCATTTAATTATGAGCACAATGTTGAATGCACACTGGAAATAGATGACTGCAAAATTGATTTGATGTTGCAAATGTCATAGGTAAAAGAACATTGCCCAGTTATTGTTGAGACAAGCTTCCAACAATACATGCAAAGCATATCATCTACAATTTTCAATCTAAGAAAAATTTGTATTTGAGGTCTTTTCACTTTTACAGTTAAAAACACTATTGCTGAGATAAAAGAGTTGCGATCAGAAAAAATAAAATTCTTCCTATGTGCATCAATTTTATACATTTTTACAATTAATATATTCTTCCTCTTTCCATTTTTACCTCATGCATTTCACCAACTCATAATTCACAAATCCTTGCACCAACACTAATGTATAGTTTTGCTTTTATTGCAGGTTCCAAAATTCCAAAATACAAAAACATCTTGTTCACTGCCTTGTTGATATTTGCTAAATTATCTAAATCAAGAACATATTTTTAATTTTTAACTAGTTCTTACTCTCTTTTTCCTATAAATTTTGAATCAAACATTTTTTCCTCTTGCAAATGAAAACATATACCCGGATGCACATTATGTTGTATAATAATTTAGTTACATAGATTTTTTTTCCAAACTATGGCATCATTTTGTTAATAGGATCATAACATATCAGTTCCACAGTAACACAATGTAAATCCAAATACTAATTATGCCATATTATATATATTCCCATCTTTTTCTCTCCACTGTTGGAATATTAACTTGTATTCTCATTTGTTGTGAATTCTGGAGTTGTATTTTGTTAGGGAAAAACAAAAGTGTTGCATGTGTATCAATCTCTTGTTTTTTTATATGCTCAATGAAATGTTTTGTGTTAAAAAAAGCCACTACAAGAGAATTGAGATATTTGTGTTCTCCTTTCTTTTCCCATATATCAAATCCTCCTTATTTTCCTATTTGCATAACTGTTTTTCATGTTGTGTTCATTTGATGATTAGCTTTCTTGTTTTCCTTTTATAAGCTATATAGTGTTGCATTGCAGTTATATACAATTGCAAATTTATCGCCTAATGAATTAACAAAGCTTGTATCTCATCTATGTTTTCTATTTTTTTTTTCTCCTCTTATAATGCATTTTAACTCACAAAAAAATTGCAAATTTAACTATAATCTAAGGAGATTTTGGTTTTATTGATGTTAGATGCTTCAACTATGGTGCTCAATAATTTTTTGTTTGTTTTTCCCCTGGCATAAATGGTGACGAATGTGCGTAGTTTCTACAACCACTTTTTCTTTCCAAAATTTATGCCAAACTAGTGCATCATTTTGTTAATAGGATCATAATATCTCAGTTGCACAACAACATAGTGTAACTCCAAGAAACAAAATATACCATATTATATATATGCCCATCTTTTTCTTTCCACTATTGTAATATTAACTTGAATTCTCATTTGATGTAAATTCTAAAGTAATATTGTGTTAACGAACAAAAGAAAAACAAAAAAATGTTTGCATGTGTCTCAATTGCTTAATTTTTGTATATTTTCAATGAAATGTTCTATGTCAAAATATGTCTCTATAGGAGAATTGAGACCTCTGTGTTTTTTTTTTTTTTTTTGCATATATCAAATCCTCCAGAAAATTTATTTTCCTATTTGCACATGTGTTTTTCATGTTGTGTGCCTTTGTTGATTATCTTTCTTGTACACATGTTTTCCTTTTCTAAGATATATAGTGTTCCATTGCAGTTATATATATGTGAAAATTTATGATCTAATGAATTAACAAAACTTACATCATTTTTCTTTTCTAATTTTTTTGTTTCCTCTTATAATGCATATAAACTCTCAAAAAATTGCAAATTTAACTACAATTTAAAGAAATTGTGGTTATTCTAATTGTAAGTTCTTAAAATATGGCACCCAATCATTTTTTGGCTATTTTTCCAAATCCATGAATGGTAATGAGCGTGCATAGTTTCTGCAACCACTTGTTCTTTATTTGCAAGCTATTTCGTTTCTTATTAATCATAGGATATGCTAATAGTTTTGAATCTTTGGCCTGTGATAATGAATCTTTAGTGAATGGTGAAGGATATATGTACTATTTGTAGTAAATTATCCATTTTTATAAGACAATGTCATTGTTATGAATAATAAATATAGTAGTTTTTTTGAACTTTGACCTATTATGATAAAAAATTCATAAACCTATATAATCACTTTTACTTAGACATTATGACAGATTTTACTCTCTCACTAGGATAGCATTTTTCCTAACAACATTCTCTTAGGTATTTTATGTATTTATTATTTAACATATGAAATTTACTACTCCAGATATATTGTAAAAAGGACATTCAGAAATTTGTAAAATGATCTTTGAATCATTGGTGACATGGATGCTTATTTTTGATCTCTCATGTCACTTTAGGCTCTATGCTTTGGTTGTAATAATATCCAATCAATATCATTGATACAAATATCAGTAAACTTCTATTTTTGGACTCACCTACTTCAAAAATATTACAAACCTCTTGAATGGTTGAGCCAAGTGATTTTATCGCTTCATCTATTAAGCATAGTCGAAATATGTGCAATGTTAATTCAATTTTATTTATCCCTAAATTTGAGGGAGAAACTACTATTTCTATGTATGCAAGAATAAGAAAACTTATGTCAAATGAGCATGTCAAAACAAATTTATTGAGTGTAACAGAGAATGTGTCAAGAGTTGCTCCTCATCCACTTGTTCTTCCCTCTCCAACATTATCAATGAATCAATGAATTGATCTTAATGGTGATGTAAAACATGTACACTACACTTCAAATGTTAGAGTGTTTGAGCGAACATAAAAACATAAATTTATGAATAAATAGGTATGTGTTTTTGAGGCACCTCTTACCTATTCTTTAATATTCTTAGGAAGCTTTATCAAATTCACTTTGAGTTAACTGATCTCACATTTGATGTGTTTAGCATGCTAGTGTTATGCACCTATATAATCACAATCCAGTTGGTAATGCATTCGTTGTTGAAGTTGAAACTAGTCACCATGCATTGCAAGCTTTAATATTTCATTGTCAATATGATAATTAATTTGATCATAAGTTATTTTTCCTATAATTTTGTGATTTTTATTCCAAGTGTCTCTTTTATCATGTGTTTTTGAAAATAACCCATTCTCCTGGATTTCTCATAGGTTGTGTATTACATTGTGGTTATACTTACAAAATGTTACAAGTTGTCACACCCAATCATTGAATCCAAAAACTACAAATACAGGGATGATGTGAAGGCCATTTCTAGGTTAACCTACAACTCATGAATAACATGCTTTACTCTTGTCCTTTTTGAACTTTTTTGCTTTACATTCATACTAAGGTATTTCTTTCACAAGAGAAATTATGATATATTGGTTTTTGCACTAGGTGACTACAAGGACTTCCTATGTGCTTGGGATCAATATTCAAATCTTTATGGGTGTCTAATTGGTTACACAACTATAACAAATATCAATACAATGTAAGCATCAATTGTAACCTAGCAGCACCGTGCATCTGCTCAAATAGTTTTAGGGTATGTTTTGATTAGGCTAGAGATTATTTTGATATGTACTAAGTCTAACTATTTTCCTTGTAATAGAGAAATAAAAAGGGTATTGCTTTCATGAACAAGGGAAAAATGCTCGTTGTCAGATATCAAGAAATCTATATATGATTATCTTTGGTGTGTTAAAGCTTATATTGTCTCAATTGCCAAGCTTGGAGGAAATTTAATGGCTTTCAACCATTGCAACCACCATGCCTTTTGAATATTCTTCTATTGGGCTAGGTCATAGCATACCAAAAATTATAGGTTTGCCTTCTTTTTCATATCTTCCTTTGTATTTTCTCATCTAATTTAACTACAACTATAGGGATGGTATTTTCTTATTCAACTATGAATCAGAATTACGTTCACTAACATGAATTCCATCTAAGGATCCTTGAAAAATAGAAAGTTGTGTATGCAACTCTAACCATAGTACTTATTGCTAAACTTTTTCCATCTGTTATCACTGCAAAAAAAAAAATTAAAAAAATTGTGGACAACTGGTTTGGTTCCAAAGTTTTATGATTAGTCTTGGTCAAAGTCATTTTTATTGTTTTGTTTAAGGAGTCTAGAACATAGAGTGGAGTCTTGTTCCCATTATCAAATAAGGTCAACAATCTTGTTTTACCTATCATTAATCCCACATTGATTCAAAGGTGTCATGTGTCAAGGCTGTTTCAAAATTGACATGTGCTACGAAATCACCTAGGAGTTTTCATAGCGCAAAACTCAGAAAATACATTGTGTGCGCTACGAAATCAGGGATTCATAGTTAGGAGATTTCGTAGCGCAAAACCCAGAATTTGCACTGGCTACACTACGAAATCAGGGATTCATGCCATATCTTGTCTAGCTATTTAATCCATCAAAATCCATTAATGTTTCATCACCATGTGTCAGTCCATGAACCTTGCTTATCACATGTAGCCATTCATTCTCATCATTAGATTTGTTAGGGGTCTTGTACGCACTCTTTTCAAATTTCAAAAAGGGTAAGGTAAGGTGAGTTGGTCTTAGTCTTTTCCATTTTCCCCCATGCATAAGAAGACAATTGGCAAGCTTAGAGACGGCATTCACCAGAATCCTTTGAAAGCTCAAATGAGGCAGTTCTCCATTTCAAGATCAAGCGAGGCAGTTTCTAAACTAAGACAGTGTGGGTTCTTTCAAGTCTCCTTGCAGGTGTCTCACAGAAATGTGTGAAGAAAGGAAAAATCATAGATCAAGCCGGTGTCTTAGAGCTGAGCCTGAAGGCTTAGATTTTGTCACGAGGACTAGAGAGGTTGAACATGCATTCAAACAGGTGGGCTGCTAGAGATTCTGTGAAAAACTTCAGGGGGGTCACATTCAAGTAACTAAGGACTTTGCCTTCAATTTCACCAGTTTGTATTCAAGGGTTGGAATGCTAGAAATACCGGTTTCTCCTGAGGTTATATCTACAATCACAAAGATTCCTATAGGCCAGGAGAGATGGTTTAAGAAATTCAAATTTGAAATGGCACCTTGCCAGTAATTTCTGAAGCCAGAATTCATAGGCTCAGACTTAACCAAATCAGTGCCTAGAAGCTATGTAAAGGATTCATATGCCAACTTTCTTTCATGCATCCAAAGATATTTTACCTGTGAAGGGAGATACCATAAGGTGTACTCTTACCATTTTAAGCTTCTATTACATTTCACTGGAAAAATATCTCTAGACTTACCTTTTTATCTGTTTCGTAGCTTATGCAAAATGTCTGATAAGGTTGAATTGAAGAAAGAAGCTTGTGAAACCTCATTGTTCCATCATGGTTTGATCAAGTTAATTGTGTTACATGAGCTTTAGAATATACGAAGAGAATGGTCTGCTTTCTTGTTTATGACAGGCTTTAGAACTGAAACAAGACATAGCCCTAAGGCTAAGGAAATATCTTCACTAGTAGTAAGCCATCAGGAGGAAGCAAGATCAAATAGGTTTGTGAAATTGAAAGCCAGAAAGCAGGTGAAGGAGCCTATGACACCACTAATGGTTCAAGATACCCCTCAACAATCACAGAAGAAGAAATTTTAGATCAAGGGAGCGGTACAAGAGTAGTTTGTTGATAAAATTGTCCAAAGAAGAGTAACCAGAGGTCAATTAGCCAAGGAAAAGGGGAAAATAGTGACTGCTGATGAAAGTCCAGCGTCAAAGGGAAATTTTAATGATCTCCTCCAGGCTATCAACATAGAAGAGACTCCTCTGGTCCAAGCAGATTTACTTGAAGCAGATAAGAACAAAACAAAAAGAGTTAAATCTTCTAAAAAGCTTCAATTTGATGACCAGGTCTCAGAGTTTGTCTTCAAGCCAAGAAGACCTATGACTAGACATTTAAGAAGGTTACAAGAGGCAGAGCCAGAAGCAAGTGAGATAGGGGAGGTAGCAGAATTCCTTAAAGAGCCTGTGGTTCCATCAGTACAATAATCACTAGTGCACAAAGATGACAAAGGCAAGGTAGTTATCACTCAAGAAGAAGAATGTAGCTTTGAGGAGGTCAAAAAGAAATTGGTGTCTGCCAATCTTGAGATTTCCCAACTCAAGAAAAGGGCAAGAAGACATGCAGTTGAAAAGACAAATTTCAAAAGAGTAAAAGCCAGTTGGGAAGATGGAAAAGTTCCAAGATATGAAATAGTGAGCAATCATGCTCAATATTTCACTTGGACCATCCCTGCAATAAAAGAGGCAAGATATGTCAGAAGGATCAATGGAAAATTAAGAACTAAAATCTGAATGATGAAAAGACAGATTGAATATTTGAAGATTCAATTGAATGAACCAGAAGAACAACCTCAACATAAATTAACCTGACAGTAAGTGAAGAAATTTTGACATAATTTTGATGCAAAATTTACTTTTTGAAGATTATTTTTGGATGGAAAATTTTAGTTTTTTTTGGCTCATTAGCATATGGAGAAGCCATTAAAAATCCCAAGAATGACAAAAACTATGTTTTTGACTCACACAGTAGTTTCGTAGCGCGCTACAAAACTGTTGAAATTGCCAGTTTTGTTTTTGTGGATCAATCTTGAAATGAAATGGGGGACCATTATGAAAGTATGTTGTTGCAGAGACACAAAAAGGCCACTTTAGAAGTTTTGAACCTTAAGCAAAGGCAAATTCAAGAGATGAGAAACATATAGAAACTCCAAACCCTGCGCTACGAAAATAGCAGTCATTTCGTAGCTCAAACAGTTTGTCAGGCTTCAGGCAGCATTCAAGAGGTTTTTGTCTTAACATGAGTCTATGAGTAGGATCTGAGGATTAATTCAATGCATCAAATGTGATTAAAGGAGACAATAGGGTTACCATACTTTGAAGAACCTTCTTGGAGACCAAAGCAGAAATACAGGGGCAGTTTCCTAATATCCAGGAACAGGCAAAGGACAAGCAATCAAAGGCCAGCATGGAGTTTAAAGTCATCACTCAAGCCAAAGATGAAGAGGGACAACTATCAAAGAATGATTTTATTTCATAGTTAAGTTTGTTTCTAGCATAATAAGGAGTTACACTCTTAGTTGTACTAGGTCTCTAGGACTGCTAGTTAACAACTAGTGGTAATTAATAGTTTGTTTAAGGATCAATAGGTGTCAGGTCAAGTGAAATTCGAATTCCCCTCATGTTGGAGGAAGGAATCCAAGATTGTAATGAATTCTATATATGACAAGAGATGTAATGCACCAAGGGTTGGAATTTTTTGAGAAAAACACTCATATTGTGTCATTATAGAAGACTATGTTTTGATGTAATACAAAGTTTGGCTTTACTACTCAAGATTCAGAAGAGAGTTCAATGCTTGATTGTCTTATGATTGTCCTTATTTCCTCATTTTCAGTGGTATGAATGTATGTTACTTAGAACTCATTGACAATGCTCTAACTTCCTTCATGCATTTGTAGACTGTGTTTCCTACATGTTCTTATGTGTTACTGATATATTGAACTCTTGATGCCTTGACTTCCATGTTAATCTAATATTACTGTGATACTAAAACATATGTTGACTCCATAAGCCCAATGGATGTTTATTGATTGTGTTCAACCATTATACCTTTTCACTTGTTTTTTTCCATAGAGTTAGCCATCTAATCCTTAATTGAAATCTTTAACCTAGTGAGAGAGCCCTCTCAGGTTGAGGAGGCCAAACCTCAGCCAAAAGTTTGGTTTGAAATAGTTACTCAAATCCTTCCTGATCAATAGCCTATCATGGTCTGGTTTTGTGATAACATTTTGGTGCGTCTTCCAGGAGCCTGAAGATTACTCATTCCCGAAAATCAAGAAGCTGAACTTCTGAAGGTAGTAGGAGCTCAAACAACTTTCAAGGCTACAATCTACCTTGGTGACTCCATACATTTTCAAAGTTTTAAAGGTGGCTTCGAGAGGGAGATATAAATGGAGCAATCCTGACGCAAATCCACCTACTCTTGTGGATAATCCCAATACTATTTCAAAAAGAAAAAAAAAGATTTACTAAAACACCAGGTACTCCATCTTATTCAAAATCTTTGCTCTCTGAATTCTCAAGAAGTCCTGAAGACAAAATAGTTGATGATAAAATTCATGAGGTGTTGTTTAGATCAGAAAATGAAGAGGAACTCATTGGTATTATCTTGGATTTGCAAAAGAGAGGAGTTGATACCTCAGCCTTAGTATCACATGAAGATAAAGAGGAATTTTGGGAAGTAGTTACTTCTGAGCTACTGTTAGAAAGGGAAGTCTTAGATAAACTGAAAGAACTTGATCCGTTTGAAGTCTTGCTAAGATCTAAAGCTGGTTTACCTCTTCAAAATTGGAGTACATTTGTCCCTATTTTGCAAATCCCAAGTAGTCCTCTTCGTATCAATTCCTCATCCTC
This sequence comes from Pinus tabuliformis, assembly GCA_031772625.1. NCBI lineage: Eukaryota > Viridiplantae > Streptophyta > Pinopsida > Pinales > Pinaceae > Pinus > Pinus tabuliformis. The sequence continues at coordinate 578,993,371 of CM062813.1, read as the reverse complement.
TGTTTCTGCTATTACTACTGGCTTTCAGAAACCAAGCAGTCCTCCTCATATCAGTTCTTCATCCTCTGTCCCTTTTATCCTTACAACTGTTATTCCTTCTTTAATCGTGGTTGTACCTGCTAGGTATGCCCCACTTGCACTCCCTGCTGTTTTGCATGACCTTCCTAGCAAATATGCTGCAAGAATTCCAACATGGGGTGGTGATGAAGAAATTACAGTCGAAGAACATGTAGACAAATTTAATGATTTTACTGACATAAAGGAAGTTGATGATGAGGATGTGAAGGTAATATTATTTGCATAGACCTTTATTGGTGAAGTTAGAAAATGGTTTAAGGCCCTCATAGTAGGAAGCATTCATAATTGGGTAGAATTTGAAGATAGATTTCTAAGGAAATGGGGAAATAGAACCAATCCAGTTCAAGCACTTACTGAGTACAACAATATTAGAAGGGCACCTGATGAAACCATTCAAAATTTCCCAAAGAGGTTCAAAAAAATGTTTAACTCAATCCCAGCTCGCTTGAAACCAACAAAAGCCTTAGCACAAATGAGATATGTTGAAGCATTTGATTTTGATTTTTCACTTTTGCTAAGAGAGAGAGAGTTTGCTACACTTGCTGATATGTAGAATGATGAAATAAAGATAGAAGTAAACATGGTAGCTACCAAAAAATAAAGAATGGGAAAAGCTAAATTGAAAGAAGAAGAGAAACCTTCCTCTTCAACTCCTGAAGATAAGATAGATTCAAGGATGAAGACCATGGAGAAGTTGATGGATAGGTTAGCTCTTGGAAACACCTCTGCTCCTCCTGTGCAACAAGAGCCTCAATTTAGAAACCCTCAATTCATGAGACCTAAAAACCAACAAATACCAAGAGAAGATAGGAATCAATAGCTTGATCCTCCAGTGAGACCTCCTTTTCAGCAGAATTTGGTTGATGAAGAAGATGAGCCTGAGATTCCTGAAGAATCTGTCCATTGTATTGATGAAGAAATGTCAGGAATTTTCTTGACTAAAGAAGAACATGATGAGTCCAGTTTGACCAAGTGTTTCCAGGAAAACTAGTGTCTTTTCGATCTGCTAGTCCCACTAGGATTGGCAACTATCCTAGAAACAAACAATCAAAGCAATTTGTGATTTCCTTTATGTATGATAGATAAGAGAGGAGCAAAGAGACCAACTTGGATCTTCTGCTTGACTCCTTGCTTGATTTCTCTCTCCCTTGATAGAGTTTGCACCTCTTCTCCTACTTATCCCACTCAATGAATACCTGTAGAGACAAAGTAACAAAACACCATCAAAGCATCTCGATCTATTATATCATAAACAATGCAGAATCAGAAATACATTGATCATACAATGGCATTCACAAACAACAACATTCACAAATACACGATTGTATGGAGGAAAACTCAAAGAACTTTATTAATAGTAGAAGGGAGAATTACAACCCAGCTGTCTGATCCAGCATCATCCTCCCAACATCAAAGCCCTCTTCACCTCATGAAAAGCAAGATCACCCAACAATACAATGCTCTTTCTCAAAGACAAACTATTAGCACTTCCTTACAAATTACAAAATTCCAACCTCCAGATCTCTCAGATGAGGGATCCATTTATATATGTTTGCAAGGGTGTGAGTCATCTCTGGGTTTTTGATTAGGGTCGTTCCACTTGTTGTTATTGGTTCCACTTGGAGATTTCTTGGATCTCTTACTCATCCTTGGGCGAATTCAGAGAGGCAAGTGTCATAGGAGAAGTTTCTGGAAGATTCCATGAGCATCCACTTAGCAAACTGTCTCGAACATTTTTCCATCCTCACTCATTGCACCCTACAGAAGGCCTCTTCAGTATGAATTACACCTGGCTAGTGTAGAAGTCATTATGCATCACACCTTGACAATGGGGCAGTCAATATGGTCCAATTTTGGCTAGTTCTGAGTGATTTTTCAGGTGGAACTTTTGGGGAATGATGTAATCAGTTGACTATGATCCTTTAGGGTATGAAACAACACTTTTAGGAGTTAAAGAGCCCTTGGTTTTTCAACATATAATATTGGGGTTTCAGTGCCCAAATATGTCTATAACAGTTGCCCCCTAAAGCATAAAGCATGAAGTTGTAAATCTTTTGATGTCGGGTGAAATGCTTTATCATGAGGATCTGAGGTATTCGAACTGGAAGGTGACTTGTATAAGATACAATACAATACATCATAATCATATTATTTTCATTATCTAGCTGAGGCAGACATTCCCATGCTCAACTTTATAAATTCATTTTCATGTACATAGGATAGATAATTGTCTGCTGTCGCAGACTAGTTCTTCATATGAAGAGTCATCTTCCCTGCCTTAGATGACTATCTGTGCAACTTTCATGTACATTTGATGTCTTTATATCCTTGAATATATCGCAGCCCGAATGGATGAAACTAGATTCAGGGTCTTCAAAACTCGTTCAATCTTCACCTGATGTACAAGTCGATCCATGTGAAAAAATGTCCTGAAGTCGAACATGGACATACATCGCCTGATTACCAACCAATAATGTAAGCTGTTAACAAGTGCGAGAGGAATCATTGATAATGATAATGACCCTCAAGGTACTACAGTGCAATTCACGTGGCGTGAATATATGATCCGATGTCAAACACCACACAAAATCTTTCGGTCAAAGGCCATTGATGTAAACCTGTCGCCGGAAATGAGAAACTTTCCATTGAGGCATGCAAGCTTCAAAGTACTAAAAGGGTTGTTTCTAAGTCAACTTCTTGGATAATGAGCTGATGTTGACAAGAAGTGACCCGTCATATGAGGGCCTTAATGTATCCCACATCTAAGACACGAAACTAAGCAAATGATTTTCTGGAGGTGAAAACGATCTGATGATACAAGGTTCAGGAATGGAAATCATGAAAAATGGAGGTTGAAGGTATTGCAGTGGATGAGACATTGACTGGATGGTGAATTCTCTGAATGACTTCTCTTGAACATATTGGCGACATTGAGATGGACTGGTAGCGTTAACCCCAAAGATGGATGGTATGGAGGACCAATGGTGATATGAGTAGTGAACAAAATAACCCAACCCGACTCAATCATGGTGATGGAGTGAAAATGTCATGTTCAAGAGCGACCTGCTACCATAAAATTCTTCAATTTTTCTTCCCCTTTTCCCCAGTCATTACTGACCAGTACCTCTTTATTTTCTTCAAGATTGAGGAGGATAACATATGCTTGTTCTATAATGTTCTCTTCAGGCAAACCTGTCGCTATGTTTTAGCGAGTCTAGCGACAGTGAAACTCGTTCTTGTCTGGGTGGACAAGTTGGTTGCTATTGTTTTAACGAGTTTAACGACAAAGACAACTCGATCCTTTTCATGTTTAGAGAGTTTGAAAAGGGACGAAAAGAGAACTCCAGTAGTTCTTTTTCGTAGCATAATCCCTTAAGTTCGAAAAATATTAAAATAATACAAAAGGGATGAATTTTTTATCACTTTAGCAAGCCGAAGAGGCCAATTTCTTGACAATATTTTCATATTTAGTGAATTTAGAAAGGGTTTAAAGTGGACTCGTTTTTTGAGGAAAGAGTGGTATCCGGGGTAGCAACTGGTTCCGGGTAATCTTGGAACTTCTCAAAACATGGTGATGTGAAGAGGGTGGCTAACAAGACCACTCATCGCAGCTGTTCCTCAAAATGGTAAACAATCAAGTGGAAGCGTATGATCGGCCAAACGGATGGAGGTGATGGAGGGAACACAACCAAGGTTCAAAAGGTTGATATAATTGCGATCACAAGGGTTATTTACCGAAGGTGTGTTAATTTTTTAACGATCTTGAACTCTGGGGGAACATATGTTCCGGGGTAGGTTTATTTTTTAACAAGCTTGAACCATACGATAACATTGCTCATTTGAGTGCGGGTTCATTTTTTAGCGACGAACTTGAACCTTGCGGAAAGTATGCTCGTTGTAGTCAAAGATGTCCTTCATTGGTAGGATCAGTTTTAGTGAGCTTGAACTCTACGATAACATATGGTCAGTTTCCTTTTTATGTAAATTAGGAACAACCAAACTACAAAGCTAAAAAAAATATTAAAGCTAAGGAACCGCTGAGTTTATGTAAGATGGTTTTATCAACTTGTTTAGACAAAACCTTTCCTTTGCTTCTCCCGTAGAATAGACAAAGGTGAATGGTGTGTCAAACTAATCACCTAACCTAAGAAGTTGAAATACTCGAAAGCTAAAAAAGCTAAAAAATGAAATTGGTCGTTTTTCACTTGCATAAAAAGGTTTGCATGCCCCCAGGCATCGAGAAAAGGAGAGTCTCCAGTAACCATATGGGAATCACTGTGGTTAAGTAGGATTTTTTTTGTCAACGGTTAGACAAAAACACTTCCTTGGCTTTGTCCGCTAATTTGACAAAGGTGAGTGGTGTGTCAGACCAATCACTTAACTTACGGGGAAATTCATATGGTAGGATGGTTTCGCCCACAGAATAGACAAAACACTTCCTTGGCTTCCTTCACAGCATAGACAAAAGTGAATGGCTTTTCAGACCAATCACATAACCTACAGGGAATCCTATTTTTTAAGCTGGGTTTTTCTACCAAATGGACAAGGGTGCATGCCCCCTGAGCTTCGTTACATTCACCAGACTACTTTCGATAATTAGGTGGATGGAATGAAGGTTGAAGAGACACTTTCGACTCAAAAAGACCATTTAGGGATGATGACTGACTTGGCACTGTGTTTGAACCTGGAAATGAAAGCTGGTCAATAGGTTGGACAATTTTTCCTTCATGCGGGAAACACATCACTCGAAAGAGTGTGGAAAAAATAGCTTCCATGTTATAAACATAGTCACGCCCAAGGAGTAGATTGTAATCTAACAGCCCTTGGACCACCATCATGTTCAAGTGAACGGTTTTCCTTCTCAAAGTTATCGGCAACTTAGGAAGGATCCCTAACGGTCGACTGGTTCCTTTGTTAAAGCTTAATAAATTTTGTTTACCAGGCATAAGCGATGGTGAACCAAGCGCTTTCCAAGTAGTTGAGGAAAGGATACTCACTAAAGCTCCTTCATCTATGATAGTGCTAGACACGATCATTTTGTAAACTTGTACTATGATTCGGAATGGTACATTATAAGGAAGGCGAGATCTTGCTAGTCAATTCCAATCAAAGGAAGCAATTACACTGCTTGGAGGGAGTACCGAATAAACGGGTGAAATAACCCCTTGAGCAATGGGAACTGGGGGATTCTCTTCCTATTGTGAAGGAACGGGCGGATTTCCCCCAAGTTCATCGGGCTCTGAAATGACAAAAAAAAATTGAACAGTATCGTTCTCACTCTCTTTGGGAATGATATCATTTGAAGGTGGATCTTCTGAAGGCAAGACTAGTTCGACTACCATCTCGACCTGTTGAATTTGGTCCGATGTGGACTCAGAAGGTTCACTTTCAACGATAGGTGTTTCGACCAATGGTTCAGTTAAGTCAGTTGGATTTTCAACTAGTAAAGGACTTGAGTTGAGTTTCTTGTATCCAGACAGAGGTCGCTGCGGTGAAGCAGGACTGTTATGCAAAACTATTTTGGCCTCATCCAAAAAAGGACAACGGGGAAGATGATGGTCCCCTTCACATAATCCACATGGAGTTATGACCTTTCCTTTCTGTCTAAGAGTTTCATTTTCACTAGTTGATGGTGTTCTGTCAACATGATCACTAGAGGTTGATGACACCAGACGGTGCGAACAGGGAGATCATTCTCTCAAGATCCGCAGAATGCAAGGACAATCTCGATGAAAATGGTTTCCTCCGCAAATTAGACAAGGATATTTTGGAGATTTAGTGTGCGGATTTTCACCAGATGATTCATGGTTGCCCCCTTGCTTAACTGACTTCTTCTTTTTCTTCTCCTTTCCTTTCTTCTTCTTCTCAGGCACTTGGTTACTAGCATCACTATTTTCACCAAGCGAAGATGAAGAAGGGGAGGGAGAAACAAATGAAGAGGAAGGTGAAGGGTCAACTTTAGTATCAATTGGATGTTGATTTGATTACTGAGGAATCACGTTATTTTGAACCACAGAGGTTGAGAACAGCCACACTGGTAGGCCAATAGTCAAACCTGGTAGAGAAAATGTGGCCATATGAGGTGCACCAATATTTCCCCAAGATGTAAAAGGGCTAGGAATCCCCTCAAGAGGGATTCCATGATTGGTAGACTCCATTAACTCAACTTAAGATCAACGAAGGAACATGGATGTTATTTCGAATTTAAATAAATTTTAATGACGGTTTGACACAAATTTGCTTTTTCAATTTTTAAGAGTCGATAAAAAGCTAAATATGACTCTAGTCCCCTTTGATTTTTAATGAGCCTGAAGTGAAAAGTGCTCAGATGGACCTTTTCTTTTAAGGAGTCGGAAAGGAACGAAAGTGACTATTCTGGAGATATAGACAGAGGGATTACCAAACCAATCACAAAACTGCAAAATACACCTTGGTGATAAATTAAAGAGAAATTGGAGTAGCATGATCCAGATTATCCACAGTATTATGTTTTTTATGTCGACATTTCGAACCCCAAAGGGGGTCCATCCTCAGGACCAAATTTTGATAGAATATGAATGACAGTTATTTTGAGAGAAGAATCTTCCGACCAGAGTATAAATACAAAACCTAGAATATTTTTATATATATAAGCCGACCTATGAATTTTTATTTTTATTTTTTATTTATTTATTTTATTTTATTTTAATTTTAATTACTTTTGTTTATTAATAATTCTAATTTTAATTTAATTATTTGTTTTGATTAATTGTTAATTTAATCATTAATACTTTATAACTAATTAAATTAATGAGACAAGTTTATATAATCTATTTTATTTTATTCCATTAATTATAATTTTATTATTCCATTATTACTTTTAAACCTAATAATCTGAATAGGGTGGTAGACACAACTTCCTATGGATAAAGGATATAAGCCTATTGTGGTCTCCCAATATATACTCGACGGTACAGGGAGCACAAGTCCGTGCTATCACTTGTCGTATCAAAGAGGAGGAATCACCCAACCTTCGATGAAAACGATAGTTACTAGATTTTATGACGCCGGAACACATCTCTAGCCTAGACCTCTAGATGTGTTGCGTTAGGTTCCAAAGCATTGTTAAGTTCATTGAAATTTATTTTAGAGTTGATCTTGCTTAGAAGTTTTCCTTTCAAGGTTCATCGGGTGATGTATATGTAAAATTCCCAATTATGCAATCTAAAATGATAAACAATCATTGTTTATTTTTTAGCAATGAAAATCCTAGCTACTAAAGAAAGAAGATTATGATTCTTTCAAACAGAGAGAAAACAACACACACTAAATGCACTTTTCCTAAATCATTTTTCGCACATAGTCTAAATGCAAATTCAAATGCATGTATTTTTTTGTTCCCTTAATGTGAGAAATGCCAAAAAGGAAAACTGAGTATAGATCTGAAATATTTTATTTAAAGCAACATTTCGACAATTTCTTTTCAAAATAGAAAGGAAGACTTAAACGAAACTTTTCAATTTCGAATAGAAAATGCTTTCAACACTTCAAATACCAAAAAATCAAATCAAATACATGACAAAAAGTTCAATTGACTATCTAGAGGAGGAAGACTTTACGACACTCTTCTCTTTGACACAAAACGACAGTTACGACACTTTTTGCACCAAAACGATAGATCGATTTAAGCAACTTTTGTCAAAGGATTGCAAATGATGGACAAATACATAAAAACATTTACTAATCCTAATCAATGGAGGCTGGTCTATGTAAAGCAAGGAGGCTTCAACAATGAGATACTGTTCATAAGCAGCAAAACAATTGAACAGAGTTGAAAACAAGGACAAAAAAACCCAAATTTCAAGGAGAGAAATAGGACTACTCAATCATCGCACCTGTGCTTCACAGAAATAGGGATGCATGTCACCTACTACACTCAGGAAGTGCGATGCATACTGGCTTCCAATGACAGACAGTGCAATGGGCTAGGGAGTGCAACTGAGGTGGGTTTTGGCTCAAATTTGCAGTTGAATTCAATGAGTTAAGCTGAGCTATTATGGACAGTAAAGAACAAAGTACAGGGGTATGATCTTGGGAGGTTATTGAGCTACCAACAAGGCATCTAGAATTCTTGCAAGTCAAATGTTTAAATCATAAACTAAACCAGAGATTAACTGAAGCAACATTCATCTACTTTGCAATTGCAGAGCAAGAGCAGTTCGAAGGATATCTGGCTAAATTCAGGCTCCGTCTATAGTTTATATAACAAACAATCAACAACAAACAAACAAACTATTCGGTCCCTAGTGGAGTCGCCATTTTGTTTCCAGGAAAACTAGTGTCTTTTCGATCTGCTAGTCCCACTAGGATTGGTAGCTATCCTAGCAACAAATAGTCAAAGCAATTTGTGATTTCCTTTATGTGTGATAGATAAGAGAGGAGCAAAGAGACCAACCTGGATCTTCCTCTTGACTCCTTGCTTGATTTATCTTTCCCTTGATAGAGTTTGCACCTCTTCTCCTACTTATCCCGCTCAATGAATACTTGTAGAGACAAAGTAACAAACCACCATCAAATCATCTTGATCTATTATATCATAAACAATGCAGAATCAGAAATACATTGATAATACAATGGCATTCACAAACAACAACATTCACAAATACACGATTGTATGGAGGAAAACTCAAAGAACTTTATTAATAGTAGAAGGGAGAATTACAACCCAGTTGTCTAATCCAGCATCATCCTCCCAACATCAAAGCCCTCTTCACCTCATGAAAATCAAGATCACCCAACAATACAATGCTCTTTCTCAAAGACAAACTATCAACACTTCCTTACAAATTACAAAATTCCAGCCTCCAGATCTCTCAGATGAGGGATCCATTTATAAATGTCTGCAAGGGTGTGAGTCATCTCTGGGTTTTTGATTAGTGTCATTCCACTTGTTGTTCTTGGTTCCACTTGGAGATTTCTTGGATCTCTTACTCATCCTTGGGTGAATTCAGAGAGGCAAGTGTCATAGGAGAAGTTTTTGGAAGATTCCATGAGCATCCACTTAGCAAACTGTCTCGGACATTTGTCCATCCTCGCTCATCACACCCTACAGAAGGCCTCTTCAGTATGCATTGCACCTGGCTAGTGTAGAAGTCAGTATGCATCACACCTTGACAGTGGGGCAGTCAGTATGGTCCAATTTTGGCTAGTTCTGAGTGATTTTTCAGGTGGAACTTTTGGGGAATGATGTAATCAGTTGACTATGATCCTTTAGGGTATGAAACAACACTTTTATGGGTTAAATAGCCCTTGGTTTATTGACATATAATATTGGGGTTTCAGTGCCCAAATATGTCTACAACACCAAGCAAGGAGAGGATCCTTCAGATTATTTAAAAGGGTATCAACATGCTATCTTTGAAATGCAAAAACAATGCAATCTTAGAAACAAAAATGTACCAATTATTGCAAACAAAACACAACCCAAGAAGGATGTTTCAAAGGTTGTTGAAGCCAAAAAGGATACCCCAAAGGTTGTTGAAGGTAAAAATGATTCTCCACTTGGTAAAAATGACATTCAACCTCCATCTCCTATCAAGGAAATTTAAAAAACTGTTTCTATTTTCAACCTTGAGAATGAAATTGCAAAAATAAAAATATCAGTCCCTTTTAGTGAGATTATCAAGGTAGATAAATACAGAAGCAAGATTGTAGAGATGTTAAATTCACAACCAGGAGCTACTGATATCTTGAATGTGTAAGAAGATAATCCTACTATTTACTTGGGTCCAAGGCTAGAAGATGATCAGAATGAAGAGTTTCCTCCTTTCTATGTAAGCATTAGTATTCATGATATAATGTTATGTTGGATTCGGGGGCTTCTCATAATCTCATGCCCATAGTAATTATGGAGAGGTTAGGATTATAGGTAACAAGACCATATAAAGATTTATTCTCTTTTGATTCAAAAAGAGTCCAATGTATTGGTTTAATTAAAGATGTTGTTGTTGGTCTAACACAAATCCTAGCGAAGATAATTGTGATGGACATTGTTGTGGCTAACATTCTGCCAAAGTTTGGGATGTTGTTATCCAGGTCATGGTAGCAAAAATCAAAGGCACAATGCAGATGGACCTTACCTATGCCACCATCCCTATTTTTGGTGAGAAAAGGAGATTGTATCGGGAGACCATAATGGCTTATATGGTAAGCAGCAAAGACAAACCTCAAAATTTTCCTATTTATTCATTTGATACTGAACTTGGATCTGCCATTCTTTTTAATGAGTCAGTTGATAGTGGACCAGAAGAGATGAAAACAGAAAATCAACAAGAAGATGAGAAAGAGATGAAGAGATGGTGGTCTTTGTACTTTGATGGATCAACAGGAAAAGAAGGGGCAGGAGCTAGAATTTGGATCACAAGTCCAAGTGATGAAAGTAAGTTTTATTCTTACAAATTGAACTTTGATTGCACAAATAATATGGCTGAATACAAATCTCTGATTTTGGGCCTAGAAGCCTTGATGAAAATGAAAGCTCAAAATATTTCTATTTTTGGAGATTCTGAATTGGTTATTAGACAAGTGGAGGGTGTCTATCAAACAAAGGATGTAAGAATGAGAGCATACAAAAAGCTAGTTTTAGATATGTTGGAAAATTTTTAGGCATATTCTTTCACTATCAAAACTAGAGCCCAAAATTCCATTGCTGATTCTCTTGTTGTTTTGGCAAGTTTTTTTGTCATTCCTATTCATTCTTCTAAAAAATATGAGGTTGAAGTTCGTCATAGACCAGCTATACCAGATAATATCACAAATTGGAAAGTTTTTGAAGATGATAAACAAGTAAATAATTTAATTGAATTGAAAGAAAAATTTGAAAGCACTCAAGTGGATCAACAAAAAATGTTTGTTGAGTCAAAATAAAATTTTGAAGTCTTACAATTGAAAAACAATTCAATACCAAAGGGTCTAATCCCTCTTGAGAAGTTGTTTGATCAGAATGATGTGTTCAAATCCCCAAAGATACAAGCTGATGAGGAGGAAGTAGAAAGCTGCAATTTAGGTACTTCAGTTGTACCTAAAATGATCAAAATTTCAAAGTTTCTTTCAGCTGATATGAAAGCCAAATATCTTGAGATGATGAAAAGGTTTGTTGATGTTTTTGCTTGGAGTTATGCTGATTTAAAACAGTATGATCCCTCCATTATTCAGCATACTATTCCTATTAAAGAAAATGAGAAACCTTTCAAACAAAAGTTGAGAAGAATTAATACACTTCTTATGCCATTGATTGAAAATGAAATTAAGAAACTCTTTGATGCTAAAATCATTGTCCCAATCAAATTCTCAAATTGGCTTGCAAATTTGGTTCTAGTTAGAAAGAAAAGTGGGGAAATCAGAATTTGTATTGATTTCAGAAATTTGAATAAGGCTTCATTAAAAGACAACTATCCTCTTCCCAAGATGGATTCAATTCTACAAAATATTGTTGGTTCACAAAGAATGTCTATGCTTGATGGTTTCTCAGGGTATAATCAGATTCTTGTGCATCTGAATGATCAGGAGAAGACAACCTTCACAACACCATGGGGCACATTCATGTATGCAAAGATTCCTTTAGGTCTCATGAATGCGGGAGCCACTTTTCAAAGAGCAATGGATATTTGTTTTGTTGAAGAAAAGGATAAATCAGTGGTTTTTTATCTTGATGACATCACAGTTTTTTCAAAGAAAGAAGAATATCATTTGAAGCACCTTGAGAAAATTCTGCTGAAAGGTAGAAGGTTTGGTATCTCTCTTAATCCTACTAAAAGTATCTTTGATTTAACATCAGGCAAGCTACTTGGTCATATTATTTCTAGAGAAGCAATTAGGATTGATCCTAATAGAGTTACAAATGGTTTTTGATGTGATTTTCACCGAAAATTCTATCATAAAAAAAGAGTTAATGCAATTCAAAAGGTATATTTGCCAAGAAGTAGGAAAGAGATCCAATCTTTTCCTGGAAAGGTGAATTTTGTTAGGCACTTCATTCCTAATTTTATTGAGATTGTCAAGGACATAACAAGAATGTTAAAGAAAGGAGTGGACAGCTGAAGCAAAGAAATCTTTTGAAGAAATCAAGAAGGCACTTACACAAGCACTGGTACTCATCAGTCCAGATTTTTCCAAGGAATTTCTTATTTTTACATTTGCTTCCGAGAATACAATTGTTGGAGTCCTGCTACAAAAAGGAAAACAAGGTACTGAACAGCCTATTTCTTTCTTTAGTAGGACATTAGAAAATGCTGAACTGAAGTACAATATTCTAGAAAAGCAAGCTTATGCCTTGGTGAAAGCTATAAAAGATTTCAAAATCTATGTTCTACATTCTCATATTGTGGCATATGTTCCAAGTGTTGTAATAAAAGATATTCTAACACAAGCAGATCCAGATGGTAAAAGGGGAAAGTGGATAGCCAAATTGCTAGAGTATGATATAGACATTAAACTGACCAAATTAGTGAAGGGTCAAGGCTTGGCAAAGCTAATGACTCAGTCATATTTGGACTCTCTTGACATAAATCTAAATGCAGAAATCTCAAAAATTTCTGAAAATGAGGAAGAATTGGTCCAAATCAATGAGAAATTCTTGGTTTCAGAATGGTATAAGGATGTGGCTTTTGTTCTACAGCATAATAAAGCTCCCGCCAATCTAACAAAGTCCAAAGCAAGGTTTGTTAAGCTAAAATCCTTAAGATATTTTGTATATGACCAAAATCTGTTTTGGAAAGATGCAGGAGGGATTTTGTTGAATTGTCTCCTTAAAGAAGAAGCTGATAAATTTATTGAGGAATTTCATAAAGGATATTATGGAGGACACCATTATTGGAAAGCTACTACAAATAAGATCTTAAGATCTCGATATTTTTTGGCCAACTATGTTTAGATATATTTACAAAAGGGTGGCTTCATGTCATGAATGTCAAATCTTTGAAGGAAAAAGAAAGCTTATGCCTTTGCCATTGGTTCCTATATATGTGGAGGCACCTTTCTAGCAATGGCGATTTGATTTTATTGGAGAAATTCATCCTCCTTCATTAGGGCAGCATCGTTGGATTCTCATAGCAACGGATTACTTCACCAAATGGATAGAAGTGATTCCAACCAGGCAAGCTAATGATTCAGTAATTATCTCTTTTCTAGAAAATAACATTTTGTCTAGATTTGGTTGCCCAATGAATATTATAACAGATAATGCTCAAGATTTTAAGTCCAAGAAAATGATTAACTTTTGTCATCAATATCACATTACCCTTGGACACTCTACTGCTTACTATCTGCAAGGAAATGGCCTTGTTGAATCATCAAACAAGAGCATTGTAAGGATCATCAAAAATGTGCTGCAGGAAAATAAGAAGGCTTGACATTTAAAATTGAAGTATGCCTTGTGTGCTGATACGATTTGTAAAAAGAGATCAATTGGGACTTCTCCATATGAATTAGTTTATGGTGCTGAAGCTATATTTCCAACATCACTGGGAGTATTGGTAATGAAAATAATTCAAGGAATTGAAGAAGAACCAAATGCCATTCAGAGGAGAATCAATCAGCTGATAGCCTTGCAGGAGAAGAGGAGTGAAGTCTATGACAGTCATCAACATGGTCAGAACAGAATTAATAGTACATTTGATAAAAAGATCAAAGAAGATAGTTTCCAGATGCAAGACAAAGTGTTGAAATGGGAGGCCAGAATTGAATAAAAAGGCAAGCATGGTAAGTTTGCGAATTTGTGGAAAGGTCCTTATCAGATTGTTGCTTTTCATGGAAACAACACTTACATTCTGCAGGAAATTGATGGAGGATCATATGCTGGAGGACCTGTTAATGGTAGGTTCCTAAAGCATTATTGTTGCTGAAGTATTACCAATTTCTCATAACATTGTATATATGCATTTTTATCAGTTTTTGCTAATAATGACAAGCTGAACAGAAGGCTTAAGCCCAAGGTGAAGGCCTAAGAAGATGAAAGGGGATGCTTGTCAATTAAATTTCTGTTTATCATAAGTGGATAAAGCACTGGAACTGCAGGTTCTTAGTGTACCACAAGGGCACACTATCCCAAGTGGAGCCACTGTTATCACTGTAAAAAAAAAAAAAAAAAAAAAAAAAAAAAAATTGGACAACTGCTTTGGTTCCAAAGTTTTATGATTAGTCCTGGTCACAGTCATTTTTATTGTTTTGTTTAACATAGAGTGGAGTCTTGTTCCCATTGTCAAATAAGGTCAACAATATTGTTTTACATATCATTAATCCCACATTGATTCAAAGGTGTCATGTGTCAAGGCTATTTCAAAATTGACATGCGTTGCAAAATCACCTAGGAGTTTTCGTAGTGCAAAACTCAGAAAATACACTGTGTGCACTACGAAATCAGGGATTCGTAGTTAGGAGATTTTGTAGCGTAAAACCTAGAATTTTCATTGGCTGCGTACGAAATTAGGGATTCATGCTAGATCTTGTCTAGTTGTCTAATCCATCAAAATCCATTAATGTTTCATCACCATGTTTCAGTCCATGAACCTTGCTTATCACATGCAGCTATTCATTCTTATCATTAGATTCGTTAGGGGTCTTGTACACACTCTTTTAAAATTTCAAAAAGGGTAAGGTAAGGTGAGTTGGTATTAGTCTTTTTTGTGTTCCTCCATGCATAATAAGAAAATTGGCAAGCTCAGGGACGGAAATCACCAGAATTCTTTGAAAGCTCAAGCGAGGTAGTTCTCCATTTCAAGCTCAAGCAAGGAAGTTTCCAAACTAAGATAGTGCGGGTTATTTCAAGTCTCCTTGCAGGTGTCTCACAGAAATGTCTAAAGAAAGGAAAAAACATAGATTATGCCGGTGTCTTAGAGCTGAGCCTGAAGGCTTAGTTTTCTCACGAGGAATAGATAGGTTGAACATGCATTCAAACATGTTGGCTGCTCGATACTCTGTGAAAAACTTCAGGGGGGTCACATTCAATTAACTAAGGAATTTGCCTTCAATTTCATCGGTTTGAATTCAAGGGTTGGAGTGCTAGAAATACCAGTTTCTCTTGAGGTTATATCTACAGTCACAAAGATTCCTATAGGTCATGAGAGATGGTTTAAGAACTTCAAATTTGAAATGGCACCTTGCTAGGAATTTCTGAAGCCAGAATTCATAAGCTCAGAGTTAGCCAAATCAGTGCCTAGAAGCTATGTAAAGGATTTATATGCCAACTTGCTTTCATGCATCCAAAGATATTTTACCTGTGAAGGGAGATACCATAAGGTGTAAACTTACCATTTTAAGCTTCTATTACATTTCACTGGAAAAATATCTCTAGACTTACCTTTTTATCTATTTCGTAGCTTAGGAAAAATGTTTGATAAGGTTCAATTGAAGAAAGAAGCTTGTGAAACCTCGTCGTTCCATCATTTTTTGATCAAGTTAATTTTTTTACATGAGCTTTAGAAGATAGGAAGGGAATGATCTGCTTTCTTGTTTATGACAGGCTTTAGAACTGAAATAGGACTTATCCCTAAGGCTAAGGAAATATCTTCACCAACAGTAAGCCATCAGGAGTAAACAAGATCAAGTAGGTTTGTGAAATTGAAATCCAGAAAGTAGGTGAAGGAGCCTATGACACCGCTAAAGGTTCAAGATACCCCTCAACAATCATAGAAGAAGAAAGTTCAGATCAAGGAAGTGGTACAAGAGCAGTCTGTTAATAAAACTATCCAAAGAAGAGTAACCAGAGGTCAATTAACCAAGAAAAGGGGAAAACAGTGATTGCTAATGAAAGTCCAACGTCAAAGGGAAATTTGAATGATCTCCTCTAGGCTATCGACATAGAAGAGACTCCTCTGGTCCAAGCAGATTTACTTGAAGCAGATAAGAACAAAACAAAAAGAGTTAAATCTTTTAAAAAGCTTCAATTTGATGACCAGGTCTCAGAGTTTGTCTTCAAGCCAAGAAGACTTGTGACTAGACATTTAAGAAGGTTACAAGAGGCAGAGCCAGAAGCAAGTGAGACAGGGGAGGTAGTAGAATTCCTTGAAGAGCCTGTGGTTCCATCAATACAATCAACACTAGTGCACAAAGATGACAGAGGCAAGGCAGTTATCACTCAAGAAGAAGAATGTAGCTTTGAGGAGGTCAAAAAGAAATTGGTGTCTGCCAATCTTGAGATTGCCCAACTCAAGAAAAGGGCAAGAAGACATGCAGTTGAAAAGGAAAATTTCAAAAGAGTAAAAGCCAGTTGGGAAGATGGAAAAGTTCCAAGATATGAAATAGTGAGTAGTCATGCTCAATATTTCACTTGGACTGTCCCTGCAATAAAAGAGGCAAGATATGTCAGAAGGATCAATGGAAAATTAAGAACTAAAATCTGAATGATGAAAAGACAGATTGAAGATTTGAAGATTCAACTGAATGAACCAGAAGAACAACCTTAGCATAAATGAACCTGACAGTAAGTGAAGAAATTTTGACACAATTTTGATGCAAAACTTACTTTTTGAAGATTGAAGATTATTTTTGGATGGACAATGTCAGTTTTGTTTGGCTCATTAGCATATGGAGAAGCCATTAAAAATCCCAAGAATGACAAAAACTATGTTTTTGACTCACATAATAGTTTCGTCACGTGCTACGAAACTGCTAAAGGTGATATATAATGCACAGTAGTTTTGTAGCGCTCTATGAAACTGTTGAAACTGCCAGTTTTGTTTTTATGGATCAATCTTGAAATGAAATGGGGGACCATTATGAAAGTATGTTGCTGCAGAGACACAAAAAGGCCACTTTAGAAGTTTTGAACCTTAAGCAAAGGCAAATTCAAGAGATGAGAAACATATAGAAACTCCAAACCCTGTGCTACGAAAATAACAATCATTTCGTAGCTCAGACAGTTTGTCAGGCTTCAAGCAACATTCAAGAGGTTTTTGTCTTAACACGAGTCTATGAGCAGGATCTGAGGATTAATTCAATGCATCACATGTGATTAAAGGAGACAATAGGGTTAGCAGACTTCGAAGAACCTTCTTGGAGACCAAAGCAGAAATACAGGGGTAGTTTCCTAATATCCAGGAACAGTCAAAGGACAAGCAATCAAAGGCCAGCATGGAGTTTAAAGTCATCACTCAAGCCAAAGATGAAGAGGGACAACTGTCAAAGAACGAGTTTATTTCATAGTTAAGTTTGTTGCCAACATAATAAGGAGTTACACTCCTAGTTGTATTAGGTCTCTAGGACTGCTAGTTAACAACTAGTTGTAATTAATAGTTTGTTTAAGGATCAATAGGTGTCAGGTCAAGTGAAATTCGAATTCCCCTCATGCTGGAGGAAGGAATCCAAGATTGTAATGAACTCTATATATGACAAGAGATGTAATGCACCAAGGGTTGGAATTTTTTGAGAAAAACACTCATATTGTGTCATTGTAGAAGACTATGTTCTAATGTAATACAGAGTTTGACTTTACTACTCAGGAGTCAGAAGAGAGTTCAATGCTTGATTGTCTTATGATTGTCCTCATTTCCTCATTTACAGTGATATGAATGTATGTTACTTAGAACTCATTGACAATGCTCTAACTTCCTTCATGCATTTGTAGACTGTGTTTCCTACATGTTCTTATGTGTTACCGATATATTGAACTCTTGATGCCCTGACTTCCATGTTAAGCTAATATTACTGTGATATTGAAACATATGTTGACTCCATAAGCCCAATGGATTTTTATTGATTGTGTTCAACCATTTATACCTTTTCACTTGTTTTTTTCCATAGAGTTAGCCATCTAATCCTTAATTGAAATATTTAACCCAGTGAGAGAGCCCTCTCAGGTTCAGGAGGCTAAGCCTCAGCTAAAAGTTTGGTTTGAAATAGTTACTCAAAGTCTTCCTGATCAACAACCTATCAGGGTCTGGTTTTGTGATAACACCATCAAAGAAGACAAGGTATATCTTCCTCTAATTGGGAATCATTTCATTTTCCTACTCATTTTCCACAATTATGATTGAAATAGAGCTAAGTGTTAGTGATGCTATTTCCTTTCTTGTACCTAGTAAATGTTCATAAATTTTCTCTTGCTAACTTTTCAATTATGCATGGTGTAGGATACCCTGAAATCTATCCCATCAGAGAACAAAACAAAGGAAAACGTGATGGCTATGATATTTTTGGCGATCTTAGTTATACTCTTCTCTGTTCAAAGATTCATAATCCAAAAATTTGGTTACTCATTTTCCCTTGCTATTTTTATATGGTTCTTATTTATTTCCTTTATTGGAATCTAGGACATCGCCATGCATGATACAAACTTCTTCAAATATTTCTATCCCAAAAATATCCTTGATTACTTCAGAAGAAAATCAAAAATAGCCTTGGCTTTTACTTGGAGGAATAATTTTATGCATAACATGTATGTAGTATGCATCCAACTTCCCGAAGAATTTATTTAGATATTATCAAGACCAGTCTTGATTGGTAACGTTAACTATGTCACATGCAAACAATTATTTATAAATTAACAAAATCAATCTTCACTGATGTTGAGCCCAAAAAATGGATAATTATTTGGGCTCATTCAACCTCCTAATTCGACTTAATCCACCATTCTCATTAGTTCATTGCATGTTTTTGATTATATTTATGCTAATAGAGTGAATTGGGTTAGTCATTATGCCAACAAGTCTAATGTGTGCTTTGTGTAGCCTTTTTTGTCAACTTGGAGACAAAATTGAAGGTTTTAATTAGCACTTGGCAGCCAAATTCGTGGGAGAACAATGGAGAGGATTTGTAGGAAGGTGTCCCCTTCATTTATGGGCCCTTACCTTGAATTCTCCTCCATCAGCTCAGAGTTCAAAGGCCACCAAATCAATTATCACAAGGGCAGCCAAGCAAGTCAAGTAGGACTGCTGTTAACTGCAAGTTTTGGGCAGCCGAGTCCCTAAAGTTTAGGAGGACTGTTGGGGTCCTCAATTTGTATAAATAAGAAGGCTTAGGGCCTCATTTTGGTTATCCAGTAGTTAGTCACTTTATAGTCATTTTGTATTCATTTTGTAGTCATTTTGTAGTTCGATTTTTAGGCAATAGATTAGCTTTGCTTTCAGCACATTTCCAAGTTCTCCTTGTGGACAGTGTTTGGAATGTAACATTTCTTGCTCAATAAAGATGAATCCAGCTTTGCACCAGCTCTAAATCTCTCTTAGGAGGCTGTAGCTCTTGGGGTTGGGCCCATCTCAAGTGCCCAGTACCTCCTTTATTTACTTTCATGTGTCTTTGTTGCATTCTTAGAATAAAATCTGCTATCTAGATTTAAATCTTGTTTTGTTATTTAGGTTGTTTTTGATGAGTAAAATAACTTTTCATGCTCAGATTTAGTTGATCGGTTGCTAACAGAAAAAGCTTCAAGAAAAGGGCCAACAAACATCTGTGGTTTCACCTCTCCCTCAGTGGGATCAGGAGCTATGACTAGGATGACTTTGCTGCCCACAAAAACACTGATTTTTCTTTGCCATGCAATCACTAGTGTTTGATCTTCATGTGTAGAAGTTGGTTACAAGTTCAGACTTTCATTTGCTTAGTTTCATGAGTTAAAATACATGGTTTCATTGCAGGTCACACTTCTGTTCATTCTCTTTACTGACAACTAGCAAATTAGGTCAACGTAACTAGGTCTTTGAATTTACAAGTCTTTGTTGGTTCAGATTGGAAAAACGACTTGCAGAGCACCTATACCACTCCTTCATCTGCTTATTCTCCATCAACACCATCCACTCCACCCTCTACTTAGAATCCTTACCTCACGTTTGCCACATTTGCTCACATAACCCTAGTTTTTGTACATCATTGTTTAAGCCTTCTTTGAGCCAACTTAGCTATCTACACCTTCTCACCACTCCATCCACCAGTCCCTGGGCCACTTCAAACCCTTATCCTACCTCCATATCCATTCGTGCATCTTCCCTCACTCGCCCATCCTCCAAAATCCAATTTTAAACCATCCTGTAGAAATTTCTGAACATCCTGTAGAAATTCTTGAAACATCCTGTAGAACCCCTGCAAACTTCCTGTAGAAGCTCACGAATGAGGTTTCTTGATAGCCAAACTCTGTGGAACTCTCTGGAAGGGTGTTAGGGACCCCTTAGGCCCTCTCTAAACCTTCCCGACCTCTTCCAAGCATTTCCTCTCGCCAATCCACCTCTGCACAGTCACAAACAGTTAAAAGCACATGCATGATAATTCTAATAACTTATTCAAAAATACAAAAAGATGTTTTCTTTAGATAGTGATAACTTAGACACATGCATTTTACCTTCCTAGAAGTCAATGGCATCTCTTTCAGTAGCTTTCATCCTCTTTTTCGCATCAGTAGGGCTAGCTAGTAAAATTAGGGTTTGCTAGGGTTTGCATTTCCTTTCCGCTTTCCAATTTCTTTCTGCAAGTAAATTAGCCCCTTTGAGTTAGCTTTCATTCATCAGTTAAAAAGCTTCTTCTAAGAGCTCATAGAATTTGGCTTAATCTCCTAGCGAAATTGTGCCAGATGATCAAGTGACAGCTACGGCAAGAGATAATACTTGTGCATACAACACCGTTGCTTCCAAGTTTGTTACGAACTACCGGGTTGATAAAATTAAAGAAGGGAGTTCCAGGAGTTGCAGCATTATTGTTGCAATACTAGGGCCCACCAACTGTTATCTTCAAGTAAGTAGCATGAAAAAATTTATTTATACATTAACAAACCGAGTCTTTATTTCTAATTTTAAGTAGGAAATACACAAGAAATGAATCTATGATTGCAGATCTGGGTCATTTTTCATTCTCATATGTACTTAAGACATTAGCATAAATTAATTGAGAGCGAGAGGGATAGAATGGATATTTGGATTTCTTTTTTTAATTAAAATTTAATTAATTCCATTTACAGGGAGAACTTAGTTTAGATCCTTTTCCATTTGTTTGCATTTCTAAACATCTAATTAGCTCGAGCATGCTATGTCGACAAAATTTTGAAACATCAAAAACTGAAATTTTGTATCTTGCAAGTGTTGTGTATTGGCCAATGTTTGTGATTGTTATTATTGTTGTGGTTATTGCAAACCAAACTATGATTTCTGCCACTTTTTATCATAAAGCAATCCATGGCCCTGGATTGTTTTCCCTGTGTTGTAGTTATCCACACTTTATCTAAATATGGATGTCAGACCTACATAGGAGAAATCAACTTCATCCTCATGATTGCATGTGTTCTGGTCACCACTTCCTTCAAAGATACAACCAAAATGGGAAATGCATATGGTATGTAATAAATTAATATCAACACCTCAAGCATCAAAGAATTATCCTAAAGATTGTAGTCAATATTACTGAGTAATTTAATCTTTAAACACTTTGTAAATAGGATGACTCATGTTGTGGAATTTTGTGATATGAAACATTTAATTTAAAAATCATGGAATAATTTTCATTCTTGTTGTTAGGTTTACAAGAACCCTCTTTTTTTGTACATAGCAAAATAAAGAAAAAAAAAGTCCCTAAATATGTTTTTTTGAAGGCTTAAATCGGAGGTCGGATCTATAAAGGTTTTGTAAATAAAATTATAACCTCCCGACTACCCGATCTTTCGACCACCCAACTAGTAAGTCGGGCAACTACGATTTATTTTATAAATAATTTGCCCGACTGCCCGACCTCCTGATTGTATGTTCATCCCAATAAATTTTTATTTATATTGATTTGAGTATCGTTCACTTTTTTTATATAGATTTTCAATCTTTTCTATTTCACATTCAATTGATTGTTTGTTAAATCAATAATAAATTTCCACATGCTTTCTCGATTCATGAAAAGAAAAATAGTTCGTCTACTTACAAGAATTATGAACACATTTAATTGTAATTTTCTCATATTTCTAAACAAAATTTTAAGATTTTACAGTGTTTTTCCTACGTGTTGTTTTCTTGAGTCTGGTTCGGAGAAAGATTAAATTAAGGGAATATAGTACTAGTTTCAGAAAATTATATGTAAGTAGGATGTTATTTTACAAATTCATGAATTCAATTTCAAATTTTAAATAAGGAAAGCTTATATAGGATTGGTTACTGTTCAAAGATCATAAAATGGGAAAAAAATAAAAATCTCTAGCAGCAAGGTAACAAATAGAGAAAATTAGGTAAAATATTAAGGAGATGGATGATCCACTACCAAAGAAAGTTAGCTTCAACCCATAGATAATTTATTGTTGGTGGCCTAGTTCTCAAATGGGATAAAAGCCATGAAGAGAAATGTAAGCATTCTGAGTTTTAAAATCTTTGGATTGGTCCTGTTGTCACTCACTGCAAAATTTGTTTTCAATTGTCAAAATGGTGCAAAAGAGTAGAAATGCTGAAGCCATCTCCAAAACCATAGAAGCTATCAAAGCTAAATCGTACCCTCTCCATTGGATAGTTCTCAAAATATTCTTTCCAACGGTATATGGAACTCCTCAAATGGACCTTGGAATCAGAAGATATTGCATGTTAAAGTTGAGGGTTTTTTCACCATTAAAATAAGGGAGAAGAGCAGATCGAAGGTCTCGTAGCATATCACAAATCGCAAATCGGAAAATCAAGAAGCGATGAGGCAATCATAGGATTGGGGTGAAATCAATGGTCAACAATCACTGATATCGCAAATCTGTGATTGAGAGTTTCAAAGTACAATTCAAATAACAAAATCATTTCGTCGATTAGCAATTAGCAATCAGGCATATCATCGGGGTGGATCGGCGATCAGCGATCCTGCATATCGGTGATCTCAAATATCAGGGTACTAACAGCAGAGCGATTGACGATATTGCAAATCAAAGAAAGAAAGTCTCAGTATATCGTAGGTCCCATACATCGGAGGTCATAGACACGTCATAAATCAGTGAATCGACACGCCAGTGGGGTGACAACTCTAAAATATTGCGATATCGCGAGTTGCGATATGTTAGTTTTAAAGCATCAGGAGGGCTGAAAGAATTTAACAAAGGAAATCAACACAAAACCAGGGGTAGGTGGGCCTTTTTCTCTCTCCTCTGGGAGGCCATGTGGCAGAATATTATTGGATCCGGTAAAGACACAGTGGCGCTGACATTAGCATGACGTGGCAGTATGGAGGACACATGGCATGTCGATCTGGAATTTTCAAAGGTCTAAAGAGGACATATTCGAGTGACATGTGTCGCCACTCAGGAGGTGCCACATGGCAATGATGATGTCACATCAGCAATTGAAAATCGGAGGTTGAGGCTTATCAGCACTTTCTGACGCAATGCACACATGTGAAAGTGCGATAAAGGGGCTCTAATACAGGGTTTGGCCCAGAGTCACATAAAAAGCTAAAATAACTAGCGTCTAAGCATGGAGGGTGATTGACGATCAACGGTTGTGGTGTGCATCAAAAAGGAATTGTTGATTGGGAACCTATGATTGGGGGGCTCCGATAAGGGGGGTTGGCTTGCGATCACATAAAGAGCCGAGAAACCAAGGGTCGAGCGCTAAAGGACTATCGCAGTCAGAGATTACAAGAATGTCCTCCAATGTAAAAGTCTCAACTGGAGACCCTAATTTTTCTTCGCTGATAAATGATCTCCGATATAGGGGCTATCCTGCAGTCACATAAAGAGCCAAAGGAACCAAGGGCTAAGCGCGGAAGGTGGTCGGCAATCAGTGATTGGCGAAACCTGATATCGCCTCACTCCAAGTTAAATCCCCAATTTGAAAATGAGACTGAGGAGCTCTAATATAAAGTTTGAGCCCCGAGTCATGGCCCCCAATGATATGAGAAGAAATACAGAAAGGGGATAAACCATAGGGGGGCCAAAGGAGATCGAGACTCGTTGTTTTGTAATGCTTTTAAGAGTAAAAGTCCCAATGCAATGATGTTCCGATAGCATGGTACAGTGCTTTAAAGGTGTATGGGTCGATAACTGAGACATTGAATAGAGGTATGGAGCAGGCACGAATCGATATGGGCTAATCTTGTAAAGGCACCTGCAATAAGAAACATAGGACAATGATGGCCTCAAAAATAAATTTGACTGTTGTGCTTGCATGTCTTCGGTGAGTAAATGGGGGTATGGGGACTCAGGAAGACTTAATGCCTTAGCATGGAGCTCCACTCAGTCATAAATATAAAGGACTATCAGGTCGATCTCCACTTCTACTCTGTAATAGGCAACCACAGTCGACCGCTATCAGCTCCAAAGAGTGGTGAAATCAGGCAGTTAAGATGAAAGCGACGGAAATTGATCGAGCAGCTAGAGGGACACATTGTGGCAGAGGTGTGGCTTGTTCACGGGCCTTTACAAGAACAACAGAAGGACAATTTCCTCCATCATCATTCAATTTCCCTTATTTCTTTTTTATTGTAATTTATGTTTATTCTATAATTTTTATGTATTTTCAAGAAAGGAATCAAATCCTTTAGAATCATTTTGGGCAGCAGAGCTATCACAGGCCAAGGCAACTAGGCAATCGGACTGTTAGCCCTTGGCTGAGATATTTTGTAAATGTGGATTAAAAGCCCCCCTTGTCTGTATAAATAAGGGGGATAAACACTTAATACGGGTTCCTGAATTCTACACCCGCAATGGTCCAAATTCTATGGTTCCATTTTGGTTCTAACTGCTTTTTCATAAGGGACTCGTAGGATGTATTGCTAATGAAAATGGACTGGTGAATGGAACTCATTTTGAAGATTATTGAAACTCTTTGGTGATTCCAATATTGGAAATGTGTAATATGTTTTCCCCTCTGTAAATCTCATTTCATATGTGTTTTTCTTTCTCTGAAATAGTGTAATGAAGTTGTTAAAGTTTTCTCTCTGATTCATGGATTTATCTAGGCTACTAAATAGAAAAAAGTACCTGTTTATAAGACAGAGTTACTTTTGTTAGTCTATAACCTACAGTACCTGTGTACTAGATATATTTACTTGTGTTATTCAATTAACCTGCAGTACCTGTATGAGCACATATTTACTCATGTTGTTTGGTGATAAAGGTACCCATGAGGTAAATGGCATGAAACCTTGACTAGCGTTCCACTCTTCCTGCTCTTTCATCTCCTCCCTCTTCCATATTTCTATTGGAACATCGTGGCTTAGGATTTTTCATTTCAATCATCCCTACGCACCGATTTCCCTCCTCCCTTTCCTCCTCTTCAATTTATTGCAATGTCAATATTAAGTTTCCTATTGTTGTGTGTTGGCTACCAAAACCAGATGTTTCTCTTTGAGGTTGGCCTGATTTACCCCTTGAACATTTGGATCCATGTATCGGCTTGAGTCTACCTTGATGAAGGGCTATTAAACGAAGCCCCCTTTGATTTTATTTTTAAAATTTCATGACAATTGGAGTGCAACAAAAAACCCCCATTGATAATCTTCCATGCACTCCTGTCTTTAAGATGTCCTAGGCACTGGTCTACAATCAACTCAGAGGTTGTCTTTAGGAAGCTTTCTATGTCTCTTGAACCACTTGTGCTACGGGTGCTAGAAAAAGCGACAAAATCTTTCTGGCATTATTTCCGAGGAATGGATTAGAATATTTTTCCCTGGGTATGACAAATTTTGACATTCCCTCTATTAGGTGAGCAAGGGAAGTGTGGGTTCAATATCTCTCACTTTGGTGACTCCATTGTTTCAATTTTATGGTAAACATCTTGGCAACTCCACTATCCATATCTCTATTTGATCATCCTAGCTTTCAAGCAACCTCATACTCACTCTGATGCTAAAGTAGCCGAAAAATTTCCCTACCTTTGAAACTGAGATCACTCACCTAGGGGGTTTTCAAAATGGCCATTCCTACATTCCTGGCCAACCAATTTTCCCCACTGGATTTTTCTTCTATTGCTGGTTATCCCAATCATGTCCCTTCGTTTCATGAATGGAATACCTATTTGCCTAGATTTAGTGGAAACACAGATAGAAGGTCGGACCAACACCTTAAGGATTTTCATAAATACATGGAATAGCAAGGTATTATTTTTGAAGATGCGCAAATGAAATTGTTCATGTACTCTTTAGAAGACGATTTAGAATTTGGTACAGAACAATACCTCGTGGCAACATATATTCCTTAAAGAGTTTTCATATGGCATTCAATCATTATTTCAAAAGATTATATCCATTAGATGCTCTATTTTAAAATTGTTGTACATATTTCAATGATGAAGATATTCCTAAGGTCAATGACCCTACTGAAGACGTTTGTGGAGACTCGCTCCAAGAAAACATCTACTCACATCAAGAAGCATCACCCAATGATCAAGAAAGAGAAGAAGGAAACATAATTGAGCTACAAATAAGTCCTCAGAGATCTTACTCGACTGAATTTGATGTTTCTCCTTCCTATGATGTATATGACTTTGATGGAGAGTCAAGTGATGTAGAGCTAGAACAATCCCAGTCATGGGAAGTTGCACAAGAAGAGGAGGCCCACTAGGAGGTCAACAAAGAGGCTCCGATCCACGACATACATCTTTCAACTGGAGAACAAGTTGAAGAACCTCCTCCAATTTATGATTCATATTATTCAGAGGAGGATGAGACGGTCATGGAGGTTCAAAGGGAGTTATTTACCAGCAAGTGGGGAGAAGGCTTCCAACAACAAATTTTTCAAGAAGAGCGTGAAGTTGAAGGACCAAGTAGTGTCTGTGATTACTTATTGCAAAAAGGTTCTTGCCAAAAATTATAAGTAGACCCTCCAGTCTATGACTCTTACAGTTTAGAAACTGAAGATTCTATTGCATATTTCCAGGAGGGTTGGCCCATTGACAAATGGGTAGCAAAATATTAGCAACTATCTTTTCTTGAAAAAACTAAGGGTGAGGAGTTGAACAGTATTTGTGGCTACCTTGACCAATAAGATATTGGTCAGGAGACTATTCATGAAAATAAGGCAGCTGCAAAAATTCCTTGTCAGTCCTATGAACCTGTAGCTGATTACATGACCATATTCTTAGGTTAGTAGCTTATTTCTAGAGTATCCATCAAGTTCTTTGTCTGAAGATTTTTCATGGTGCATGCTTATTTTTATTTTTAAATTTCAGCAGCACGGAGGCGTTAGGTTTAGCACCCAAATGTTGGTCTGGCACCACTGGAGGGTTGAACTCACTTAGGTGAATTGAGCCTATACATAAGTAGGAGTTTTACATAAATAAGCTCACTAGCTAAGCATTTAATTTCCAGTTGTTAGAATTTGTATTTCAGTATTTTAGTTTTATAAGGAAAGAAATCCCAGCAAATAAAGTCCCATGGATATTTTCTAGTTATATAGCTAACTCCATGCCCAAGGGTTAAGGCTATTGGTCTGTATGTTCTCAACACCTTTCCAACAAGGAACTGTCCCTAGTTGGACCTAATGTTGTCACTCACTACAAAATTTGTTTTCAGCTGTCAAAAGGGTGCAAAAGAGCAAAAAATATTTAGCCATATCCAAAACCATAGAAGCTCTCAAATATAAATATGAACCTCTCCATTGGATAGTGCTCGAAATAAGCTTTCCAATGGTATATGGAACTCCTCAAATGGACCTCAGAATCAGAAGATATGGCCTGTTAAAGTTGAGGGTTTTGTCACCATTGAAATAAGGGGGAAGAGTAGATCAGAGGTCTAGGAGCATATCACAAATCGGAAATCGGCGGAATAGGAAGTGATGAGGCAATCAGAGGTTACGGGTGAAATTAGCGGTCAACAATCGCTGATATCATAAATCGGAGATTAGGAGTTTCAAAGTACAGTGAAAATAGAAGAAGCATTTCATCGATTAGCGATTAGTGATCAGGCATATCGGCAGGGTGGATCAGCAATCATCGATCTCAAATATCAGGGGAGTAGTAGTGGAGCGATCAATGATATTGCAAATCAAAGAATGTAAGTCCCGACATATCGTAGGTCCCACACATAAGAGGTCATAGCCATGTTGCAAATCAGTGAATCGGCATGCCAACAGGGTGACAACTCTAAAATATTGCGATAACACGAGTTGCGATATGTAAGTGTTAAGGCACCGGGAGGGCCAAAAGCATTTAACAAAGGAGATCAATGCAAAACCAGGGGAAGGTGCTCCCTTTTCTCTCTCCTCTAGGAGACCACGTGGCAGAATATTATTGGATCTGGTAAGGACATGGTGGCACTGATGTCAACATGATGTGGTAGTACAGAGGACACATGCCATGCAAATCTGGCATTTTCAAAGGTCCAAAGAGGGCATATCTAGGTGACATGTGTCACCACTCAAAGGGTGCCATGTGAGAGTGATGATGTCACATCGGCAATCACAAATCTAAGGTTGAGGCTTATTGACACTTTTTGACATATTGAACACACACGAAAGTGCGATAAAGGGGCTCTGATACATGGTTTGGCCCACAGTCACATAAAAAGCTAAAAGAACTAGGGGCTAAGCATGGAGGGAGATCAATGATCGATGATCGGTGGCTGTGGTATGCATAAAAAAGGAATAGTTGATTGTGAACCTTTGATTGGGGGGATCTGATAAGGGGGGTTGGTCGGAATCACATAAAGAGCCGAGGAACCAAGGGTCGAGTGCTAAAGGACTATCACAATATGAGATTGCAAGCATGTCATGGCTCTAATGTAAAAGTCCCGATTGGAGACCCTGATTACGATCTGCTGATAAAGGGGCTCTGATACAAGGGCTAGCCTGAAATCACATAAAGAGCCAAAGGAACTAAGGGCTAAGCACGGAAGATGGTCGGAAATCAGCAATCAGTGAAACATGATATCGCCTCACTCCAAGTTAAATACTCGGTTTGAAAATGTCAAATAAAGAGATCTAATACAAAGGTTGAGACCAAGGTCATGGCCCCCGGTCATATGAGAAGAAATGCAAAAAGGGGCTAAACCATAGGGGAGCCAAAGGAGATCGAGATTTTCTATTTTGTAACACTTTTGAGAATAAAAGTCTCGATGCAATGATGTTTTGATAGTGTGGTACAGAGCTTTAAAGGCGTATGCGTCGACAACTGAGACATTGAATAAAGGTACAGAGCAGGTGCAAATCAACATGGGCTAATATTGTAGAGGCCTTGGAAACAAGAAACCTAGGACAATGATGGCCTCAAAAATAAATTTGATTGTTGCACTTGCACATCTTCGGTGAGTAAATGGGGGTATGTGGACTCAGGAAGACTTAATGCCTTAGTGTGGATCTCCACTCAGTCATAAATGTAAAGGAATGTCCGGTAAATCTCCACTTCTACTCTGTAATAGGCAACCACAGTTGATCGCTATCAGCTCCAGAGAGTGGTGAAGTTATGAAGTTAAGATGAAAGCGACAGGAATTGACCGAGTAGCTAGAGGGACACATTGTGGCAGAGATGTGGTCTGATCAGGGGCCTTCACATGAATAATAGAAGGAAATTTTCCTCCATCATCATTCTATTTCCCCTATTTCTATTTTACTGTAATTTCTATTTATCCTATAATTTTTATGTATTTTCAAGAAAGGAATCGAATCCTTTAGAATCATTTTGGGCAGCAGAGCTATCACGTGCCCAGGAAGCTAGTCAATTGGACAGTTGGAGCTTGGATGAGATATTTTTTGAAAGTGGATTCAAATCCCCCCCATTCTCTATATAAATAAGGGGGAGAAACACTTAATGCGAGTTCCAGAATTCTGCACCCGCAGTGGTCCAAATTCTATGGTTCCATTTTGATCCTAATCATTTTTTCACAAGGGACTTGTAGGATGTATTGTTGAATGAAAATGGACTGGTGAATGGGACTCATTTTAAAGATTAATGAAACTCTTTGGTGATTCCAATCATGGCAATGCGCGATATGTTTTCCACTCTGTCAATCTCATTTCATATATGTTTTTCTTTCTCTGAATAGTGTGGTGAAGCTGCAGGTTTCACCCTTGTTCATGATTTTGTTTTTGTTAATAAAGTAGAAACAATACCCGTGTTAGATACAGATTTACTTAAGTACCTGTAATGTGCACATATTTACTTATTATTTTGGTGACAAATATGCCCATGAGATATATGGCACGAAACCTTGACTAGTGCTCCAGCCTTTCTGCTCCTTCACCTCCTCCCTCTTCCACATGTCTGTTGGAACATCGTGGCTTAGGATTCTGCATTGAAATTATCCCTATGCACCGAATCCCCTCCTCCTTTTCCCCCTCTTCACTTTACTACAACGTTAATATAAAGCTTCCTATTGTTGTGTGTCGACCACCAGAACCAGACATTTCTCTCTGAGGTTGGCCCGATCTACCCCCAAAACATTTGGATCCATGTATTGACTTGAGTATACCTTGATGAAGGGCTATTGAACCAAGCCCCCTTTTATTCTCTTCTTAAAACTTCGTGACAATTGGAGTGTTGCAGAAACCCCTCATTGATAATCTTCCATGCACTCCTCTCTTTAAGATGTCCTAGGCACTGGTCTACAATCGACCAAAAGGTTGTCTCTAGGAAGCTTTCTATGTCTCCCAAAGCACTTGTGCTACGAGTGCGAGAAAAAGCAACAACAAATACTTTTCAAATATTCTCAAATCTTGGTCTATCAACTTATATTATTTAAAAATTAGAAGGCTACGTAGAAAATTTGCCAGTAAATGGCTAAATTTTGAAAATATATTTTTCATAAATGAAAATATCCCAAGAACATATTTAAAATATTCCATTTTAACAAGGATGTTGGTATCCTTTAAAAATCATTTTTATTTTATTTTATTTTCTTATTTTGTTTTCAAATTTTTACACACATTCTCTCTTTAAATTTATTTCTGTAGTTGTAGAGTTACAACTATGATTACATACTTCAAGAAGCAAATTTTTACCATATATTATCTTATATTTTAAAATAAACTAAAATTAATAGACAAAGTATTCTTAAAATATCACAAATCCAAAAAAATCTGATGTTATTTTAACTCTTGCTTAAATTTTCGATATTATGGAAAATGATAGATTGGCTATTTTATGTTATAAAAGTTCTATCATATTCAAATAATATAAAGAAATAAACCAAATTCTCTAAAAAAAAATGAATAATATAATACATAATTTGAGTTTATTTTAATACATCAAAGTATTTGCTATCAAAGCAAGTCTCTTAAAAAACCTCTCTTCTGTCACTTCACTATATATGATAAATGTCAAAATCAATCATAAGCTAAAAAGTGAGAACATGGAGTTTTACATTGAAAGGAAAACAAACAAACTCGCCAGAGTTATGAATGCTTGTTGGCAGTGGGTTGATTTTTCTAATCCAACTAAAGGGGATATTTGCATTCATAAAAAGTGAATCAATTTAAAGTTTCAAAGGGAGATGATTATAACGCAAAGAAAAAAACACTTTGACTAGTATTAAAATCCTAAACTTAGTGTTTATAATTTCAGATGATGATTGAATTATAAGGTTCTAAGGAATACAAATAAAATAATTATTTGAATCTTATTGCATAGAATTTTAATTCTATTCATTAGTACTTCTAGTCTGATTGTTGGTACCATTGACACTTTATCAAGTATCTTGGTGATATATCATAATTTAGAAGAACTTTCTAATAACTTCATTTTATTTTAAATTATGAATTTAAACTTAACAGAGATAATTGCTTCTTCCAGTGTGTCACCATTTGTTGTCAGGTTTACAACAACCCTCTTTTGTTTTGTACATAGGAAAATGAATAAAAACAAAAGGCTCGAAATCAAATTTCCTTTTTTTTGAAGGCTTAAGTCAGAGGTTAGAGTCATAAAGGTTTTCTAAATGAAATTATAATCTCCTGATTACCCAACCTTTTGGCCACTTGACTAGCAAGTTGGATCGACTACCAATTTTTTATAAATGGTTTGCCCGACCACTCGACTATTCGAGCTTCATATTATAACAGTTTGCAGAAAGTTTCAGAGCAAAAATTGAAGAAAAATGAACTGTTCAATGAAGAAAATTGACAGAGGAATTATGCAACTTTTGTATTGTAGCTTCATATTATAACAGTTTGCAGAAAGTTTCAGAGCAAAAATTGAAGAAAAATGAATTGTTCAATGAAGAAAATTGACAGAGGAATTATGCAACTTTTGTTCAAGGATTTGTCGTTGAAAGGGAAAATCTACAGAATTTTTTTAATAAAGAATTGAAAGAATCAAATGAAAAACATGAACAAGGCATTCAAGAATTAAGAAAATTACATGAAGATCAAACCTGCATATGGAAGCAAGAAGCATAAAAAATTCTAAGATTATGGTCACAACCTTGAAAGAGAAAATTGAATCTCGTAAGAATCAACTCAATCAGAATCAAGAAGAAACACAAAGTCAGGAAGTCTTTAAGGAACAAGCTTTACAAATTTGTCTAATTTAAGGAAAAATCAATCAAACTTTGAAAAAAAGATGGATGAAATCTCAAGATTTTATCAAGGAAATACAAATTTAAATGAAAAGATTGATTCATTAGTAGAAGAAGACAAATTAATTAAAAACAAATTTCTGTCTATTCTTGACTGGAAAAAGGAGTTTCAATCTAATGAAATTCCAAAAGTTTCTAAGGCGGATAAAAGATTGGTTCTTACATCCTTAAGTCACAGGGAGAAAGAGGAAAAATAAATTAGAGCATGGATACAAACATCATATGAGAAATGTTTAACAATTTGGGAAAAATGAACAAAATTTATAGAAGAATTTGACCTATTAGGTTCCAAGTCATTAAAGGAAGCAGTTCCATGTGAATTAAAATAATATACAGAAGATCTTGTTCCCAAGGACCATGTAAAAATAAAAAAGATTAAATATTGGAAACAACAAACTTTCCAAAAATTTATGCAACTGCCTTTTGAACAAATTAATCTTATTGCCAAATTTGAGGTCAAATATCAAAAGAAGAAGAAAAAGGTCCAAGGATTGATTTCCAACTATGAGATCAACATCAATCAATTTGCTTCCATTTATTTCTCTGCAGTATACCAGATATATTCACAATGGGCAACTCATATCGAAGTACATGCACCTCACCCACTGCTTAGTCTTAATTACAAAGATTTTGAAGATGATTAAAGGATGCCTACTTATTTGTCAGATATAAATTGAACAAAGATAGAAATTTTATTTTTAGAATTAAGTACTTACTTTCAGAAAATCTATTAATTTTCTTGTTTCAAGACTTATCTTATTATTTTTTAATATATATAGGCCGTTATGTGTTGGTGCAAAGGGTCGAGGATCAGTGAAGACTACATACTTGTATTTTTATTATCAATTTTAAGTCTCAACTCTTTTGAAGACCATTTTTCATTGTTAATGTGTGATGAGCTATGAGATTTATGTCAGGACATCATTTTAATTACTTAATGAATGCCTTTGATATTGCTCTATGTCTTATGCTATTTGATTTTGAATGAACATTTGATAATTCTATTTAAATTTTCTTATAACAATGTTGCAGTCTACATCTTATTATCATCATGAATTAAAAAATTGTTAATTTATTCATTACTGGTTGATCATCAAAATATAATATTCAAAGATGGACATATTTTCTCTCGTTTACAAGATAGAAATTGTTATTTATTTACTTTAGATTGTGCATGCATACATATTTAAGAAAATACCAAATAATTTGTTTGAATAGGATGAAAACTTGAAAATACTTTTGAAGTTTTTATTTAAATCTTCAGCGAAAACTTATCTTTTTGGTTTTCTGGATTCAATTCTAATTAGGATTTTAAATCACATGATATTTAACGTTGTATTATGCTCATTTAAATCCTTTATTTTTTGTTGTTTAGATTGGTTAAATCATTATAACACATTCTGTAAATTATTAGAATATATTAGATGTTTTTTCTTAGATTAATTATAGTGTTTCTTAGTTTAATTTTAGTTTTAGATGGGCAACTAGGCCTTTGTTCCAAAGAATATATGACCATACTAAATGAAAAAAAGTTTAATTGGAACTTTAATTGGGCAAATACTCACTCGTTGCAGGAGGATTTTTCTACCTATCAACAATTCCTTATGTAAATTGGATGCAAGCATAACAGTTGTTGGATTCATGATTGTGACTTCATCCTTGTTGACATTAGTAATGCTTATAATATAGCAGACTCATTTATTTCTTGTTGTAATGTTTGTCATTGTATATGGCACAATGGAGTTAGTATTATTTTCAGTAGTTTTGTACAAGTTTCCCTAAGAGGGTACATTTCATTAATTTTTGTTGCAGTATTGTTACTTATAATGTATGTGTGTCATTATGTCCATGCAAATAGATATGCCTATGAGATGGAGCAAAAGGTGACACTTGATTTCATGTTGAGCCTAGGTTCGACACTGGGTGTGACCAAGTTTCCAAGGAAAGAGTTCTTATACACAAAACTGGCACAAGGAGTTCCGACAATATTTGCACATTTTGTCAAAATTTTCCCTGCCATTCAATATGTCCTTGTATTCATCTGTGTCAAGTATTTAGCTGTCAATACAGTTGCAACTAGAGAACTCTTCTTATTTAGTCGTGTTGATACAAAAAAATTGTAGAAATGGATTGCTAGGTATGGGTATAAAAATAAACAAACATGAAATGTGGACTTTGAGAATTAGTTACTGAAATTACAGAAAGATTTTATAGTATCGGATTACATATACACCCATGATATCAATAATTGACCTGAGACTCAAGAAAATAATTGCGACTGTGCAGACAATATTGTATTTTGATAACCTCTTGGACATATTCAAATCTAGTCCTCTTTATTTGTTCTTTATATTGAGCCAGTTCAATATCAAGTTTCTTAATCTTCTCATTAGTTGTGTCAAAACTCTTGTTAATTTGCATGCATAAGAAACACAACTAAAATAATTAAACTCATATGCATTGCTTGCAAATTAAAATATAAAATAAACTTGTCAAATTTTTTTTATGCAACAACTTGTTTAATAGGATATGATTTAATTATGATATTAAACTACACATCTATTGGTTTCAAATAAGTTAAATATGTAACAGCAATGACAACAAGCAATTAATTGAGCTTATTCTTGAACTATTTTCCAATCCTATTAAAAAAAAATAACTTACACTATGGACAACGGGTCTTGAACTATTCTCCAAATCAATTAAAAAAAATAGCTTACACTTTGGAAAATAGCCAGAAGCGTTCGAGGAGGGGGCTACTGGTCTATATTTCTCTTAAAGACACACAATCAATAACTTCTATGATACATAAAATTCCATGAGAAATGGGAAACACATGGATGAATACGTAATAAAATTTTATTCAAATTCTGAAAATTGACAATCACCACAACCTCTTTTCTTATGTTTATCCTTGTTCCTAATGTGATGTGAAGTGGAGCAAATATCAAAGTGTTCTAATTGTTATCTTATTTGTTATAAAAAATAATTTTTTATTAAAATAATAAGTGGAAATATCAGTAAACAATAGATGTTTGTGCCTATTTAAATAAAAAAACAAAGACATAATGGAAAAACTAGGTAAAAGTAATTTTTGCAAAGAAATTGTTTTTCCATCCCATGTAAATAAATACCAATAAAAATAAGTTTCGGTAAAACAAAAAATGATATTATCAAAAAAAAAGTGGATGAAGAATAATCTATAATAATACACCTAAGAAATAAAATTGAATATTTTAGAATTGGATTCAAAATACTTAAGTTTATCTTACCTTTGTTTTTATGAAATAGTTAGGCCTAAATTTTCCATGTATTGTAATTTGTTTCTTATTAAATCTAGTTATATGTTTCTATGTATGAGATCAATGGTTTTTCAATTTGTGTTCTCAATTTGGCATCAAAGAGATAGGTAAAAGAAAGTTGTGTAACTTGTGTGTGTGTGAGTTTGAACTATATCTCATGTGTTAAAGAGTTGTGTTGTAGTGATTTCATCTTCATACATATCATTTTAACTGAATAAACTAAAAACTATATGCATGAAATTCATGTGTACAAATAAGCAATGACATGCCACCACGTGGCTCCTGTTTATTTATTTCTATAAACAATATTACACTATTTATTTACATATATGTAGTTTTAAAAGTATTGTATAGTATAAAATAGATCTCTGAGGGTTAGCTCAATTGGTGGAGTCCTCATTATTAAAGCATCTTTTCTATTAAGAGGTCATGGGTTCAATTATCTCGACATTCTCTGGGTAGTGTTTGAGCCAGATATTTAGTGTGAGTCAGATATTTAGTTGATTTAGGCGGATATTTAGTGTGAACCAGATATTTAGTGGACAGAGCGGTCACTGACCACCAAAGTCTGTAAACCACATAAAAGAAATAAACTTATATATATATATATATATATATATATATATATAATACTGATCGGGATGCGGGCCGACGGCTAGGAGAGCAAGGGTGTAGTAATACCGTTGCCCCCACATGCTCAAGGCAGGGGGTATGGTGACCCTTGGCATGATTGCATGCTAGGGAGGTGGGCAAGGTGGCGACACTGGAGGCAAGGCTTGGTATAACAGAGGGAGAGGAAATTCAACGTGCAATCTTGGTGTGATAGCTTGCGGAGAAGGGTGGTGGCTCAAAGCTGGTGGAGAATGTCAGAACGCGAAGAACCAGGGACGTCGTTGAACACCTGCAAACTTTGGGTATGTTATTCGGCTCCACTTCAAAATTGTAATTATGGTCTTGATGGGGTTCAGTTGGGGTGCAAGGGGTTCTGTTTGGGGGATAGTAAATTATTGGTGGAAAAGGGGCAGACAACTGCTCGCCATGGTCTGGTTCTACGTATTTACATTATGTCAAATGGGTGAAACCCATGACAGCTAGGGGACAATTGCTTGTTGTTAAGATGGGAAGCTTCACACTCTATAAACAAGGGTGGGGGGAAAGCTTGACTGTCGCAGGGTAATGCAAGAGGGGAAATTGATTATAGATGGGCATGGGAAAGCAGCTGGTAGGTGGCCTCGGTTACAGTCATACCTAGACTCACAAAGTAAGCGTTGGGCTACCTAGAACCCATGTCAGAGTGATGGCAAGGCCAGAAACTCTTGGTGGAGACCCAATTGGGGGAAGCCGAGAGGTAAGGGCTATAAGGCTGAGTCAAAGGGGGAAAGGTACTTGGCCCATAGTTTGCATATAACAAAATGCAAGGGGGGTCTGCAAGCTCGGCATGGGCATGGGATGGTAGACCTACATATGACTGAGAGAAATGGAGAGGGGGATAAGGGTGCTTCAAGGGGCTGGGGCCAGGGCCTCTCCCATTCGGGGTTGCAGGCTTCGACCCACCCCAACATGACTGTGGGAAGAACTGGAAGAGAGGAGAAGTAAGGCAAGAGTTACCTCGTTGCAAGCAACAATGAATGGGTGAGGTAGTGTATAATTTCAATTCTAAATCTAACTTACTGCAGATGTCATCAGTGCTCAGGACAACAGGTCATGGATCGTGCTGTGCGAGGCCTTGGGCGTGGTAGGAGAGGCCTGACACCCAGGAAAGATAAGGGGTCGAGCACGTCGGAGCCACGCAAGGGCAGAAAACCAGTAGAACATCTCATAACAGAAGCGACATCGGCTTACCGAGAGGGGACAGATGTGGGCATCCAGAAATTGCTAGAAGAGTGGGAAGAGGAAGTGAAATAAGGCAATGACACAGAGAAAGATATGGACAACTGGAGGACCTTAGTCCTAGATCAGGGAAACACCCGCGGAAGAATCACTAAGTTCAAGCAAACTCTATACTTGTATTGGGTAATGAAGAGTTTATTAGGCAAGGATATGGAGCAGATCTCAGTGGAAATGGCAATGACACTACAAGGAATGTCGAACTACAAGAAGGATATGGAGAAAATCCTCAGTCAACTGCACAAGCAGGATATTAGGCTGGACAAAATTGATTGCCATATCCCTTGCATCTTGGAGCTATATGATATGCCAGGGGCATCTACCCAGGACCCGATACCTGTTGCATCTGTCTCAAAGGAACAGAAGGATTACATTTCTACCCATGCATAATTTTGTCTTATGCGGATAACTTTTAATTTCCATGTTGCAATTATCAGTTTATATAGTTATGTAGTGTGTGGTCATGAAGTAGAGACATATCTAGCATGGCTAGAAAGACTAAGACAATATTGTTTTTGGATGGCTTACAATGCAGACTAGTGGCCAACAGGCTTGGTTTTCCTCCGGGGCAAGTTGAGGCCACTCAGTTTATCTGTACGATGTAAACTTGTGTATGTTTAATAAAAAATGGAATGGTTCTGCCAAGCTTAACAATATATATATATATATATATATATATATATATATAATTTAAAAAATTAATTAAATAATAAATATTTTCCATACAACTTATTATATTGTAATTTTTTTGTTAATAAAATTACACAATTCTTTTAGAAAAAATTCATAATATTCCTATTATATTAAACTAATTTATATAATAATGATTCATATTTATAACCTGATATTTCAAAATATAGGATTAATAAATTTATACAAATTCATAAATTTAACTAATAAATATATAATTAAAAATAAAAATATATTTATGAATTAATTAAGATTATTTTAAATGGTATTCCATTAAAAATATCTTGAGTAGTTGGAGCATGTTCAAGTAGTTGGAGCATGTTCAAATCTTCGTTAGCAATATGGTGAGTTTAATGCATTATTTATTCTTGTTCATTATTGTTATAATGGCTTAACTAGTAAATACAACTTTACTCTCACCATAAAATACAAGTAATATTATTAACAACCAACCAAATCTACCAAACTTTCTCTATGCTTTTTTTTTTTAATTGGATACTCTAATTCATTATTGGTATGTAGATATATATAGTCTATTAAAAAATTTTAAAATTAAATGATGATGAGTTTTCTTTGATGAAATATATTATTTATTATGATGAGGATTGTGGATATAATATCCATTATTATTTTAACAATATCTATTATTATTATTTTAACTCAGAAGTAAAATAATGACATGGTAAAAGGTAACTGGCACATAGTAGTTAGTGCCTGGGAAGCGCCCGAAGTTCTACCGGTGATACAGTCAAGTCGTGAGGAGACAAACACCTTCCTGCCGATCCATATTCACAAGCTACCTTTGTCACAGAGTTTCATTGAACTTGCTGAACCCTCTCTTTTCTAAAAAGGGATTTCTACCTTTTCAAAGAAGTCAAGGGAAAGAAAAAAAAGTCCCAGGTAGCTTTGTATAATTACCATGGAAAACCATCCAACCCATTGGCTCAAGCCCAACAAAGAATTCATATATTCCATGGAGAAAGAAGGCCCAAGTATTTATTTTTCATTCCAAAGATGGAAAAATCTAGATAAGTTAAAAGGAAAAATCTAGATAAATTAAAAGATCATCAAATTATGAGATGATAAGGATTAGAGTTATCTATGAAAAATAAATCCAAATAAGTTAAAAGATCATCAGATTATGAGATGATAAGGATTAGAGTTATATATTAACTTATTTGGAAAAAAACCTCAAGGAGACTGAGAAGTGTTGGATCTAAAATGGATGTGAAACTAAGAAATGAAATACATAGAATCTTTCATTAACAACCATTGATATAATATTTGTGCTGGATCTAAAATAATATTTGTGCTGGATCTAAAATGGATGTCAAACTAAAAAATGAAATACATAGAATCTTTCATTAACAACCATTGATATAATATTTGTGCTGGTTCCTTTTATTAATGTGTATAAACTTTTTGTTAATTTATATAAAATTTTCATTATTAAATTATAATTTTAATATAAATATTTCTATAAATTATATTTATAATCTTTATAAAAGATTGTGTAAATTTTTTTATATTTTTAACACAATTTTTTCATTATGGATAATACAAATTCTCTATTATGAAAAAGTTGATTAAGTGCATGAGAAAAGATTTCAGCATTTTTTATTTATTTATATCTTCATGTTTATGTATTTTTTTAATTGATTAAGTACATGAGAAAAAATTCTATTATTTTTTATTTCTATCTTCATGTTTATGTCATTTTTTTAAAGCAAATTGTTTTTTGATAATGAAAATATTTAGTTTGGTATATGTGAGTATATTTATTTAGTTAGGTGTACACCATAGTTATATGAAAAAAATAATTATAAATACATTTATTAGAGAAATATATTAATTATATTGAAAAATAAATAAAATTTACTTTATTATATTATTTAATAAAAATTATAAATAAATGTAATTAATAATAATTAAAAAATAGTATACAAATTATTTTTATATATAATAAAAAATAAATAACACAAAACATATCTTATATTTTCCTTTATTTTTCAAAACACTACAAAGTAATTGTGTCAGTGGTATATATATAAAAATATAATATTTACTATAGAATAATTTTTTCATGTATATATGTATATACCATATTCATTATAGAACAATTCATACATATTCATTATAGAACAATTTTTTCATGTATATATGTATATACCATATTCATTATAGAACAATTCATACATATTCATTATAGAACAATTCTCTAATGAATGTATGTATATAAGATATTTATTTATTAAAAAGAAAATTTAATTAAAAAAAGAAATTTATTTTTTAATAAAAATTTATCTTTCATCGTAATATAAAAAAATTTAAATTATCAAAGTTTAAAATTAATCTTGTTGTCATGGAATGTTTTTTTTTTGAAAAAATGTCTTTATATTTTATATGAGGAATATAAATGTTTTGGTATTGAAAAGACTAAAGACATTACAAAAATATACTCATCATGAGTTCAAACATATGAGATGTGGTAATTGAATGGGGAAGATAATAATATTTCTCCAACTTACCTCAACTATATCTAATTAATTGAAAAATTCATTCTATATCTCACTATGAAATTTTCTTAATATATCTTATTCTATGTACATCACTAAAAGAAATTGTGCAGCATATATATAACATATTCAATAAAAATATTAGTTAAAAACATATTACATCTAATAAATTAAAAAAGAAGGTAAAAAAGAAAACATGGTAAAATTTATCAAAAGAAAAAAAAATTAATATAAATCCATCTCCCATATTAATAAAAAAAAAAAATTAATTTTTTTAAAGGACTATAAGTTTTATTATATGTAAAAAAAAATATGCTACATATTTTTATAATATATTATATAATATATGAGTCTTTTATAATATATTATATAATATATGAGTCCTAGAGAGATAACTCAATTGATTGACTTTTTGTTATCAAAGCACCATCTAGAAGTTACTAGTCACTTTCAGTCACTGCTTGGTACAAAAATCCCACACATATATATGACTCAAATATTATTAAAAAAATAAAAAATATTAATATGTTTGGTACAAAAATCCCACGATTCAAATATTATTAAAAAAATAAAAAAAATATTAATATTATTAATAAAATCCAAATAAGATTAAATTCATTTTGATTTTAAATTTAAATATAAAATAGAGTTAATATATATATATATATGTATGGGAAAAAATATATTTAAAGAAATACAGTTATATATGTGAGATTGGACATCCTTAAAAACAAAATTACAGTTGGCTTGGTATGGGATTCATCCTGGTATTGAATATGGAAGCATAAATAAAAAAATGGAGTTCACTGAGCCAAGGTTACCATATTTTGTATTGAAACCTAAATAAAAACAGACAAATTGGGCTTTACTGAGCCAAGGTTACCATATTTAATAATTCAAATTAAGAGGAGACAAATTCAGCTATTATGAGCTAAGGTTGGAGATTTGATAAATCCCAAACCAATTTTACTATTCAAAAAAGGGAGCACAAACCCTAAAAGGTGACAAAATACATATTAATTTATTGCAGGTCTATGAGATCCTCTCGGCAACTTGTCTGCGCAATAGCTGACAATCTCCTCTGTTATTTACATGCGCACCTTCTCCACCCGCACGCACGCGCATATATGCTGCGCCTCACCTTCTCATTCTCCTTCAATTCTTGCCCCTCGATGCAAGAGCTTTCATGGTATAATTATACCAGAAGTTGTTCCAGCAGCTTCCTTCTCTTTCTTGTTTGCTTCAAGAACCTGCTGCAGATCTCAGCCAAGATTGATTTGGCACATATGAAAAGGAAGGGCAGAGCTGTTGTCAATAATTTTCTGAAGAAAATTGTGTAGTAGATTTAATTTGTCGTGGATATTTCACTTGCCATCAGAAACAGAGTATTAGAAACAGAGCTTCTTGTGAAAAAAAATGCTGAGAATAGTTGATTTCTGCCATGGAAGAGAACCCGCCAGAATATTTGAGAGAACCATAGGTGAAAATGGGGAGAACGATCAGTTCAAATTGGGCTGCTGTGCTTCACTGAGATCTATAATGTCATTCTTGTTCCCTTCCTGCTGTGGTTTTTGCAATCAGTCTGTGCAGTCCTCTTCAGAGACTTCCTGTAAAACTTCGAGAGTCACTGGAACCATATTTGGTCAGCGAAAAGGCCATGTCAATTTCTGCATTCAGGAGGATCCTCGGAGCCCTCCATTGCTGCTTCTTGAATTCTCCACCCCAACTCCTCGCCTGGCCAAGGAGATGCAGGCAGATCAGCTTCGCATCGTCTTAGAATGCGAGAAAACCAAGGAGAACAGTGGGTCGCCCTTGTTTTCAGAGCCCATGTGGGGCATGTTCTGCAATGGCAGGAGGGTGGGGTTCGCTATAAAGAAGCAGAGCCTCAATTCCCCGGATCAGAATGCCATAGAGCTGATGCAGAGCATATCCACTGGAGCAGGCATTGTTCCAGTGGTGGAAGGGAGTAGTCATGAGGAGGATCTGGTTTATATGAGAGCCCATTATGAGAGGGTTGTCTCTTCTGTGGATTCTCAAGCTTTTCACATGATCAATCCAGACTCTACTTCTAATCAGGAATTCAGTATTTTCGTTGTAAGGAATTAATGGCAATCTCCTCATTTTGTGTGTACAGAAGAAATATATATATGAAGAAATATATATATATTTACATGTTTGTTTGTTAAATGCGTATATACATATATGTTTATATGTTAAGTGGGTGGTGAAGTATTTTGAGTTTTATGTAGGAACTTCAGAGAATTGATCCTCTGGTCAGTTACCGGATAAGTATTATTAGAACTGTTAATTACTAATTAGTTTATTTTCAATATTGTTTATTATTTTTATTTCAATAAATTTTCAGAATTATTTATAATTTTTTTTTCCTATATAAAAATGTAGGTACGATTTAGATTTAATAATTTAGGTACGATTTAGATTTAATAATTTGAAGATATTTTTTGAATTATATATATATATATATATATATATATATATATATATAGATATATATATTGTAATGGATAAAATTAAAGGTTTCCAAAT
The DNA here is from genome assembly GCA_031772625.1 of Pinus tabuliformis. Taxonomy (NCBI): domain Eukaryota; kingdom Viridiplantae; phylum Streptophyta; class Pinopsida; order Pinales; family Pinaceae; genus Pinus; species Pinus tabuliformis. The sequence continues at coordinate 578,949,945 of CM062813.1, read as the reverse complement.
GGTTTATATGTAGTGTGTTTGTAAATTGTACTTTATTTTGATTTTACAAATTTTTAATATCGCATAAAGTAAATAACACATAAATGTTTTGATGATTATATATATTTATCAACTATTTAATTTATATAATTGTACTATATTTTTTTTCGATGAAAGAAATCTGCTTCTCTCTGAACCAGAAAGCTAGAATAAAGTTGTTGGCACCTGCAACCCGTAGGTATACTCACTTAAGAGTTCACAAGACTCCAAACTACTACTGCAACAATATTAATAAGCACTAAGCTATTACAACAATAATTATCAAAGCATTTTAGCTCATCAAATCATTGAGAAAAATTTAAATCTAAATAAAGAAAATAACAACCATTTTAACTAACAACCTAAAATAATTAACACCTTATTAATAGTTATAAGTAGAACTTCGGCGTAAATCACATATAGAAAGACATAGGAAGACCTTTGTCCACGCGTCCAACCAGTGTGATTCATCGTCAAGACAAGTTGAAAAAACAGATCCAGCTTTACATGTTAATATTAAATACCATTTATTAAAAATTACACCAAATTTTATTATAAAATTTAAAAAATACATATATTAATATATTTGACAAAGTAGCTCATGTTATTTCGTTTTAAGACAGGTAATAGATATCATTTTTCTACTGTGATCTGCACTCACAAAAACAATATGTTTTTTCTATTGTGACTTGCATTAACCAAAACAATATGAATGATTCATATGATTACAATATATTGAAGTATTAATGGGTTTTTGTGTTCGTTTTTCTAGATCATAGGCTTCATGTCAACTGCTGTATTGATGGTTTTTTCTACTTAAAAGGTTCCCTGCCAACTGCTATTCCTAATGGTATCTAAGCCAGGGGAGATTAGATACGAACAGCTATTTTATGCTGTTGTTTTTAACCTTTATGAGTTGGCAACAGAGACCTGACAGTATTAATCAAATATTTAGTAGCCTTTTACTTTTACCTTTATCTTTTGAGATTTAATATTTTAATGTAATTCAACATAGTGCAGTTTTAAAAATATATTCTCCTATCTTTCCTCACCATGGCCTATGTTACTTTTAAATTACTTTGCACAGTTAAACATGATACTTCCAATATTTTATATACACACAAGAAAGTCAGGGGTATCGGTGCTAATTTATGAAGTATTCAACAGATTATAATAAAAATAGGTAATGTGAAGCGAAGTACACCATCCATATATATAACATTATTTATAAAAATATTAAGTATGGTAAACTTTAGCTTTCATTATTTATTTTTATAAAGGTTGATGTTTCAAGGTTTAGTGATAAATGTTTATAATGTAAAGTTGGTGATTTAGGGTTTTTATAAAGGTTGATGTTTCAAGGTTTAGTGATAAATGTTTATAATGTAAAGTTGGTGATTTAGGGTTTAAGCTTTAATGATAAGATTTTAGGGAGGTAGGGATTTATTTTTTTAAGGGTCATGGTTATTTATTTAAATTTACGGATTAAAAATTACTGTAAAGGATTAAATGTTATAAATTTAGGTTTATAAAATATATTAAATGGTTAAAGATTAATAACTAAAATTTGAATCAAAATAAAGATTGAATATTTATAGATAATATCTTTATTTTAAAGAGTTTTTTAAAACATGATTATCAGACATGATCTGCTAAGAGCATGGGAGAGGATGGAGGCGAGGTTTTTGGATGCATGGGAGTATGAGGAAGGACAACACAGCCTACACATAGACTCAAGGTGATGACAAGTGATATGAATTAGGGTGGCCAATGGCGTATGATGATATGGGTTGGGAGAAGGACAATGAGGAAGGTCAACCTGTATCTTATATACTAGCTTGGGTACCTCCCTTTACGTAGATCTTGTGGTAAGTTTCTATTCTCTATGGATTTACTATTCCTAAGAAAGAAAAGATAAGGAAACAGGTGAACCAATGTCAGTTGGGGGATGGAGATGGCCTTGCATGCAAGGTTGGTAATCGTCCTCAGTTGGAATTTGGCCATCATAGAATGCACCACATTGAAGGCACTACAATGTGAAGAAGGTGTTGCAGGTTTGTATTTTTTCTTGTTTCTACCCTAAACTTTTTAGTAGTGGTAGATGTGATGATATCAGTGTTACCTAGGAATTTTGGTTTCATAGCATTTTGGTTTTATGTGCCTGTTATGGCCTTGTTAATTTTGGTAGGGATTCATTACACAAAATTCTAAGTTGTTTTTCATGCCTTGGCATTGGTTCTGACTTTGTCTAGCCTCCATTCCTGGACTCTTGTCTTACTAGTTTTCCTGTGGCCTCTCTCTCAAGGTTTTCATTTCCTCTAAGGGGGCCCTCCCTACAATCTCCTTCCTCACTCAGTGTCATCCCCTTCCCACTCTGTGTCACTTCTCCCTCACTATATGTTTCTCAATTCTCTTCAATTTACTCTATTGTTTCCTAGCCCAGTGTGGTGTTTAGTTTTATGTCTGACAACATGGCTAGGCATCACCTTTCATCCCCCCATCGTAGAGGGAGAAGAGGTCATTTGGTTCCCTCCCCGACCACCAACTCCCCTCATTTTATCATGAGTCAAACCTATGCAAAGTTAGATTCCCATGCTAGGATGGATAGATATAGAAGTAATATCCCATAAGTAGTACAAAAATCCATTTATGAAGTGAAAGACTAGGTTCAACAAAGTAGAAGATTTATCCCTGACAGGCATGTGGAAAAAGAAACCAAAGATTAGATCATTGATGCAGGTAGCTCTAATAGGGCTCATTCCTCATCCTATATGCAGATGATCAACCAACATTGGCACATGGAAACATTGATGGGAAGAGTGCTCATTGATAGAGCTGACACACAACAAAAGATGATAATTTGTATGGATGAAATAGTGGAGAAGGTAGATAAGTTCGATAGGAAAATCACTAGTCTTGTAAAGGCATTGGTAATCATGCTAATTCCTCCCCTAACAATGAAAGTGAACAACAACCACCTTTCCAGGTGGATCCTCATCCTAAAATATGATTAAGTGAGCCTATCATATTAAGAGAAGCGTAGCTCATGGAACTACCATGTTTATGTTTATAAATTTATATTTTTTGTTATTTTATAGTTTGAAAGGCAATGTGATTATCCATAACACTTTTAAAAGCAAAGTTTTAAATGTGTACTACTTTTTTGGTTTCCCTAATGGTAGACCAGTACCCAATTTTTTTTTGCTATGTATATTTGCTTAGTAGTAATATAAAGGTCTTATATTATTAAAAAATAAAATAAAATAAAAATAAACATATTGCAATACAAATATTATAGCTCCCCAAGAATAGGTTTGAGGGACAAATTAATTCTCCTAAAATGTAATCCTTTTCATCCATAAGTTTTGAACCACCTTTAGCATGTTGGAAACACTTGTATATTCCAAATTACATACTCTAGTCTAGGGGTGCTCAAAATTTATTCCTAATTTATTGATGAACATTGCCATAATATTCATTTCATGATGTAATTTATTTACTCTTCATTTCATGATGTAATTTCTTTACTCTTGAGGTGGGAATCACAACTCAGTAAAATGTATTAAACACATTAGCATATATGCATAGTAAGGAGTTTAACTTGAGAAAAATTCCTCTTCTATATTATCAAATTGTTCTTAGAAAATTTTTAAATACTTTTTTAACATTTTCTTATATGATGATATTATTTCAATTAATTTCACAATTTGTAACCCATGGGGCATAGAACAATTGGTGAATGGGTGCACTATTAAGGAATTCCCGATGTGATGGTCACCAGTTCAAAACTTCGTGAATAATCCCAACACTTATATTCACATTATTTGAATAACTTTGATCTCCAGGTTTATACTAATTATCAAGTTTTAATGTATCACATTTCTTTATTTTACTATGATGTTTCTTTGTATTTTGTTATATATGTTTTCAAACTTTTATGTGTAAGGTTTTTTTTTTTGATAATTTTTAGGTGTATTTTTTCCTTTTAATATAAGTTTCATTTAACATTTATTTTGAAATATAACGTTAATTTTAAAATATAAGAGAAAGAAAAATTTTAATATTAGATTTAAGAATCATAAATTAGTCCCTTAAAACCTTATTAATAGTCAATAAAAGTATCCCCCATGGAACTACACATAGTAAAGTCTCCAACTATCGGTACTTGGAAAGTGGTCTAGAATGTGTTACTAACATCCTCCCTATAATTCCTGTGATCATCACTTTGTATGTTTGGGGATATGGGACAAAATAACATATTACCTTGCCAATGAAGAATGCAAAGATCGGGTAAGGCTACCTAGTTTTAATTGGGATTCACTTCTTGACTCCCTCAGATTTGGCCCAAAAAGACCTTACTCCCCTGGATGAGGTAACTAAGATGAGCCAAGTGGGAGGGTGCATAGCCACCATCCTGCAAAGCATTCACAGATGAGGATGTGGCTATGTGCCACCCCCCAATGTCATTAATTGACCATCATGCAGTTGCATAAAGGATTGTGTGACCTCACTCTATTTTGTGTTTGATCACTCTAGATTTAGTACTAATTTAATGGTCATAATCGAGTGGAGAGTTATAGCAGTTATGATGTGGGGATCTTGAATTATAGAGTCATCATCAAGCTCATTCTCAACCGACCCTCCCATGTAGAGCACTCATAATTTGTAAGTGTGGCCATTCATTCCAGATGGTGGTAGAAATTTGCACAAGGAAGATGTTATTTCAAGGTAAAAGACCTTGTAGTGTAGTGAATTATTAGCATTCATGGGCTATTATTCTTCCATTTCAATATCACCATAAAATTTGCCTTATAGGGATCCTAATATGAATTTTTTTAATGAGAAAATTACTCTCCTTTGTTGTTTCCATTGTCTTTGGTGTTCATCCCCTACATGTACCTTGAGAGTCAATAACATTTTTTCCTATTTTGTTAATTGTTATATTAACTCTTGGCATGTCCCTTGGTCTGTTGTAGTCAGGTTTGTAATGATCACACCTCTGAGTTGAAATTATTTCTTTGGCCACTACCCTTTCCCTTTGAGGTCTCATTTGCACCAATTCATCCTTGTGACTCGCCCTTTTCTTCCAAGATTCTCCCTCCTTGGCTTCCCCCGACCCTTCTCTCCCTCTTCTCGTGTGATCATTTTTTAGTTGGTAATTTTGATTTTCTCTTCGTGTAGGCCTACAATGTCTTGATATCAGAGTTCAAAGTCAATGAGGAGTAGTCTACTACATGGAATAGGGAGGCTCTCAGGCATAATAGAAAGATGAAACTTTAGTGCATCTGTATTGTACACACATTCCATAGAACATTCAAGATCAAATAATAACAATGCAATGTGAAATTGCAGGCGAGTGTGATTATTTAACAGATACCAAAGTGGCTGAGGAGATAGCAAAATGGGTGCCCAACACAAGGAACACTAGAGGTAGATAGAACCCATAGATTTAGACTGTAGATATCCACTAGAATTTGAAAATTTTGTTGGGTTGTGTTCTATTGGATTCTAATGAAGCTAAGGAGGAAATCCTCCTAATGTTGGACAAGCTACAACTCTGTATAAAGAACCTAGACAAACTCCTGAATTGAATTGAAAGCCATTTGGGCCTTCCTTCGAATCCAAGTTGTTCACTAGAAAGCAGTAAAGAGGCAATTGCTTTGGAAGCATCAAAATCTCCTAAACCTCAATAATGGGTCATAGTTCCTCTCATTTATTTAACAAATATATGTTGATTTTTGGTCTACATCTTAGAACATAAATTAAGATGTAAAGACCTGAGGCACGATCTCTATGGTTTTTTTTTGAGATATTCATGATTTTAATGTTTGGATGTTAAAAAAAAATAATTTTTCTACTTGTTTGGTTTCCTAAGTGACAAATCAAAAGTAATTAAAACTTGTTATAATGTGTTAGGTTAATATATAAAAATAAATTAAATTTCTAGAAAAATAATTAATAAAAATAAATTATTTCACTTGATGTAGTTAAAAAATAAACCTATTATTTAACCAAGGTAATGATTATAGTTACGGTTGTTTCCGTGGGAAGGAACTTTAAACCAAAAGTGTGTTAATCCTTTTTAATATTCATTGTAATGTTAATTTATTTTGTTAGTCACAAGTGAATTTTCTTTTATTTATATTCATTATTATTTAACATAGGTAATGATTATAGTTACGGTGGTTTCCAATGGGAAAGAACTTTAAATCAAAAGTTTGTTAATCCTTTTTAATATTCATTGTAATGGTAAGTTATTTTGTTAGTCACAAGTGAATTTTCTTTTATTTATATTCATTTTGATATTAACTTTTGTTTAGTTTAAATTATTAAAAATAATCTATTATTTAACCTAATTAATGATTATAATTATAACTTAGATTATAATTATAATTATAGTTGTTTTAATCTTTTAATATTTATTGTAATGTTAATTTTTATTATTCGTCTCAAATGAATTTTCTTATATTTATATTCATTGTAATATTAACTTTCATTAAATTAAATGATTAAAAATGCCCCCATTATATAGTTATAGTTGTTTCAATTATATAGTTATAGTTGTTTCAAATGAGAAGGAACTTTAAATCAGAAGTATGTTAATCTTTTTTAACAATTTTTTATATTTTTAATATTCATTGTGATTGTTAAAAAAAAATTGTTAGTCACAACTGAGTTTTCTTTATTTATAATATTCATTGTGATATTAATTTTCATTAGTTTAAATGAATTTTTTAATTATATTATTATTATTATTGGAAAACTATATATTTGATTGAAACTACTCGCGTTTTGGGAGGACGTTCGACCTTTCATTATATACTATATATATTTTGTAAGTGTGAGGGAAGTTATTTTAAAAAATATATTTAATAATTATTTTTAATTTAATTTTTAAATTCATATTATTAATGATGGTTTTTTTGGAGTCTGAAATTGAAAAAAATTATAATATAAAATATAAAGTTATTAATTAAAATTTAAAATTATTTTTTATTTAAAAAGTAATATTATTAATTTTTTTTAAGTTACAATTTGAATATAATAATCTTTTAACATTGCTAATAAAATTCTTAAGATCAATTTTTAAAATTGAAAAAAAATATTATCAATAATCATCCTTTTTCTTTTAAAATTAATTGTAGAATTAACTTTTGATCTTAAATATTTGTTACTTATAAAACATATTTTCATCATCTTCAATTTTTAAATTATGAAATTAAAGAGTAATACTACTATAAATAACATTAAATTTTTATGTTGGTTTTTTATTAAAAGAGAGGATTTTTTCTCTGTTAGCGAGGGTTTCGTTGGGGGATCGCCATGGTCAGCAACCGAAACAGCGAGGGCAAGGTCAATGAGGGTGGGCATGGTACTGCTCCATTCAATGACGAAGCGCCGGTGAAAGATGTTCCGCAGTGTGTTCAAGTCGCCGTCCACATTCGGCCTCACATTGGATTTGAGCGCGCTCAGGGATGTAAAGATTGCATCAACGTTGTTCCAGGCAAGCCTCAGAGGACGACGCAGGCGTGGTTTATGGGAGGACCCAATAACTCCGACCAGCAAAAATCGCGGAATGCCTATGCTGCTTCCAAGTTGGAAGATGCAGATCTGGAAGCCGCGGGGCCTGAATCCTTTGCCCCTTTGATCAGAACTGCAAATGACACAGTTATGGGCACCTTCAACATTCAGCTACTCAGATCTGATGTTGATCCATCATATCAGAAGCCCAGAAGAGCAAGAAGCCTTAAAAAAAACCAGATCTGTGGGCATGCAACTGTAAGGCGGCAATCTCAGACGGGCACAAATCTGAAGCAGCTTCCCCTCTTGAACCAGCCAGATCTACCTGAAGAAACACATGCATTTCAGATCCAAGTCAATCTCTCGGGCAAAACGACAATGCAATGGGTACGCGCAACAGATCTCGTGCAGGATCTTCTGCAAAAACTCGAAAGCCGGCTGGGGATCCCCTCCTCTTACCTCAGACTGCTATATAAGGGTAAGCAACTTATGAATCCCCTTCCTCTCTCCTTTTACAACATTCAAAAGGACGCTTCTATTGGGGCTTCTTTCCGTTTAAGAGGTGGTTCCTTTGGGCAAACCTCCTCTGCCCCCTCTTTCTCTTACAAAGATGCAGCTCGCAAAGACGCGGCCCAACCTCAGTTCTCTTCGAAGGCAGCCCAGCTAAATGGCGCTCCAAAGCCGTTTCTGGTAGACAAATCAGAGGAAATTCCCTCCATTAACTTCAATAATCCTGAGATTGAAAATCGCTACCAGATACTTGCAGAATCAGCACTCATATGCAGATTTAATGGACTATGGCCTCGCACAGCAGATCTTTACCAATGGGTCCATTCCTCTTGGACTAAAAAGTGCAAGATCTACTTATGTTCAAAAGGATTCTTCTTGGTGGTTTTTGACTTAAATGAAGACTACCAGAAAGCCTTTACGGGAGGCCCTTGGTTCTGGGGTTCGGCTGGACTTTTTCTCACCCCTTGGTTTCCAGACTTCGACCCCTCTACAGCTGTCATCTCCAAGCTTCCCATTTGGGTCAGGCTCCCAAATCTTCCGGCTCATTTCTGGGAGTTCTCTGTCTTCTTAGCCATTGGAAATACTTTAGGACGCTACCTGGCTACAGATACCTCAAGAAAGGTAAATGGTCTCTACACTTACGGCAGACTATGTGCAGAAATAGATATCAGCAAAGGACTGCCGGATCAGATTAATCTCAAGTTTGGAGATTTCCACTGGACTCAGCCATTGGATTACGAGAACACAGCCTTCCGCTGCCGCCATTGTCACCAAGCGGGGCACCTCCAGAGCACTTGCTCCCAGTTCACCGATAAAAAGAAGAATCTGAATCGCAAGCCCAAATCCAAGAGATGGAATCCTTTTGAGCCTCCCCGTCCTTTGGACGATTTATATTTCTCTAGTTCGGAGGAGGAGGACTCTGAAGCAGATGTGCAGAAGGATGAGGAAATTGAAGCTGATTTGCAGAATGATGAGATTCCGATGGATGCTCCCTCGGTCGGTCCGGCGGCTCCCTCTAACCCTCAGATTTCTCAGAAACGTTCTCTTTCTTCTTCGTCCTCAGACTCTGATAAGGAAACTCAGCCGCCAGTGCAGAATAATCTACAACTTGTTATGGCTCAGCCAAACTCCACTGGGTGGGTCAAAGTGAGCAAGAAAAAAGGCAAAAAATGCCGTATTGCAGGAACTACCCCCTCGGGGTAGCTCTCTCTGCTCAGTGCTATCCTTCTGTACTCCTGTGTTTTCTTTGGTCGTTTCTTTCTCTGTCTCTAAGGAGCAAGGTTGATAGCCTTTCACCTCCGGCTCCCTTGCTTCTCTGCTTGGCTTGTATGCAAGCTTGATTGTACTATACTTTTCTTTTCTTAATAGAATTAGTCTTTATTCAGGAAAAAAAAAAAATTTATGTTAAGATTTCATGGTTTTTTTATTACTAGATCATTTTTTATACTCATTATCTCTAGCCATGGTTATTTTTATGGTGGTTTGTTTATGGTTATGGGTTTGTAGTGGAATGGGATGTTATTGTGCATTTGAAATATTGGAAACGTGCATGGGTTGTTTTGGATTTCTTATAATTGATGATGGTTTCTGATTCGAGTTGACTCAACTTCCGGATTTAACCAAGATCTTTTGCTTTCATGATGTTGTTAGAATTGCATTTAAAATAGCATAAGTGAACATATATGCATGATGTAACGAAAAAAGAACATGACAAGAATCAACAACATAAAACACAAGATGTTGATAACGAAGTTCATCCGAGAGGGACTACGTCTCCGAACCCTGGTGTTAAGATGGTGTAGGCCTCTACATTAAGTGATGTCAATAGTGATGATGTACATAGGTGGTGACGTCGCTATCATACAAGGAAAATTCCCTCACGCAGGAGTGGCTCCACGAGATGTTCCGCTACAGGAACTCTCACGCACAAAAAGACTCCTATCAGTATGACATAAACTCATGCATGATGATAATGAACATCTCGCCAACATGGCATCAAAGGGATCTCAATGCAAACATACATAGCGACACATGAGTATCCCATCAACACGATGACAAAGGAATCTAAAAAAAAACATGACAAATCATGACAACAAGTACATCTCACAAATGATTCCGCGTCACATCAAGCAAGAATCATGAAACAAGTAAGAAGACAAGATCCTACATCAAATATCAAACAAGGATCTATGCAGCACAATGCATCTCATAGCAAAAAGAAGTACATGAACACACTACATATACCACACATCCTAGAGCAATTTGAAGAAAATGATGTCAAATTGCTGAAGCTGGCCGTATCATCAATCTCGCAGCATCGGATCTCATGGAAATGACTGCTCGCACATTAAAAGCTGACACCTGCACTCCACTTTGTAAAGTGGCCGAAAAATGAAATGACCAAATGGAAAATCTAATTGCACCATCATATTTGTGGTGTCGAATAGTGTAAAATCGACTGTCAAATTTCTGAATTTTGAGAAAGTGAAAATCTGGGGCTACAAGAATATTTTAGATTCCCCTAGATTCCTCAAAGATTCCCTCCTCCGAGTCATCTGGAGATCTACTGCTCAAATCAAAATTCTGTTTGTGCCATTAGGTTCCTTGTGAAATTCTAAGAAAAATGAGTATGAAGTTGGCTGCATTTTGACTCTAGCAAATTTCAGCCTCCTTCAAAATTCTTGAAGATTCTCTTTCGCTAGGAATCTACAAATGCACTGCTCAAAAGGCAAATCCAACTTTACCATAGTATTCCCTGCGAAAATCTATAAAAATTGACTATAAACTTAGTTACATTCTAATAAAAAAACTTTTTATTTCATAGAAAATCTTAAGATTCCTTAAAGACTCTGTATGAGAATATTCCCTGAAATATTCTAGGAATCTGCCTCAATTTCCATGTTCAGGGCAGACCCCCTCTGCGCTGCCACGCCTCCGTTCCTTCACTATCTTGTTCGTTGTTCCGTCCTCGTCCGCTGCACTAAATGATATGTTTTTATACTGGATTTGCAGCAAATTAAACGAAGTGTGACCCTCATGCCCTGTTGGTAACTCCTAGCAAATGACATGGAGGTGGGTTGGGTTCAAACCCCACCCTCTCTAAAATAGAATATATTAAGGCATAATTTTGTTAACCGTTATGATTTTGCAACGGTTATAACAAATTGTTAATTTAAATATGGTTTGGGTTGTATGCCTTCGGATTTTTATAACAATATTTTTTTATTCGTTGACTTTTAATATGCCCAAAGTTTATGGAATAAATATAATAACCTTTTTAATATATTAACTTTCGTTTGTTTTTAATATATATATATAAAAGAATTTGGTTATTATATATTTAATTTTGTTTTGTATGGTTTTTGATATAATAATAATTGTTTTAAATGATTTGTTATGGGATTTTAATATTATCTTCTTGTCATTTTGTGCAGGGGGAGGAGCAAATGTTAGCGCGCCATGTGTCGATGATTTAGTGGTCATTCAATCGCCACATAAACTTAGTAGGTCCTATACGCTGACTGGGATGTCATGTGGCATGTTGTGGGCCTTACTTTTTCCTTGTCTTATCAAACTTTGAAGAGCTCTATCTCCCTCATACGAGTTCAAATTTAAGTGTCATTTGCACCGTTGGAATCAGGGCGATGAGAACTTCGATATGGTGCTGATTTGATAGAAATATGAGCACTTTTAATTTTGACCCTTTTTTAGCCCTCTTAGACTTCTGCATGTGTCTGGAGCCACCTGGATCAATCCTCCCCACTGAGGAGCTTTTGGTCCTCCAAAAGCATGAAAAAATAATCTGCAACTTCTTTGTACCCGTCTGCACTTACAAGTATCTGATATGTCACCCTTCCTTTTCCTTCACCTTTGTTCTTCAGAGCCATAAGCGATGAGCCGACACCTGCAACCTCTGCAAACCTGTAGTGCAATTTTGCAAATTACATGCTTAATTCACATGACCAACTATTGACCCAAGCATCCCATGCTTGCCATGAGTTTATAACACGTACTCGGTGGTCAAGTTTACATCAAAATAGAAATAATACCCTAGCGCTCAAAACAAGACCAATATATCATTGTTGCATCAACAAGTGATGGAAAACACATCATCATTGCAACATGTGATTTACAAAAATAAGGCCAAACACTATTGTTGTGTTGATAAGTGATGGAAACACAACATCGCTTTAACAGTTTAAAATGCAACTCAAAATAAGACCAAACATCATTGTCGCTTAAGTTACAAGTAATGGAAAAAACATCATCACTTTTACACTTTAAAATGCAACAAATGATTTACAAAAGCACAACCATGACGAGCTAACATATCTAGAAACCATTTTTCACTTATCGAGGTGAATGGGTCATCTCCCTGTGGTGGTTTTGCTTGTTGAATAACCGCTTCACCTAGTTCATGCACAGGCACTTTGTCTTTAAGGCGCTGCTCTGGATGGAGCCTCCAACATGTGGCTCTTTGATGGCCACTTCTATCACAATGACTGTAATATGTCTTCTTTCTCTAGATCTGCTTAACATGTTTATTTACCGGTTGTTGAGAGGGTCTTTCATGCCTCCTCCTTTTGTGTGTTGCTATTCTTTTCTAACACTTAGAATATGTATGGTTATGTAATCTACAAAAGGTACATGTTTTTCGATGCAATGTTTTACGTTCATCATTAACAACATGATTATAATTGAAAAGAACATTTGAATATCGAAACTGGATATACCTTCCCTTGCGTCTTTGGTGTCATTATGGTGATAAGAGCTTGCCTTAGCTCTCTCCCTATAATGGCCACTGCCATGGGATGATGGTGATGTGTTCCCATCATTCTCTTTCCTCGAAGATTTCAACGATACCTTGGAAGAATCTGACATCTTTGAGCATTCTCCTTCGGTGTATCCCAAGCCTGCAAATCGAGGTCTTTGCACAACCTCCAATGGTTGAGTTATGCCTTGGTTATAAAAACCAAGTTCTTCTTCCTCCTCGTGCCTCGTCCTCATAAGGAGTCTCATGTTTGTCCCTGAAACTGCGATCTCCAAATCTCCAACAAAAAGCATACTATGTGAAGACGAAACTGAAAGGAAATCAACATCTTTTACCTCCACTATCGAGTTGGAAAGAACTGATGAGGGCTGCTCATCATCTGTTGTTGGTGGTTTGCTGTCTGTCTGATCCAAGTGGATATTGGTGGCCACTAGCCAATTCCACTTGGACCCCCACCATTGCTTCTTTCAGTTTTTCAATGTCCTTAATTGTAGCACAGTTTACTATTTTTAGTAGTTTTTCGGGTCCTAAACGTCTTAAGCCGTTTTGAGGCCCTAAACAACGTTTTTTTTGGAAATCTACAGTCATCGATTTTTTATTATCTAAAATTGTCTTTTTCATCGTAGTTCTCGGAGATATTTTTCCAACGGGTTATCATGTGCATCAAATGGAGATAATATGACCAAGTCGCGACCCCGGTAAGTTGGCTGTCCAACTCACCCCAATGGGGACCATAAACTCTTGGTGTTACATCTCCTCGGGTTAGGGTTTTGGTTGTTTAGGGTTTGCTCTTATTGTTTAATAATAAAAAGGCCCTTGAGCCTCATTGTAAGGCAGTTCAGAGGCATATAGATGCCACATCTCTCCTCAGAGATAAGCTACCATTGCCCTAGCTGGTTTATTTCCATTTCTATTTGTAAGCATATTTCAGTATTTTACATTAATGAAATGAAGTATTATTTCTGTTGCATCTCTATGTTTATGGTTATCTCTGTAATTTGTTGCGTTATTGTTTAAATCCAGGGCAATGGTATCAGAGCGGTTTGTTTTTTTTCTCTTTTTTTCTTTGCATGTCCCCAACGAGGTCGGGATATAAGGAGTTAGGGCTTGAACTGGTTGAACGTTTGCAAGACCAGCCTCGCAAATCCTGACGGACTCCCATGGCGGATGAAAAGAAAGATGAGGGGGTATGAGATCGTATCAAAATCTTGCTCGAAGAAGCCCTCGAGCAACAAAAGAATGTAATGATGGACAAATTTTCCCAAATCCTTCAGTGGCTACCCAGGGGCGGCGCATCGGCTTCCAATAGCTACTCTGGAAATGCAACACCGTTTAAGGTACAAGTTAATTTTGAAATCCCCATATTCAAGGGTTAGATAGATGCAGATGTCGCCGATAAATGGTTAAATATGCTAGAGGGTTATTTTTCTGTTCATGATTTTTCCAGTCGGGAAAAGATTATTTTCGCTCTTCTCAAAGCAACCCCCCACGTCAAGGACTGGTGGGAAACTTATTGCGAGCAGAAGGATGAAAGTATAGGATCACTATTTTCAGCCACACCCACTTGGAATTCATTTCGGGATGCTATCAAGGAGCAGTACTACCGTATCGGAAGCTATGAGGATCAATACATAAAGTGGACCATGCCGTGGCAGGGAAGGGACCAAGACTGTAGGAATTTACAGGGTAAGTTCCTCAGAAAGAACACCAAAAGGACACCGCTCACAACCAGATCACAGATCAATACACCAATATTTTTGACGTGGTTAAAACCCTCAAAGAGGGAAACAGTCCACGGCCTACGCCAACATGGCTACTACAGGCAATTTATTAATCAAAGAATGAAAATTTACATAAGCTTCTCTCATGCATGGATTACCCGAACAATGAACCTCCATGCGCTTTAAATAGAACTCATGGACCAATCGGGTGTCAAGCCACGGATCAAGTGTCGGTAATACCGAGGAGAGAATGAACCGTCGGATCACTACATATCGTGACCGTCGGATTGTAAGTTACAAAATGTACAACGGTAAAGAAACACACTTTACCTAACTCTATTCCTATCTCTACACTAGACCAAGTTGAACTTAACTATATCCTATGTGTCGGAATATCCTAACATCCCCCCTTAAGAACAACTTGGGATAGGATTGAAGGATTTACAAATATGACACAATAGGAGAAGGAAGGAGGCACTAGAGTCTATCCCCCCTTAGTGACAACTTCCTGAACTCCAAGCATATATCGAAGTTTAGTGAACTTCGCCTCTGTGAGAGCCTTTGTGAAGATGTCTCCAACCTGATCATCTGTTGAACAGTATTGCACTTCAAGAACATGGTCATGAATGAGCTTTCTGATGAAGTGCATGTGTAGTTCAATGTGTTTGCTGCGCTGATACTGGACTGGATCTTTGCATAGCTGAATGGCACTTTGATTATCACACCAAAGTGTGGTTGGATGCTGTTGCTCAAAGCCAAACTCTGATAGGATCTGACGAAGCCACAAGGCTTCCTTACTGGCTTCCACGGCACCACGATACTCTGCTTCTGCTTACGAAAGAGAAATGGCAGCCTGTTTCTTACAAGCCCATGTAATAGGTCCGGAACCAAGAGTGAAGACATAACCGGCAGTAGGCTTCCGATCATCAGGGTCACCAGCCCAATCAGAATCAGTGAAACCAACTAATAGAGGAGCTGCTTTGGCACTGTAATGAATCCAAAACTGTACTGTACCTCGAACATAACGAAGTATTCTTTTAGCTGCTTTCCAATGACTTTCACGGGGGTTTTGCATAAAACGAGCAACAAGGCCAACAGCAAAGGAAAGGTCAGGGCGAGTATGGGTTAAATACAAGAGCTTTCCTACAAGTTGACGATATAAGGTAGCATCAACTTCAGGAGAAGTACAAGAGACTGAAAGTTTGACTCCAGACTGAAAGGGAGAAAGGGCTGGCTTACAGTCTTCCATGTGAAAATGACGAAGAATATCACAAGCATACTTGGACTGGGAAAGGGAAATACCCTCCTTGGATTGCAAGACTTGAAGACCGAGAAAATAGTGTAAGTGTCCTAAGTCTGTCATTTCAAATTTCTTTTTAAGGCTGGACTTCACATGGTTTATAAGGTTGGGATCACTACCAGTAAGAATAAGATCATCAACATAAAGAACAAGGATGATAAGAGAGTTGCCCACTTTCTTGGTGTAGACAGTATTGTCAGAATAACACCTAGAAAAGCCAGATTCTAAAAGAAAGCTATCCATTTTGGCATACCAAGCCCGAGGAGCTTGCTTGAGACCATAACGAGATTTCTTAAGTCGACATACAAGGCTGGAGTCTGTTTGGATGAAGCCAATGGGTTGTTCCATATAGATTTCTTCATGCAAGTCCCCATGCAAGAAGGCAGATTTAACATCCATCTGATGGACTTCCCATTTTAAAGAGGCAGCAAGGGAAAGAACAAGGCGGATAGAGTTCATTTTGGCAACAGGGGAGAAGGTTTCAGTGTAGTCAATGCCTTCAACCTGTGAAAAGCCTTTAGCAACAAGACGAGCTTTATGTTTATCAACTTTCCCATCTGGTCCATACTTGGTTCTGTAAACCCATTTACATCTAACAAGTTTGCGTCCCTCTGGTAGAGGAACAAGATCCCATGTATCATTTGTCAACAATGAATGATATTCTTCATTCATAGCTACTTCCCAATGTGGATGGCCTGAAGCTTCTGCAAAAGTGTCAGGATCATGATTTACTGGAGCTTGAGCCAGTAAAGAAGAGGCTCTTTCAAACTGAGAACGTGTACGTCGCTGATCTGTAGGATCACTGGCAAGATCACCTGCTGCATCCCGAGTAGCACGGACCCATCTTGGAAGTTGAGGATCCTGAGAAGGTGGGGGAGGATTGTCATCCTCACTTTCATCATCTGAAGAAGAAATGTTTTCAAAAGTAGAAGAGATAGGAAGAGGTGGCACATCCGCCGGACTAGGCTCGCAGGCCGATTTATTTTCATCAAATTTTACATCTCTTCTAATGATAACATTTTTGGACTTAAATGGAATAAGTCTATAACCTTTTACATCTTCAGAATATCCAACAAAAGTAAATTTCTCACTCTTAGGTTCTAAAGTTTTATGCTTTTCATCTGGAATATGGGCCCATGCTTCACTTCCAAAAACACGAAAGTGACTTACATCTGGTTTAATGGAACTCCAAGCTTCTTCTGGAGTGAGATTCTTTAGAACCTTAGTAGGAGTGCGATTTATTATATAATTTGCACAATTAATTGCTTCGGCCCAAAAACTAAGACTGAGTCCTTTAGATTGCAGCATACAATTAGCCATTTCCTTTAAGGTGCGATTTTTCCTTTCAGCTACACCATTTTGTTGTGGAGTGTATGGAACAGTATGTTGCATTTGAATTCCATTTTCGGTGCAAAAGTTGATGAATGTGTTTTTAACATATTCTCCACCATTATCAGTTCTTAGCTTAAGAATTTGATGTCCAGATTGTTTTTCAACAAAGGCTTTGAAGGCCAAAAATGTGTTAAATACTTCGCTCTTGAGTTTTAAGAAGTATACCCAAGTGCGTATGGAGAAATCATCAATGAAAGTTAAGAAATACTTGCAGCCAGAGAATGAAGCAACAGGAAGTGAACCACATAAATCACTGTGCACAAGATGTAAAGGGGCTGAGGCGTGCCAAGAGGCACGTTTTTCAAAACTGTCCCGATGATGTTTTCCGAGTACACATCCGGAACAAACACCATCTCTGCAAGATACCATAGGAAGACTTGTCACCATATTTTCTTTACATAGATGCTGAAGGGAGCGATAATTTAAGTGACCAAATCGCTCATGGCAAAGTTTGCTCACTTCATCATTATGAGCAACAAATACTGAGGGAAGATTTGATGACCCAAAGTTGTGAAACTTATACAACCTTGTGGAATCATCAGCAAGACCAGTAGCTAGAATCTGTTTAGGATCTTTTAGATCCTTGATTACAACATCATGAGGTGAAAATTCAACAATTTTACCTTCACCTGAATGAGTTATCTGATATACAGATAGAAGGTTGCAGGATAAGGTTGGAACACATAATACATCATTAAACTGACCATTGTCTAGATGAACAGTTCCAGTCCCTACAACATTAAGAGATCTATCATCACCAACATATATATTTTTGGTGTTACAATCATTTAAAGAAGAAAACATGGCTTGGTTTTTGGCCATGTGATAAGAGGCTCCAGAATCAATGAGCCACTCATGAGAATGAGAAGAAGAAGATACATTTAATGCATAACCAGATTGAGATGATTGACAACGACATGCAGAAAGTGCCATTCCTGAAGATGAAGTTGAAGTTGAAGAATGCTCCACATGGATGTTATGTTTCTTCATTGCGGCTTCCAAGGCTTCCATCTTCTTAAAGCATTTAGATTCTAAGTGGCCATCTCGATTACAAAAGTTACAATGTCTATCAGTCTTCTTCCATTTGTTTTTATTGGTCCTATCATTTTGCTGAAATGATCTTTCATTTTGAGGCTGAGTTTGCTTAGGACCCTTGTTTGGTTTAGGACCATTCTTTTTAGGAAATGACTTCTTAGGATTCTTTGAATTTGGTTGCTGCTGGGCTGCTAACGCTTTCTTGGAAGAGTTTCCAAGATTAAGAAGACCAAGGTGTAAGAGTTTTTCTTGTTCTCTTATTAAAGAATCACAAAAAGAGTCAAAGGAAGGGGCCTTGTAGTCTTTTCCCTGACAAATGAAAGCTTCCCTTGTAGAATGGAAGGTGGAAACAAATACAGAGTAGGCTGGTCCCAACTTAGTAAGGATGGAATAAATAAGGTTACTATCTTCTTTCTTAACCTTAACACCTTCCAAGAGATATCTAAGGGTCTTGAATTTGGACAAGAAATCTTCAATGCAAGAAAAATTATTAGGATCCAATGTAAGCAACTCATTTTCAAGTTGATGGGCTCTAATTTCATTTTTAATCCCAAAAACTTTAGTGAGTTGTTCCAATGCTTCATGAGGAGTCTCAAGTTCTGCAATATGGAATCTAAGATCAGGAGAAATAGACATCCCTATCAAACCACGTGCTTGATCTTGTCTATTTTCCCATTTTGTAGCCTTGTCTTCATCTTTTGGTTTCTTCTCTTGGTCTGTGGCTATTCTGTAGAGACCTTTACTTCTAAGTAAATCTTCGATGTAGGATATCCATTGGAAGTAGTTAGTGCTGTCAAGAATGACTTGGCATGGACTTTCCATTTTAAAAAAACTGAAGCTGAAGATGTTGAAAGTAAGTGTTCCAATGGATAGATCTCGAAAAATTAGGCGGTTTTAAAAAAAACGGCTCTGAAAAAGGCTTCCGGATGAAGAAGTTATGGCTTTTTGAAAAAAAAATTGTTAAAGTTGCCAGCAAAGTGCGCGAATGTGCGGAAATGAAAAAATCCGCCCCCACAAAATGGAGACTTGAACCCAAGACCTCTACTCTCTTAAAATAGCTTTGAACCAATTGATCTATACAAAAAATTTGAGAGAGAGAGAGAGAGGGGGGGGCCTTGGTTTGCGTGCTTGCCTTGAGAAAGCTCTTTTTCCCTACAAAACACAAAACCCAACACGGACATGCAAAGAAAACGAACCTTATGGCTCGAAATTAGCTTTAGCCAAAAAACTAGATATTTTAAAAAAAGAACCTTGCGGCTCAAAGTTAGCTTTAGCCGAAAAACTAAATATTTTTCTCAATGTTTCTGATTTTCCGAGATCACACTAAGGTGCAGGGAAAAGAGCATACGCATGAGAAAAATCCTTCCTTTCTATTTCTGATTTGCCCAGATCGCACAGAGTCGCAGGGCAAAGAGCATACGCAGAAATGAAAGGTATAGATCCGGTTAAAAAAAGCTAAATAAACCGAAACCGAAATAAGCAGAGAGAAAATAACAGTAAACTGCAAACAAACACTATATACCTCCAGATCTTAAAAAAGACGCAGCTAGGGCTACCGGAAACCTTTTCGCGTGAAACGAAAGGGGTTCCTCACTGGAACAGATGCTCCGAACACAACAGAGCAGTCCTCTCGGCCCGAAAGCAGTCAGAAACAACAGATCTAGGAAACAGCAGTCGGATGCAGTTCTACCGGCTTCAGATTTGGATCACCAACGGACGCGGCCCTCAAATAGCTCTGATACCATGTAGGAATTTACAGGGTAAGTTCCTCAGAAAGAACACCAAAAGGACACCGCTCACAACCAGATCACAGATCAATACACCAGTATTTTTGACGTGGTTAAAACCCTCAAAGAGGGAAACAGTCCACGGCCTACGCCAACGTGGCTACTACAGGCAATTTATTAATCAAAGAATGAAAATTTACATAAGCTTCTCTCATGCACGGATTACCCGAACAATGACCCTCCATGCGCTTTAAATAGAACTCATGGACCAATCGGGTGTCAAGCCACGGATCAAGTGTCGGTAATACCGAGGAGAGAATGAACCGTCGGATCACTACATATCGTGACCGTCGGATTGTAAGTTACAAAATGTACAACGGTAAAGAAACACACTTTACCTAACTCTATTCCTAACTCTACATTAGACCAAGTTGAACTTAACTATATCCTATGTGTCGGAATATCCTAACAAAGACGTGCTGGAGTTTACCAATATTTTCCATACCCTTCGCACAAAGTTGGGTATCAAGGATTCGAAGCAGCATTTGGTACTCAAATACCGCGGCTTCGTGCACAAGTACATCCAGGAAGAAATAGAATTCCTGAACATCTCATTGCTTGGCACGGCATATCGATATGCCGTCAAGGTCAAGTAAAAGTTTAAACAGAAGAAGCAAGACTTTGGATCTATGAATCCGAAGTAAGGGAAAGGTGCCCCCAAACCATAGAACAAAGGATAAAGCCAAGGCGGGGCGGCCCAAGACAACCCGCCAAAGCTGCCAACAAAGAACAGTGTCGCAAAGCCAAGAAAGGACATGGGAAAGTGGTGTGAGTTCCATAAGAGCTCCACTCACAACACAAGTGAGTGTCGGGCCAAGTAGTCACTAGTGGCCGAGCTAAAGGTTTCAGAATCAAATGCATGTTCCGACTTTGAGTCAGAACCTGAAAAGGGGAATGAAAAAGGGAAGTAGATTATCGATGCGGAGCCCAACGCAACCGTTGCCACCACGAAGTTCTAGAAGGAGGAACCTGAAGATCCAGAGGAGGAGGAGCGTCTCTTCCACTCCCAGATGTGGGTAAAGGGCTCCCCGCTACAGTTCATTGTCGACAGCGAGAGCCAAAAGAACCTCATTTCAGCAGAGGTCGTGAAGTGGCTGGGCTTACTGACCACAACACATCCACAACCGTACACCATCGGGTGGCTTCACCAAGGACGAGATCTTTGCATGAGCCAACAGTGTCGCCTTCCATACAACATCAAGCCCTTCACAGATGAGGTATTGTGTGACATTACTCCTCTTGAAGTTTGTGATGTAATATTAGGACAACCATACTTGTGGAAGCGACATGCTATGTATGAGTCAAGGCCCCGTGTTGTTATTGTTACTTTGGGAAATAAGTTGTACAGGATGCCGAAGCTAGCATCGCCTACCACCATCTCTTTGGTTACTACAAAACAATGCAGTAAGCTCATTTCCAAAAACAGGAAATTTATTTTCCTGATGATACACCCTCAAGGAAAGCATAAGACAGTGGCCACGACCTCCAAACAGGGCCCCTCTGCTCGACAACTACATATGGACAAGGTCGTGGAGGAGTACGAGAACATATTCAGCTCCCCTGCAAGGGTTCCTCTACACTGTCAGGTCAAGCACTCCATCGATCTGACCCCAGGTGCATCGCTTCCCAATGGACCAATCTATTGGTGCTCCGTTCTGGAGAATGATGAAATCAAGAGGTAGATTCAGGAGCTGCTATAGAAAGGTCACATCCGTCCGAGTTCATCACCTTGTGGGAGCCTGATCATGTTGGTACAGAAGAAGGATGGGATTTGGAGACTCTGTATTGACTATTGGGTGCTGAATAAGATCACTATCTATAATAGGTACCCTATCCCACGGATTGATCACCTCGTGGACCAACTGAAAGGGGGAAAATATTTCAGCAAGATCAATTTGAAGTCAGGATATCACCAGGTACCAATCGAAACCTCCGATGTGTGGAAGACTACCTTCAAAGCTAAGGAGGGCCTTTTCGAATGGTTGGTTATGCCTTTCAGATTGACGAATGCTCCTGCAACCTTCATGAGGCTAATGGATGACATCTTGCGACCATTCACCAACTCATTTATAGTGGTATACTTGGATGACATCCTAATCTTTAGCCAGATTTGGGAAGAGCACCTCCACTACATCCGACAGGTTCTCCAAACACTACGGCAACACAAGTTATGTGCCAATTTGGAGAAGTGCACTTTTGGCATGACCCAGGTTCAGTATTTGGGATACATTATTGATGAATAGGGGGTGCATGTGGATCTAGCCAATATCCAAGTCATTCGGGATTAGCCATCTCCAACCACTTTGACAGAGCTCCGCAACTTTCTAGGTCTTGTCAACT
The DNA here is from genome assembly GCA_031772625.1 of Pinus tabuliformis. NCBI lineage: Eukaryota > Viridiplantae > Streptophyta > Pinopsida > Pinales > Pinaceae > Pinus > Pinus tabuliformis. Next base: position 578,927,550 of record CM062813.1, on the reverse strand, counting down.
TCTACCGCAGGTTCGTGTTGGAATTTTCTCATATCACTTAGCCCTTGAGTCAAGTCACCAAGGGAGGAGCAAAAGAAAAATTCTTCTGGTCTGAATCTCAATAGAAGTCATTCACAGAGTTGAAAGATCGCCTCTGCTCTACACCAATGCTCACATTACCAGACTTGCAACAACCATTTGAGGTCGAGACAGATGCCTCTGACTATGCTATTGGGGCAGTCCTTACTCAACACGGGCATCTAGTGGCATATCACATTGAGGCACTTTTAGACACAATCCGAAAGTATCCCACTTATGACAAAGAGATGTATTCCATTGTGCAGGTCTGCCGACAATGAAAGCATTACATTTTAGGGAAGGAAACGGTCATCCACACAGACCACAGACCCCTGCAGTTCAGACAGACCCAAGGGAAATTGTAGAATGATCGCCATCAGAAGTGATCCACATACCTGCAACAATTCCATTTAAATATCAAGTATAAAAAGGGTAGCACCAATAATGTTGCAGATTGCCTCAGTCGACCACCGATCATGGCGTTAACCACCGTGCTCAACTCTTGTGGGCACAAGACTTCTGATTGGCCACTTCTCTATAAAAGCAACCCAGAATTAAGCCACACATACCAGACACCCTTGGAGGGTCAGCATGTTCCAGATTTTCACCTCCAAGATGCCCTGTTATGCCACCTAGGTCACCTTTGTGTTCCTTCAAGCGAGCATGCAAATATGATTTGGGAAGAACACTATAGTCGGGTTGTTAGCCATTTCAGGTCGAGAAAAGGGTGGCAATATTACAAAAGTATTTATATTGGCCGAGTCTTCGAGAGGATGTCGGGAAGTACATCAGATCATGCACTGCCTTCGCCATTGCCAAACCAACCATCAAGAAGCAAGGCCTCTATACCTCGCTTCCTACCCCTAGTCGACCTTGAGAATCCATCTCCATGGATTACATGTCAAACCTTCCTTCCACTAAGCATGGAAACGACTATGTTTTTGTGGTCGTCGATAGGTTCTCGAAGATGACCATTATGGCGGCTTGCAAGAATAATATCACAATTGAAGCCACTGCTAAAATCTTCTTTGAACGAGTATGGGTACACTTTGGGATCCCACAGTATATCATCTCAGATCAGGACAGCAGGTTCCTCAGTACATTTTGGTCTAGTCTTTGGTAACTCACTAAGTCCACAACCTTCCATCGCCAAATTGATGGCCAGACAGAGGTTGTTAACAGGATGATCGTACACATTTTGCGCATGTACAACTCAAAGAATCCATGCACATGGGATAAGAGCCTCTCCTATGTTCAGCATAGCTATAATCGAGCTCTCCATAGATCGAATGGCCATATCCCTTTTTAGGTGGGCTTGGGATTCCAGCCACTATGTCCCATTGATGTGGCCATGCCATTTGCAACTACTCAAGCAGATTCGGCTCATGTCCAGTCCGAAACAGATAAGGCAAACAACTTCACTGAACACATCCAACATATTTTCCAATGGTTCCATGAAATTCTGGAGAAAACAAATACCAAGTACAAGTAGGGACATGATCAACATCGAGTGCCACACAAGTTTTAGATGGGTGATAAAGTCTGGTTGCATTTGCAAAAGGAACGCCTTACCGGAGCCTATCGGAAACTCAGACCACTCCGATATGGTCCTTACACCATTACCAAGGTTGTGGGAGACAATGCATTTGAGCTTAGTATCCCCCCATTCCTTGGCCTACACCTAGTGTTCAATGTGGACCACCTTCGGGCATACTTTCCACCATTACTAGACACATCCGACATTGCAGAACAACTCACACCCACAGAGTTAAATCTAGATTGCATGGAATAAGCTGCAACTGATCGGATCATGGACACACAGATCAAGCACACTCGCTAGTAGAATATCCAACTGTATCAAGTTGTCAAAGTTGGCAACTCCTTCACCAGGGCAACTGGCTCACTAGGGACCAAGTTCAACAGAAGTTTCCTCATCTCATGAAGGAACTCAACGTAATGCAGACCATTGCTTCCTAAGGGGGGAGGAATGATCCAGGTGGATATTGGTGGCCACCTACCAATTCCACTTGGACCCCCACCATTGCTTCTTTCAGTTTTTCAGTTTCCTTAATTGTAGCACAATTTACTATTTTTAGTAGTTTTTTCGGGTCCTAAACTTTCAGAGACGTTTTGAGGCCATAAACGACATTTTTTTTTGAAATCTACCACCATCGATTTTTTGTCTAAAATCATATTTTCTGTCGTAGTCCTCGGAAAGATCTTTCCAACGGGTTATCATGCGCGTCAAACGAAGATAATATGACAACCCTAGGACATTGGCTGTCCAACTCACCCCAACGGGGCCCATAAACTCTTGGTGTTACATCTCCTCAGGTTAGGGTTTTGGTTTTTTAGGGTTTGCTCTTATTGTTCAATAATAAAAAGGCCCTTGAGCCTCATTGTAAGGCAGTTCAAAGGCATGTAGCCGCCACATCTCTCCTCAGAGATAAGCTACCATCGCCCTAGCTGGTTTATTTCCATTTTTGTTTGTAAGCATATTTCAGTATTTTACATTAATGAAATGAAGTATTATGTTATGAGAGATTTTTCGGTGTAAATCACATGATATTTCATTTGTCGACGCGTTTCGAACCAACCAGTGTGGTTCATTGTCAAGACAAGTTGAATGAACAGATCAGGCTTTGCATGTTAAATAGATAGAGAAGAGATTGATCTGCTCTATCTATTTAACATGCAAAGCCTGATCTATTCGTTCAACTTGTTCTGACGATGATCCACACTGGTTAGTTCGAAACATGTCGACAAATGAAATATCATGTGATTTATGCCGAAAAATCTCTCATAAACTTGATATGGATCACAAAAGCCTCAATTCAACAAATGAAGTATTATTTTCGTTGCATCTCTATTTTTATGGTTATCTCTGTAATTTGTTGCATTCTTGTTTAAATCCTGATCACTGTCTTGGCGCATTCCCCAACTTCCTTCTTGACATACCCAAGTCCTACTTGACGGGGTAATTCCTCTAGTTTGATGGGGTTGACAATGCCTTATCCATTAATGCCCAAGCCTTTTCCTTCATAACCCATTTTCTTCAACAGTTTGGAGCCAATTCCTATGGTATGATTTTCAAAAAAAACAAAATCATCATCAGGACACATACATGAATTTAGAGAATTACTTTTTACCTCACATGGGTCACAATGTAGCTTTTCCAAGGCCTCCTCCTTAGCTTGCAGTTGTTGTAGCAAACTTTGTTTTTCCTCTTTCTCTTCATGTAGAAGAATCTTCAATTTAACGTTCTCTGTTTGAAGATTCTATTTTTTGTGCTTCAGTTCTTCTAGGACCTCTTCTGTGGCTCGCAACTGAAGCTACAATCGCTCCTTTTCCTCTGTCTCTTTTTGTAGAGCTTCACACATTATTTCCACCCTTTGGGAAATTTTGAGCATCATCTTGTACATTGCTTTTTCATCCTCTATTGCTGCATGTTCCATTGTTCACACTTGCAATTCACATCCACACAAAGACCACTCCGATACCAAACTTGATCCAAGTTGACTCAACTTCCGGATTTAACCAAGATCTTTTACTTTCGTGATGTTGTTAGAATTTCATTTAAAATAACATAAGTGAACATATATGCATGCTGTAACGAAAAAGGAACATGACAATAATCAGCAACATAAAACACAAGATGTTGATAACGGAGTTCGTCTAGGAGGGACTATGTCTTTGGGCCCCAGTGTCAAGATGGTGTAGGCCTCTACATTAAGTGTTTTCAATAGTGATGATGTACTTAGGTGGTGACGTCGCTATCATACAAGGAAAATTCCCTCACGTAGGAGTGGCTCCACGAGATGTTCCGCTACAGGAACTCTCACGCACAAAAATACTCTTATCAGTACGACATAAAATCATGCATGATGATAATGAACATCTTGCCAACATGGCATCAAAGAGATCTCAATGTAAACATACATGGCGACACATGAGTATCCCGTCAACATGACGACAAAGGGATCTCAAACAAAACATGACGAATCATGACAACAAGTACATCCCACAGATGATTCCACGTCACATTAAGCAGGAATCATGAAATAAGTAAGAAGTCAAGATCCCACATCAAACATCAAACAGGGATCTATGTAGCACAATGCATCTCATAGCAAAAAGAAGTACATGAACACACTGCATATACCTCACATCCTGGAGCAATTTGAAGAAAAGGATGTCAAAATTCTGAAGCTGGCCGTACCATCAATCTTGCGGCGTCGGATCTCATGGAAATGACTACTCGCACATTAAATGCTGACACCTACACTCCACTTTGAAAAGTGGCCGAAAAATGAAATAACCAAATGGAAAATCTGATTGCACCATCAGATTGGTGGCTTCGAATAGTGTAAAATCGACTATCAAATTTCTGAATTCTAAGAAAGTGAAAATCTGGGGCTACATGAATCTTTTAGATTCCCCCTAGATTCCTCAAAGATTCCCTCCTCCGAGTCATCTGAAGATCTGCTGTTCAAATCTAAATTCTGTCTGTTCCATCAAGTTCCTTGTGAAATTCTGAGAAAAATGAGTATGAAGTTGGATGCATTCCGCCTCTGGCGAATTTCAGTGTCCAAGGACTCTGGAAGGTTCCTTCAAGATTCTCAAAGATTTCCTCCACTGGGAATCTGCAAATCTACTATTCAAAAGGTGAATCCGACCTTGCCATAGTGTTCCTTGCGAAAATTTGCGAAAATTGACTGTAAACTTGGTTACATTTTGATAAAAATAATTTTTACCTCACAGAGAATCTTAAGATTCCTTAAAGAATTTGCATGAGAATATTCCCTGGAATATTTTGGGAATATTCCTAGATTTCTATGACCAAGGCGAACCCCCTCTGTGCTGCCACACGTTCGTTCTGTTGCTCTCCCGTTCGCTATTCCGTTCTCCTTCGTTGCACTAATGTTGTGTTTTTATACTCGTTGGGCGACTAATTAAACAAAGTGTAACCCTAATGGGCCGTTGGTAACTCCCAGTGGATGACATGGCAGTGGGTTGGGTTCAAAACCTGCCCTCTCTAGAATAGAACGTATTAACGTATAATTTTGTTAACCGTTGTGATTTTGCAACGGTTATAACAAATTGTTAATTTGCCCAAATTTTATGGCATAAATATAATAACCTTTTTTAATATATTAACTTTTGGTTTTTGGAAATCGCAACGGTTATAACAAATTGTTAATTTGCCCAAATTTTATGGCATAAATATAATAACCTTTTTTAATATATTAACTTTTGGTTTTTGTTAATATATATATATATATATGAATTTGGTTATTACATCTTTTAATTTTGTTTTATATGATTTTTAATATAATACTATTTTTTAAAATGATTTATTATGGGATTTTAATATTATTTTCTTTTCATTTTGTGCAAGGTTAAGAGCAAATGCTAGCATGCCATGTGTCGATGATTTAATGGCCGTTCAATTGCCACATAAACTTAGTAGGTCCCATATGTTGACTAGGATGCCATGTGGCATGCTGTGGGCCCCACTTTTTCCCTGTCTTATCAAAGTTTGAAGAGCTTTATCTCCCTCACACAAGCTCAGATTTAAGTTTCGTTCACATCGTTGGAATCAGGGCGACAATCACTTCGATTTGGTGCTGATTTGATAGAAATATGAGCACTTTGAATTTTGACCCTTTTTGAGCCCTCTTAGACTTCTGCATGTGTTTGGAGCCACCTGGATCAGTTTCTATGGCTCTTTGGGCATAATTACGGGACTTTTCTATTGGTAATATGTTTTGCCTTCGGATGTGGGACTTTGCTATTGGTAATATGTTTTGCCTTCAGACGCGGTTTATTTTTTATGAAGGGTTGTTGGATTCAACTTACTTGCTTCTTGGTGGAGCATCGTGCTTATTACAAGTTTCTATGTTGGTCACGTTATGTTGTTCCAATTTTGCCTAGTATTGGCGTGCAAATTATGCTAGTGAACCTCCTTGGTCTATGTTGCTTCTTTTGGATATTAGATAGATGCATCATGGCTCTTTCTTTGCATCTTGGTGGATTAAAGGGACCTCTGTTGACAATATACCGAGCTAAGAGGCCATTTTGGGAGTTAGTATTCTTGGGCATTTATGTTATACTACTCGGTGTTCTGACTATAAACATTTTGATTTCAATTTGTATTGACTGCTAGGCATACTTTGTATGGCATGCAATTCTAGATAACTATGTTTTGTTGAGAAACTCTTGCTCTGGACGTGATATATGGGTTTGCAACCTTCAGGATCCTCTAGGTTTAGGTGTCAACGAAGTCATTTTTATGTAATCCTTCCTTTTGATGATTAATACAAATAGTATTAGTTCAAAAAAAGAAAAAAATTATATATATGTATATATAAAAATAAGAAGAGTTTTCTTTAATAAAATAAAATAAATCATTGAAAAAGGAAAAATAAAAATAAAGAGTTAAAAATTAATAACAATAATTTTAATAGTTCAAATATATTTTTAATATAAATAAAAATAAAAATAATGAATTCCCAGAAAGTATAGATATAACATCAAGTTTAAAAATATATAAATAAATATATATATATATAGAGAAAATATTATATTAGCAAAACATGTCCACAACACATGAGATATATCCATAAGTTCCTAACATAAAATATTGCAAAGGGTTTTAGGACTACACTAGAATGGCCAAATTGACTCAACCTTAATCCTAATACTAAGTTCCAAATATATATATATAGATACAATTTATAGAAAATGTCATTAATATAGTAACATTTCACTAGCATCAAAATATAACATAGATTCAGTCATAGTAATCTATAATGATTAAATTTTCTTGAAGAACTACTCGAATAAGACCAAACAATTCAACTGGGGTAAAGTGGTTGAATTTGCATAAGATTTTATAATCATATTTTTAAGGCAAGGTAGCATTGCTTTCTAGAGGGTTCCATTGACCCTCAAATCTCTAAGAGATAGTTATAAGGATTTATTTTCCAACTTGTATATTGCCTTGTTCAGGTCTCTTAAACATGTTTGACTTGAATGTGAGGAATCCAAGTGAGTGATCTCAAAATTATTGTGTAAATATGGTGAAGCATGGAGTCCAAAGGAAAGGTTCCAAAAGAAAGATGATGGGTGGATTTATTAGAGCCACACATTAGAATTAGAGATCTAATTGGTAAATATCAAGTCAAAGATCAAGTCAGGTCAATGTCTTGGAAGACAACATACTTTTCATCATGGTTGTTAGAAGTTATACCTAGGATCCATGAGTATTCTAGTTTTATTTGTCCTTCAGGACCAAAGAGAACCCCCCCTCTAGCACCTATCACCCCTAAAAATAGATTTTTTTTTTTTAATTAGTAAATTTTTTTTTTTCTCAAAAGGAAAAAATTGATTATATTCAAGAGGGATGAATATAAACATTGTGGTCCTATAAGTGATTGTTCATGGATTTTTATCCCATCATCAAAAAGATAGTCAAAATTGACCACTCATTCTAAAAGTCGAGGAAGAAATCCCTTTGTCCTCATAAAGACTCCACTTCATCATCATATTCTTAAAGAAACATACATAATATTTGAGATAAGCCTTTTCAATAGTACACTACATAGAAAATTTTGTAAAAAATTCACAACCTATGTTGTTGTACATTGAGCTAATAGTTCGAGAAACAATCGCATTGCAGTAGCACTTGATCTTATTATTCCTTTTGTTGCTTCCATCGCTCATTATCTCCCTAGACTAGACAATCGACCCCTCCTAATGACCCCTCCTAATGTTTCAAGAAGTAAAATGGAAGACACATCTAGAAAATCCAATTTATAACTCTTCTAAGTTTACCTCTCCTCAGTAAAAAATACACTTAGTTAAGGTTGAGGATGAAGGAAAAAGAGAAGTGTCACTATAAACACATGCATATGAGATTATTTGAACATTTATTTTTCATGATATTTATTTTTTGGATACTTTGCACATTAGTGACACATATGATATTATTTTTGAAGACTTAAATATAACAAATAAATGTTTTATATTTATGAGACACGAGTGTAATGACATTCATTCATGGTTTTGATGATGCTCTATGTGATGTTTATATTTATGCCATATGATTATATTGCCAATTATATTTATTGGATTCACAAAGGTGATATATATATATATATATGATACATATAACAAGAGTTTAGTGAGACCCCATCTACTTACATTTGTTATTTAAAAGTTCTCATGTGACCCTTTTCCTTTAAACATATTTGCATTCTCTTAAAAGTAGTAAATGAATTTATGATTAAAATGTAGTTCAACTACCCAATTGTTTTCCTCAAGGATAAAGGGAGAGAAATCATGAATGGAAAGGAGAGAATTCTATGTAAAGGTATGCATAAGCTCTGAAAGTTAGTTATCATTCCCATTCATTTCCCTTTCTAAGTTTTCATAGGACCAAAATTCCTTGTTGAAAGAAAAAACATCTTGAAAGGTGGAAAATAAAGATATATTGCCATTTTCTATGACACTTCAAGGTCGATTACTTGATTTGAAATTTGTTCATACTTTTTAAAAGTTATGATTTATTCAACGCTGATTATTTTGGTTTTTGTAGAGTTTTATGGCGTTTTTTTTTTTACTTGAAATGATCCCATACAAATTTTGTACTTTAATTCTTTCTTTGGGAATTTAGTTTCCATTTTATGAGTTTATTTTACATATTTGGCTTCTAAGGATCCATTTCAATCTTGATCATCACAGGGATTTGAAAAGATAGATTTCAGTTATAACTTAAATTGGTATTAGTATACTTTTTTTGTAAATTACTTTCTAAATTATTAGCCTATTGAAACACAAATTTATTATTTATAGATTGTTTCCCATTTGAATTCTTTTGAATACATTTTTATTTTCTTTATTTTGAATCATTCTTTCATTTTTTTATTATTTTCTTTACTAGATGATTCAATTATTAAAAAGGATAACAATTTATATAAGAAAAAGAATATTTCATATTTAAGGATTTAATTCTTAAAATATGGTTGTATAATTATAAAGGTTGTAAACCCAAGATTATAATGCCAACTATCTCACTTAAACTAATGGTATTTGAAAGTTTTTTTGTTAGAAGCATCAAAACTTCTCATCATCAACACTTTTTTGGTGACCATTCTAGGGAGTAATTATACTCTTTGGTTCTTTCTTCCTTTTTAAATTTTGGATTTCAATGACTCTGACTAACTCTAAAAAAACCAAATATATGATTTAACTTTCCTGGTCAGTGGAGTTTAACATCGGGTTTATTTGAATTTATTCTTGAAATCATTGTTTCTCATGAACAACTTAAAATATCTTGGGATATTATTTCTCATGAAATTGAAATTCAAGAATAAAGAGAATCCCTTGAGAGGAAAGCTTGCAATTTTCCTATGTCAATAGATTTTCTTATGTCCAATCAATCTCATGCATGATAAAGTATGAGGTCTCAACCACCTAAATTTGATCCTTTGATTGAAATCAGGAGACACAAAGTAATTTTAAATAATTTACAAAGAAATATTAGAAAATCTAATTTTGACCCAGAAATTGAAACAATTATCATATCAAGAAATATTACTCCTAAAGAGGTCACCATGACTTCTTCAACTAGTACTAGCACAACCTTTACTTCCCAAGCTTCTTCTTCTGCTTTAATTGGGATAATATATATGAGTTTTAATCATATTCAATCAACTACATATCCTTCCAAAGATATTAAGCAATATGGTTTGTTTTAATTTGAAAAAAGTTGCAAATGCCACCCCATGACATGTACCTTATCCTCTCAATCTAGCTCCAACAACAAACCCGCTTCCAAAATCTATTGAAAAATGCAGCAAGAAAGTCTCAATTTGGTTTTGCCTTGGTCAAATTGAGAAAATTTGAATTTCCACATCAACGGACAGCTTGGATGTAGTTAACTTGTTTGACATGGATTGTGTCACCCAATTTACTCAGTAAATTCAAGTTAGAAGAGTTGGAGTTCATTTAAGCATGTGTGGTTGCTAATTTGTAGCAATCAAGGTCAGTTATTTCAAGTTATTTTCAGTTAAACTAGTTCTAACTATTGGAGGAACTAGTGGAAGGTCAGTGATGCAGTGAGACTTCAGTCTAACTCAGTGATCATCCAGTTAACTAATCAATTAGCCCAAAATATCTAGTGCATGCAGAGAATTCAAGTTCCCCAACTATGGTGGAGATTCTAAGACAGTGTAAAACTAGTTGTAGACTAGTCTGGAGTGTACATGTGTTGCATGCACACAGATGATCAACCTTGGGAATTGCGCAATCATTTTGGAGGAAATTCCTAAATAATAGGGGTATAATTTCCTCAAGAATTACACAAGGAAATAGGGGCTCAAGCTAAGGCAGAAATTAACTAAGTCTAGTTCAGAGCTACTTAGTGAGAAGAGAGATAAGTTATTCACTTGCAGGTTGTGCTCAGTTGAGAAAATAAATTGTAATACATCTATATTCATCATATTAATGCAAGCATGCAAAGGGTTTTTTTATTTGATTGCTTTCCCCTGGAAAACTACTGAGTGTGTGTGTGTTATTTCTCATTGCATGTTTGTGATTGATGTTCTAAATTGTGAACTGAATTCTATAGAGCAATAGAGTAGGTTTGCATCTTGTGATTTTGATTAAAACTTCATGAGCAGTTGCAAATCTACACCATAATTTATACATGGTATTAGATCAGGATTCACATTATAAAAATAATTTCGAAGTTGTTTCTCAGGAGTTTCGAATTTGTAGTTAAGTGTAGCAGGATCTCTTTAGAGTTGGGAATATTACCTTCAACAAGCTAATATTAGACTATGCCTTGGAAGGTAACCTGAATTTCATTGCATGGAAGGATTGCATAGAGGAGGTGTTGGATGACAATGGATTGCTAGAATATGTTAAGAAAAATATTGCAGAACCACAGGCATCAAAGGCACAAAACCTAGCCCAATGGAAGAAAGATGTAGCCAAGGCAAGGAGAACAATATTGGAGGGAGTGTGAGACCACATAAAGCATGAGGCTCAGTAGAAGATTCAACAACACCATTTTCCCAGTAGGTAGTTGTATACATAGCTGATTCAATGTTCTTTTTGGATGCTTCTTAGTTGTAGATGTTGCAGTAGAAACATTGAGAGGTGGTGATACAATACATTATATAGGTGTAGGATAAGGGTGGTTGATAATCCCTTTCTTGCTAAGAGGGAGTTTTGAAAAATGCAGCAAGAAAGTCTCAATTTGATTTTTCCTTGGTCAACTTGAGAAAATTTGAATTTCCACATCAACGGAAAACTTAGTTGCACTTAACTTGTCTAGCATGGATTTTATCACCTAGTTTACTCAGTAAATTCGAGTTAGAAGAGTTGGAGTTTGTTATGAAACCAACTCACAAAAAAATAGAAAATATAGATCAACGACTTAGAAATCAGCCTCTTTAAGGGGCAACCTCCTTTACATTACACAAATGAACAATCCTTGGATGATACAAATTACAAGACCTCCTTTCTATATATAGGAGTCTAAGGGGTCACAATACAATCTGAGCCTACATAACAATAATATTGTAAGGGCACAACAATAACAATAGTGGGATTCTATGGGGCATAATAATAACAACATGGGGACTATATGGGCATAATAATACAATAAGGGGGTTGCACTAATAACAATAAGCGGTTACACTAGTAGTATAGGGACCTAACATGCCCCTCTCCTTTAAAAAGTGTTTTCCTCAACGCTTGAGTAGTTCTTGATGCTTCTGTATAAAATTATCATCCTCCCATGTGGAATCTTCAGTAGGTACGTTCTTCCACTTGATGAGATACTCTAAAATTGATTGATTTCATAGCTGTCGATTTCTTTTTTTTGTGACTGCTTCTGGTTCCAATATGATTTTTCCGTCTTCGTCAAGTTCTGGAAATATTGTTTGAACTGGGATTTTCTCACCTATAACCTTCTTTAAGCATGAAACATGGAAAACTGGGTGCACTCGGGAAGATGCAGGAAGCTCCAATTTGTATGCCATAGTACCAATCTTTTGTAACACCTTGTACGGACCATAATACTTTGGTGATAATTTGTTATCCTTCTTAGCTTTCTTGAGGGACATTTATTTGTACAATTGTAGTCATAGAAATAACTAGTCACCTAAATCAAAACTTATTTCGTTGTGGTTTTGATCTGCCTATTGTTTCATTCTATTCTGCGCCAAAGTGAGGTTATCCTTTAAGAGTTTTAGAACTTGTTGTTGATGCTTGACGTGATCTTCCACTGCTTTAGCCTTAGAATTTTCTTTTAAAGATGATGTGATGGATGGTGGATGATATCCATAAAGTGCCATAAATGGGGTCATTTTTGTTGCAGTATGAAAGGGAGTGTTATACCACCATTCAGCCAGAGGAAACCACTTGACCCATTGTGTATGTTTATCATATACAAAGAAATGAAGGTATCCTTCCAAACATTTGTTCACTATATCAGTTTGCCCATTAGATTAAGGATGATAAGATTAGCTATGAGCCAACTGAGTACCCAAATATTCCACCTCTTGTACTACAAAGAAACATTTGGAGCTTTTTTCATATAATTGTTTCTCCTCCAATAGTTTGAGCACCCTCTCAACATGTTGAACATGATCCTTCCAAGAATTATTGTAGATTAGTATATCATCAAAAAATACTAACACAAATTTTCTAAGGAATGGTTTGAAAATGGAATTCATCAAACCTTGAAATGTAGAAGGTGCATTGGTAAGGCTAAAAGGCATGACCAAAAATTCATAATGACCCTCATGATTTCTAAATGTTGTTTTTGGAATGTCTTTAGTCTTCATTATGATTTGATGATATCCTGAATGAACATCCAACTTGGTGAAGTAAATTGCTCCATGTAATTCATCCAATAATTCATTAATGACAAGAATGGGAAAGTTATCTTTAATAGTAAGCTTGTTGAGCTCCCTATAATTCAGACACATGCACCATAATCCATCCTTCCTGTGTACCAATACCACTGGAGTAGAGAAAGAACTTTGTGAAGTGGAAACTTCTCAGTAAACAGAAATATATGTATAAATATTGTATTAAAAAGATGAATAGATAGATGATGATTGATTACAATGGGGTTCCTGGCTTATATACCGCCATGGACACCCTTTGGGAAAGGGCATGATCTTATGATCATGCCCTTTCATCTAATTAAAATTAAAATTAAATAATAAACCTAAAGTTAACTAATTTTTTACATAACATTGCCTTCCTCTCAAAAGAATGCTTTGTCCTGAAATCATAAGTAACGACAGATGTTGTTGAAGAATGATTCATTCTCCCAGAAAGCATCTTCTTCGGGTAAGTCCTTCCACTTGATCAGATATTCCAAGATGATCAAGGTCGCACACTTTAAAAGGTCTTGGATTAATCTCTCAAGTTCCGTTTTTTGGTGATGTGGATATCGGTATGGCTTAATGTTGACAGGGTCTGACCCTGCCTTGACTTCTATTGTATGCTCAATTTCCCTATTAGGCGGCCTCTTCATAGGTAGGTCTTGAATTATTTTTTCATGCTTCCGAATCAAATCTTGTATCTCTGGTGACTCCTCACTGGTCATATTTGCAGATGACATTTCTAATTGGTGACATTGTACTACATAAGCATGTGCTCCATTTCGACTCAGCTTCATCATCTGGGATGATGATGTAACTTGATTTTTTGGTGCTTGGAATCCGTGTAGCTTGTACTTCTGACCTCCCCATTTGAATTTTATAAATTGTACTTGATGGTTGGCGGCATAAGTACCTAAAGTTCGTAGCCATTGGATACCTAAGACTACATCTACTCCTCCTAACGGTACCGTGAAGAATGGAGACTCTAGATTAAAGTCTTGAATCTGCAAATTGACCTTATGGCATTTCCCTACCTTTTCAATCTTCTTACCATTAGCTACCATCACTTTCATGTTTGGTAAGGGAAATGAAAAGATATTGAGTCTCTTTGCCACGGTTGCATCTAAAAAATTGTGTGTGCTTCCAGAGTCAATGAGAACCACTACGTTGTTCTTCTTTATGTGTCCTTTTAACTTTAAAGTCTGAGGTTGTGATATACCTGTCATAGCTGATAATGACACTTGTGGAATACTTCCATCATCTAATTCTGGTGAGAATTCTGGGGCATCTTCTGTGTCTTCTATGTCATAATCTTCACTGTTTGAATCATTGGTTGCTTCACAATTATATAGGTTCTTTGGTTCTTTTCCTTTAGCACATCTATGTTTGGGGTCCCACTTCTCACCACAACGTTTACATTTACCCTCTTTTATCCTTTGCATTTCCACATTAGATTTTTCATCTTCATGACGATGTGGTGGAACATATATTGTATTATTTGGGTCCACATACTGGGGTATCCTTCGTCTTGCATAAGTTTTTTCCGCTTTTGACCAAAATATTGGTTCGGATTTCTTTTCGGCTGTTTTTTCTTTTCGTCTTGCTACTTCTATAGATGTAATGTCATGCATCTCAAGTTCTACTTGTAAATGGGTTTTGAGTCCTGAGATGTATGACTGAATTAGACGAGATTCTGATAACCCAGGTAATCATGTTACTAAGGTCTCCCATTCTTGAGTGTATTCATCCACACTTCCTTTTTGTCGTAATTTGATGAGTTTTGAAAATAATTCTTCTTCCTTTACACCTTTGAATCTTTTGAAGAATACATCGTTAAATTTTCTCCAACTAATGACGTGTGTTGTCTTTTTCCACCACATATACAAGTTATATGCTTCTCCTTCCATTTTCATGGATGCATGCCTGATCTTTTCGTCATCGTCATTGATGTCATATATCTCAAAGTATTCTTCTGCTTTATTTATCCATGCAACATTGTTTTTTTCGTTTCCATCGAATTTAGGCATCTCGACTTTTGCCCTTCGCTGGTATGTTGCTACTGGTTGAGCGAAAAAAGGGTGTTGATTGGTAAAGTTATCCCAGAGTTGCTTGTTTGTAAAGGCCGTGTTACTCGCTTCTTGGTGGGGTGTCGCTGATTTTTTTGGGGATTCAACTTTGTCGTGAGAGTCTGTGGACTTTGTTGAATCTGACGAGATGCGTTCTTGATTCTCTTCACCTTCTTTTAGTAGTTGTTCGGGTGTACAATTCGACCTTTTACACAGAGTTTTCAGCATTGTTAAGACCTCTCTAATTCCTGCTTCTGTCTGAACATGGTAATTTTCCATCTTTATTTCTATTCGATTTGTCATATCGTGAAGATTTTTGATTTCATCAGCTTGCTCCCCAAGCTTGATCTGGAATTCATTTAATCTTTTATTGACCTCATCGTGGTTGCTATTTATCTTATGCTCTGCATCCAACAACTTTCTTTGGAAATCCGCCATTATCATTGTCGACATTGAGAGGGTTTGCGGGGGTGTGTATTTATTTGCTAGCTAAAATATTTTTCCTCTCTCTCTCTTTTTTTTCTTTTTTAGCTAAAATAAATTTTATACATATAAATTTTAATTAATTAAAATAAATTTAATTAATTAAATTATTTGTATTGTATATAATATATAATATAACTATATATATATATATTATAAATATATATAACGACAATTTGACCGATATTGTTTCCAACTATATACTATATGTATATATAAATTATATATAATAATTATATAGTATATAGTTAATTAATATAATTTACACACACACACACACACACACATATATATATATATCAAAAATGGAACGACACAACCGTTGAACCGATCCTTAAGCAGATAACACCGTCGAGGAGGTTTACAAAATGAGTTTGACCATGGAATGCAATTGCACAGTGTTTAGGGAAAATCGAAACAGGTGTGGGCAGTGTTGATATAGGAAAATTAACCAGTGAGTCGATTGTAGCTCACTTAGTTAAAATATGATCCTGAGATATCCGAAATATTAATTCTGATACCAATTGTTATTTCAATGTACTGATATCTAAGGATGAATGGAAGCAGACAGAACAACGGAAGCGGTGCGGAGGAAGTCGGTGGGGACAGGGATGGACGGCACGACGGGAAGCGGTAGATGTGGCTTGATAACAAGTTAAATTTCTTTATTTATTTTTGAATAACAGCCTTCAGTTTGGTACGGGTTATGAATTATTGGACGGAGTAAGTCTGGAGGTGTAGAGAACAACGCAGCAGGAAAATAGAGGTGGTAAAGTAGCGACGTGTGGTCAGGGTCAGCGGACGGTGGGCGTAATGGTAGCAGACGGTGGGCGGAAAAGAATGCAGATGCGTGTGCAACAGATAGCGTACGGAATGGACAATGACAGCGTGCGGAGAGTGTTGGAGTGGACGGGTATGGGTGGAGAATGGTATGTCCGATGAGAAATTGGCGTGAGCAGTAGCGCTGAACAACGAGCACAGTGGAAGTGGGGGATAACGAACCCACTCTGATACTAGATGAAGTGGAAAATTCTCATTAAACAGAAATATATGTATAAATATTGTATTAAAAAGATGAATAGATAGATGATGATTGATTAGAACACCCTTTGGGAAAGGGCATGATCTTATGATCATGCCCTTTCGTCTAATTAAAATTAAAATTAAATAATAAACCTAAAGTTAACTATTTTTTTACATAACACTTTGACTAGGTTTAATTATACCAACCTCTATCATTTCTGCAACCATATGTTCAATTTCACTCTTTTGGAATATGGATATCTGTAAGGCCTGATATTTGGGGGAACACTTCCTGGAATCAAATGAATAGCATGATCATCTTCATGAAAAGGTGAGAGGCCTTTGGGAGTCTCAAATACCTTGGAATGATTGTCCAAAATGTTTTGGAGATCTGGAGAAATAGATGATTTCAATGTGGGAACCTCTAGTGAACATAATTGTGCAATTACGCCCCATTGTTATTTCTTTAGACGTTTTGTCATGATGTTAGATTTGATTATATTTCCTAGTTTCCCTACGATACCCCTTAATTCAACTTCCTTTCGTTCCCAAAAAAAATTCAAGAAAATTTCTTGAAAATTAAAAGCTATTGTACCCAAAGATTGTAGTCATTGGACTCCTAGTACAACATCTGCACCACCCATTGGAATGGAAAGCATTGGATTATTCAAGACATATTCTCCCATGGATAACTTGATATTATGGCACTTTCCAGAGAAATTTATGGTTCCTCCATTTGCAACCATTACTTGACACTCTTGTGCTAGATATAGGAAGCAATTCAATTCCTTGGCTATCTTACAATGAATAAAATTATGGGTACTACCCGAATCATTCAACACTATTACCTTTTTCTTCTTTATATGCCCTTCTATCTTGAGAGTTTGAGGAGTGGTAATTCATGTCATTGAATTACAAGATATGGTTAGATTCATTTCTTCTTTCTCTGGGATTAGTTCTTGTTGTATATCCTCTTGTTTTGACATTTCTTGTTCCTTTTCTTGCTCCTCTTCCCTATCTATGTAATTAATTTCTTCTCAGCACACTTATGAACTTTAGTGTATTTTTTATCACAATTGTAACAAAGCCCTTTTGGTCATTTTTCTTCCAATTGTTGGGGTGTCAACCTTGTAGATGGTGAAACGCTGGGAACAACAACAATTCCATCTTTATAGTTGTGAGTGGTAGACTTCCTTGTTGCCATAATTTTGCTTTCCATTTTTCTTGCCAACCTGAATGTCTTCTCCAATGAATCAGGTTCCCAAAGAAGCACCTCATGTTGAATGTTATCCTTTAAATTCCCTATGAAGACGTCAATCCTCTGCTTCTATAGAATATCATTTACCCTTATATTCAATTTTTGGAGGTCCTCAATGTGCTCTGCCATTGAACTTGTTTGTTTGAGATTTATCAAGTAACTAAAGGAGGTGTTTTTCTTTGTATCCTCATATTATGCTATCATTTCCTCCATGAAAATTAATTAGGTGACAAGTGGTTTATGAGAACAAAGCCCTTTATACCATAAAAATTTATTCAGTTCTAAATATAAAGATGCAACACATACCTTTTGTAACAGTTGCACATCATGTAGATCAAAATATTTCTCCATCTATAGTATCCATGTTATGGGATCCTTGCCATCAAACTTCCTCATATCGAGCTTTAGAATATGGTGGGTCTTCAATCCAATGTTAGATTCTATGAAATCATGATTGACATTTATTTTTTTCTCATCATGAGTTTCTTATACCACCTTTTCGTCATTAGGAGGCCTTTCTTGTAGCAGCTTTGTCCCACCTTCCTTCAAACCTTCCATGTCTTTCCTCAATTCTTCCATGCATTTCTTCAAATCTGCTTCCATACCATCGATATTAGCTTCCATGGCACATATAAAACTATTTATCTTAGCTTCGATCTCATTCTTCAAATCATCCATCCAATTTTGCTTACTAGGTGTTTCTATTTTCTTGATTCGAGTCATTATTTTTCTTGCTTTTAGGAGCTCAATATTTAAATGACTTTAACTCTGTAATTTCAGATATTCAAGTTCTTTTATTTTGGTCCATGGTAGCCCTCTAAGTCCTCTTTCTAACCCCACCATTCTGATCAATATTGGATTCTTCAATAAAAAGTTATGCTAAATATCCAACAATGACATGATTATAGACTAGTTCAATAGAATGAACTTGTCTGACCTGCCACGTGTCACTGTTTTGACCTTCGGATCTGAAACAAATACATAGAAACTACAGTCTATCCTCTTTCTGTAACTTACGAAATTTCAATCCAATTCTCAGAGAGAAATTTATGATGATTTTCCAAGGTCGCATGTTTGAGATGTAATTCAGGAGCCTCCAAAAACCCTAACTTCATTGGATCATATCTCTGAAAATATATCGAAACAAGATCTGAAATTTGAGCTCACGCTTTATCAATATTTCAGCTCAAATGGGTTTCAATTTCAAAGTCTTAACCTTTGTAGAAAAATAATTATAGAAAAAATTCCACGATGACTTGTTTGTGATGGAATTCTGGAGCTTGCAAAAAGCCTAACTTCCTTAGATCATATCTTTGAAAATGTAGTGAGAAAATATCTGAAATTTGGACCCAATGTTTAAAACTATTCGTCTCAAATTTGTTTTATTTTTATATTCTAAAACTTCATATGGAAAAATTTATAGCGAAAACGTCACGATGACCTGTTTGGAGCAGTGAAACCCTAGAATCCAAAGCTCTGATACCAAATGTTATGAAACCAACTCACAAATATAGAAAATATAGATCAACAACTTATAAATTGGCCTCTTCAAGGGGTAAACCTCCTTTACATTACACAAATGAAAAATTCTTGGATGATACAAATGACAAGACCTCATTTCTATATATAGGAGTTTAAGGGGTCTCAATACAATCCGAGCCTACATAACAATAATATTGTAACGGCACAACAATAACAGTAGTGGGCTTCTATGGGGCATAATAATAACAACATGGGGACTATATGGGAACAATAATACAATAAGGGGGTTTCACTAATAATAATAAGGGGTTACACTAGTAGTATAGGGACCTAACAAAGTTCAATTAAGAATGTGGGATTGATAATTGTAGAAATCAAGATAAGTTATTTCAAGTTGTCTTCAATTAAACTAGTTCTAATTGTTGGAGGAACTAGTGGAAGGTCAGTTGTGTAGTGATACTTTAGTCTAACTCAGTGATCAATTAGCCCAAAATAGTTATTGCATGCAGAGAATTTGAGTTCCCTAGATATGGTGAAGATTCCAAGGCAGTGTAACATCATTTGTAGACTAGTCTTGAGTGTACAAGTGTTGCATGCAGTTAAATGATCAACCTTGGGAATTGTGCAGTCATTTTGGAGGAAATTCCTAGATAATAGGGGCATAATTTCCTCAAGAATTACCCAAGGAAATAAGAGCTCAAGCTGAGCTAGAAATTGACTAAGTCTAGGTCAGAGCTTCTTAGTGAGCAGAGAGATAGGTTATTTTCTTGCAAGTTGTGCTTATTTGAGAAAATTAATTGTGATACAGATCTATTCATCGTATTAATGCAAGTAGGCAAAGGGGTTTTTTAGCAGATTTCTTTCCCTTGAAAAATATTGAGTGCTTGTGTGTTATTTCTCATTTCATGTTTGTGATTGATGTTCTAAATTGTGAATTGAATTTTGCAGAGTAGTAGAGTAGGTTTGTGTTTTGTGATTTTGATTAAAATTTCATGAGCAGTTGCAAATCTACACCATAATTTCTACAAAATATAAAGAGAATGCCTAAATTTTCTAGCAATAAAAACTTTTTGTAAATGAGCATTTAATTTCCTTTTGAAATGCATGTCATAATATTGGGAAAATTGACAATGATACGTTAATTCATTAGAATAAAAATATGTTGCTAATTTTTTTGAGTTATTGCCTAAAGTTTTCTCAACTTGGGATGAATTTTGTTATTGGTTCAAATCAACTTATGGACAACCATACAGTTTGGTAGATTTATTAAGGGAATATAACATTTTTTTTATAAAAAAGAAAAACAATTGAATCCTTTAATTTACATTTCACCAAATAATATAATCAAATTCCCCAAGTTGTTTGACCTCCAAATAAAGCTACCCTAATTCATTGTTATAATGCAATACCTTTTTCCTATCATCGTAGATTGGATAAAAAGAATGCTATCAATTTAAGTTCATCTCTACAAACTTTTTTGGAATATGAAGAGTAGATGACAAGAATTGTTCTTCTTATTGAAGATATAAATATGCATACTAACATATATGATAGTCTTACAACTTGTTCAAGACATGAGAAACAAGATGATAGCATTTGAATGAAAGGGTGTTGTTTCAACCTCAATAGAGATATACATGCAAGTACCTTCGATAAATAATACTTATAATCCCTAGAGATATACTTTCAATATCATGGTGTAATTTATGTGAAGACAACCATAATGAGAACACTTGTGAAGTAAGTAGAAATGTTAGAGAATGTATTTTGGGCGCAGGATCCCCTAAGGGAAGTTTTGGGGCTTAAAGCCCAGCTTTTGGTCAAATATTGTAATTTTGATGTAAAGAATTTGAATTTTGTGGGTGTGGAGCACATAGCTTTTAAAAGAGTCATAGGGTTGTCTACCCTTAATTTTGTTAATGTAATTTCGGCTGTAGAGATCTACCCATGGTCTGCGGACCATGGAATTGTATAAATAGAGTGAGGCTCTAAGTAGTTAAGGCATCTAATCATCAGGAGAAGGATGAAGAGTTGAGTCATATCTCTGGAGTAAACTCTAGTTTTGGGTCGTAGAGAAGGAGAAGGCACTAAGTTGAGTTTGCAGAGGCCTAGTAGTCCGCAGCTGAGTGCGCGAACCCCTGTAGCTGAGTGCACGGGGTGAGTCGAGTATGTAACAGTTGGAAGTATTAATAAAGAGAAATTTCATATCAATTCTGTGTATTTATTTCTTGTTTTATGCATTGAATATACTAGGTATAAATTGCACTTCTACCATTTATATGATGCGAATATATATATATATATATATATATATATATATATATATATATATATATATATATATATATATATATATATATATATGACTGTGTTGATTAAGTGAATGCGAGATAGAACATCTGTTTTCGTGAAGTTAACAAACATCTGTAAGAAGATAAGTAAGATTCACAGTGTAATTTGGGGAAATAGCGCAGGTCGCTGCCATAGCAGCGCGAAAGCATCTCAACCCCTGGTAAGGGCTACGCGAAAGACAATTATAACAGATTGCGAGGTTATTGAAGGTTAGAACAGTATGCAAAGTAACTTGTGCGAAGATAGGCACCATTGGACTAAATCGACACCACAAACATCTCAAGGGTGCAGAAAATTGGTTCCAACATCCCCCCCATACTGCTTTGGGTGAGACTTCAGTCCGCGCTTCACGGGCTGATGCTGAAAGGGACAGTAGTGTAGGGATTTGTTTGGCTAAATAACTCTAAACCTGGGTCAGGCCCCATCAAGCCAACAAATGGTTCCATTTCTGGGACCAGAATCTGCATAGAGATGTCTAATGTCGTATCATTGGAATCCAACTAAGAAGGAAATTGAAGGCTGGTTGGACAGAAGAATTCACGAGTTCGCAGCACAGGAGAACAAGAACCCACGACTATCAAAAGAAGAGTGGTTGGACTACTACCTGTACATGAAGATCCATGAAATATTCTTCGCGTCCTTCCCTACTGAGCTATACGAGTGGATCGCGAAGCTAGTAGATAGCCAAGGAAGGTGGAAACTTGACGGTCCTATTGTGTGGACCCCAGAGTTAGTGTGAAGGTTGGAAGCATCAGAGGATAAGATCGCGCGCGCCGTTGATCATTGGCTCGATCATATTATAGGAGGATTCATTACTGAGTTCGCGGTTGACACCTCAGTTAGCTACAGCGAGGCAAAGCGACGCTTTCTCAAAGGATCGTGAGGTAAGTATGTAAAGTCTTTGAATACTTGGATTAAAATGATATTGTGCGAAAAGATGGTTGCATAGTTACCTTGATTTTCAGGGCTACGAGAAGTGGAAAAGCTTATAGGAACGAAGGAAACAAGGGACCAGAAACTAGCCCCTTGATTTCATCTCTGTGAGGGGACGAGGAAGAGCTCGCGAAGGTCTCACCGCGAAGTGCGATCCATCTGATAAGACAAAGAATTCCGTGAATACCACCTCCACCCACACCACCACCAGCTTCACTACCATCACCTGTACCACCTCCACCACCACTGCGATTCAATATGGCAAGCACAGTGAAGTTGCTTGTGTTCAAAGGTTTTGGAAATGAGGATCCGGACCAATTCTGGTTCGTGGTAAGGGCTGTATGGGAAGCACAAGGAGTTATAGATGAAAATATAAAGAAAGTGACACTGGTTAGCGCCCTACAGGACCGTGCACTGACCTGGTATATTAAGCACTCCATTGATAATCCAAATGCGGGAATCGCGGATATCCAAGAAACACTAAATAGAGAATTTAGCAAGCTGAAGTTTGAAGCACAATCGATCATTAGATTCAAAGAGATCACGATGCTACTAGGCGAGACTCCTTGGGAGCTGGATTAGAGGTTGAAATGTACGATTCACAAAGCTAATATGAATCTAATAGATGGACAGCATCGTGAGTGGTTTGTAGCTTCGGTAACACCACATTTAAGGAGTGCGCTATCATAGTAGAAGCTAAAGATGCAGGCAGAGGCCTTAGAGATCGCGATGAGGCTACATGAGACCCCGATGTAGGATCCTAACTTAGGAGTTCAGCAGATCTACGCGCAACTGAAAAATTTATTCCTTGAGATGTAGAGTATGAAACAGGACAGGACAGTGCGACCAGAAATGCGCAAAGAGGTATGGTGCATAAAATGCAAGGGTCGGGGTCATGAAAAGGATCACTGCCCAGTTTTCATAAATTACCTCGCAGGAGGAGGACCTATGCCCTTAATACCGGAAGTGAAAGCAGGACCTAGCACCACACCTACTTTGAGGTGCGCAATTTGTCAAATAGCAAGAAAACATGCCATGGACAATTGTCATGTTACAGAAGTATATGCAAAATTCACAACAGTTGCTATGAAACTTTTGTAGGTCAGTGGGACACGATGAGCACACTTGTAGAATCTATGAGTTAATGATGGATAGAACTCCCACCTATAGAGTTTAGGCCGAAATGCGGCCCCTTGAACAAAATGCAGGAATGACATGAACAAGATTTTAGGGGCGCGGATGAGGCCGAGGCGGAGGAGGACCTGGAAGAGGTCGCGGACAATTGATATGCTACAATTGCGGAGGGCAAGGAAATTATGCCTACAATTGCATGAATCCAACGTGCCCGTCGTGTTTGTATTGCACCTTGTTTGATCATAATACGTAAGATTGTCCTACACTGATAGCTAGGATACACAACAAAAGAGTGTTACCACCTCCCCCGACTCAGAACCTACAGATGATGAGTTCTAAGCCGCATGAGGAAGATCCGAATGTGAAAATTGTGCTCCGAAGTGGAATGGCGATGGGAGATGACAAAGGCAAACAACCAAAATATAGTACTTGGGTTCACAAAGCTCTAGTGAAAGAAGCAAAGTTTGATTTGGAATGCACTCGGGAAACCTTCATGGAAGCCAAGAAGAGCTTTGTTGATGCCTCCACTTCAAGAAGCAAAGATAAACCGGAGCCGGAGATGGACCCATATATGCTCACAACGTTCCTGGAAACATGTATGAAGCTACTGCACGACAATAAGGTGGTTAAAGGGCTACAGGAACTCATTAACAGATGCGATGGACCGTGCCAAGAGAGGCGTGCGTAGTCAGGAAGATCAGAAAACATAAGACAAGAATGGGAAGAGAGATGAGACAAGTTTTGGGGCTTAAAGCCCCAAGTTTTGACTAAGTCTATTGTAAAGACTCTGTGATTTATGGGCGCGGAGCGCGAATATGGTCAATGAGTCATAGGGTTGTTCACCCTAATTTTTGTAATGTAATGTCAGTTTGAGAGATCTTAAATAGAGCGAGGCTCTAAGTGTAAAGACAACAATCAGATTATCTAGGGAATCAATGAAGCAGTGAGTCAAAGTGTAGAGTTGTGTCTTTTGGGTTGTAGAGTAGGAGAAGGCTCTGCAGCTGAGTGCACAGAGGCCTAGTAGTTCGCAGCTGAGTACGCGGACCCCTGCAGCTGAGTGCGTAGGGAAGATCGAGTTTGTAACCATTGGAAACATTAATAAAGAGAATTTTTACCCTATTTCTGTGTATCTTTACCTATTTTATGCATTGAAGTATATTGGGTGTGAATTTCAAGTTTACTGTTTATTTACTGCGCGAACTTATATGAATGTGCTGAATCACTAAATATAATATAAGGTATCTATTTACGCGAGAATAAATAATTGTTATAAGAAGATAAGTAAGATATATGGCGTGACTTGGGGAAATAGTGCAGATCGATTCTCCTGCAGCACAAAATCCCCACAACCCCTCGATTAGGGTTGCATGAAGGTAAATATATCAGGGTGCGAAGGCCTCAGAGGCCAGGAAAGTGCGCGAACTAACCTACGCGAAGGCATTCACCGTTGGATTAAATCAACCCCTCAGAGATCTCAAGGGTGCGGAAACCTGGTTCCAGAATCCCCCATTACTGATTCTGGTGAGACCTCAATCCACACTCCACAGACTCTTGTTGAAAGGGCTAGTAGTATAGGGATTTGTTTGGCTAGTTAACTTCAAACCTGGGTCAGGCCTCGATAAGCCAACAAATTGTTCTATTTCCGAGATCGGAATCTTCATAGAGATGTTTGATGTCATATCATTGGAATCCAACTAAGAAATAAATTGAAGGTTGGTTGGACAGGAGAATGCACGAGTTCGCAGCGCAAGAGAACAAGAATCCACGACTATTAAAAGAAGAGTGGTTAGACTGCTACCTGTACACATAGATCCACGAAATTTTCTTCGCATATTTCCCTACAGAGCTGTATGAGTGGATCACGAAGTTAGAAGATATCGAAGGAAGGTGCAAGATCGATAGTCCCATTATGTGGACCCCAGAGTTGGTGTTGGCTTATATGGGCCTGACCCAGGTTAAGAGGTGATTTAGCTAAGCAAATCCCGGTACTATTGGCCCTTTCAGAAACAGTCCGTGGAGTGCAGACTGAGGTCTCACTCGAAGTAGTGTAGGAGGGTGCTAGAACTAGGTTTCTGCACCCTGGGGATGTCTGATGAGCTTTTGGGGGTTCGCGGTTTGACCATGTGTGCACGTCGCTACGCGCACTTGTTATTCCTTTGCAACCCATGATTCTAATTCCGCGCAGCCCTACTCGAGGCACTCATATTATACCCAATTTCCTTGCTATTTAATCTTTTATTACCCAATTACTTAACTTATTTGTGTAAGACCAGTGATTATTACAACATCTTCAACAGTCATATCAGTGCACGCGATAAATAACACAGTATAAATGTAAAGAAGGTAATGCACAAGCAGATACATAGAAATAGGAATCAAATTCTCTTTATTATTCTTCGATCAAGATTACAGACTTGACACCACCCTGCGCACTCAACTGCAGGGGTCCACGCACTCAGCTGCAGACTCTACTAGGCCTTTGCGCACTCAGCTGCAGAGCCTCTTCTTACTACTATGACCAAATACACTTAGACTCTTACTCTATGTTCGAACCATTCGTATTACTCTCTCTTATTCCCTCTCTTTACAACTTAGAGCCTCACTCTATTTATACAATTCCATGGTCTGCGGACCATGGGTAGGCCAACATGACATTACATTACTTTACAATACTTAGGGCAGACAACCCTATGACTCATCCTATACTTCACACTCCACGCCCGTAATTCGCGGAGTCTTACAATACATTTGACCAAAACTTGGGCTTTGAGCCCCAAACCATGTTGTGGGGGGATTCCATGCCCAACAGGTCCCATACTATTCGGAGGTCCGCGACGCACTGTTCTGCAGTTTGTTGGACCTGCTGCATTCTTGCTTCTGAATCATCCGCGTCTGAATCATGTCCTTACCTTGGTAATGGTATCTGGTTCATGTGTTTATAGTCCCGTTCCCTTCTCCAGCTCCTTAGGTCACAAAGGCTGTGCTTCGTCTGGTTTGTCAGAGAGCTGGCCCACCCATGTAGGGTTTCAAGCAACCGTCGTTTAATTTTCCTAGGAAGGGTTCTCCATTTAGTTTGACTAGCTGGACTGTGCCTCTTCAATATGTAGCATCCTTTTTCAATAGCTTTTCCATCGGTGCTGTTATTTGGGCATAACTTTTGATGAACTTCCTATAGTATCCAGTGTGTCCTAAAGTAGCGCGCAGTTATTTAACACTTTGTGGTGATTCCAATTTTAGAATAACAGTAATCTTCTCAGGGTCCACCATCAGGCCTTATTTGTAAACCACATGTCCCAGCAGGTTTCCAAAGGGAACAAGGAATGTGCACTTCTTAAGGTTCAACGTAATCTGGTGTCGGCAGCAAGTATCCAGCATCAAGCGTAAGCTCGCTACATGGTGCTTAACTAATCCAAAGACAATCCAATCATCCATATAGACCTCTAAGAACTTGTGGATGTATTCTTTAAATGTGGCCACAACAATGCGCGAAAATATAACTGCCGCATTCTTCAGTCCAAATGGCATAACGGTGTATTGAAAGAAGCCCCATTCTATTGTGAAGGTCATTTTTCTCCTATCTTCCGGCGCGATCTTGATCCGATGGTACTCTGAGAACCCATCTATGAATGAGTATGCTTCCTGACCACCAACATTTTCCAGTACTTCATCTGTGAATGGTGTCGGGAATGGATCATGTACATAGGTGTCATTCAGCTTCCTAAGGTCCACGCATATTCTTATTTCACCCTTCTATTTTTTCTTTTGTACTACCATAGGACTCACCCAGTCGAATTCTTCTACTGGTTCAATAATTCTGGCTGCAAGCATCTTGTCTAATTCATCGCAGACCTTCTCTTTATACTTCGGATTCAAGCGGTAAGGCTGCTGCTTAACTGGCTTCACGTCGGGTTTCACAGTGATCTTCATCATCCATAAGTCGCCAATGATCCCTTTTAAGTTCGTAATTTTGGACGGGAACAAGTCCTGGTATTCACGGAGTAACTCAGCAACCTTATCCATCGTGGCATCATCCTAATAGTCCCCAAGTGTTGCGTACTTTGGCTCCGCCTCCGTTCCAATGTTTACCTGCTTTGTTTTTAGCGGCATGGTGATGTCGGGATCCTCAATTGATGGTCCTCGAACCTCACAACAGCCTTCCATTTCTCGAATATTAATATCTCGTGGGTCCTCATCATCCTCCTCAACATTTACGTTATAACACTCTAGAGTGTTGCTTAACTGTGTCGCCCATTCTGGCCAAAGTACTTCCATTGGCTCATGTGGCATTTTGAAGATAGTGGCTTTTACTGCTTGTAGCGGATTGTCAACAATATCCGACCAATGATCTTCAAACATGAAGGTTAACAAAAATCCCTCGCGCAAGACATCCCATTCACCCGTACCATGGCGGAGCTCCATCTTAGTATACCAATTCATGGGTATGACATCCAAGGTATGGTAGAATAAATGTACCCATTCAGGCTGTGGCTCTTCCCCGTAGACCTTGGTCCATTTTGCGAGGTGCGTGCGTGGATCATCTTGTCCGTCATATTTGTCTACTAGCCATATTTGTGGTTTCCCAAATTGTAGGCGCATCATTCTTCTACAGCCGCGCCAGTCCTAAAAACTTCCTTTATGCGTACCCCACCACCGTGCGGGTGTTACACGCAGTGCCCATTTCAGAGCATTGAATCGTTGTTGTTCTGGTACTGTGCTTTCAAATTTTCTCATAAATTCATCCACCACTGTTAATCCATCATATGTCAGCAGCTCCATTGCCTCTTTTTTCACGCAACACAGTGATATAATCATCATGTTGTAGTTAAGTTTTGTTACTTCGTGCAACTGATTCTTCCATCATTCTACTTCTTCGTCTGAATCTGAAGTGCAGGAGCTTTCGCGCTCCCACAAAATTCTTCCATATGTAGTTGGATTCACGCAATCCTGTTCTCTTGTAGTTATCTTGTAAATACAATCAAGATTGTCATCACTATAATCATCATGCACTGGTTCATTGTATCGCGCTCCTTCGACTGGATCTAATAGTAATACTAAGCGTAGCGAGTTTTTCTCAGAAATCATTTTGCGCTTCTTCAGATTTATGACTCTGTTCATATCGGTGGCCCAGTCTATTCCTAGTAGTGTGGGATAGGGTTTATTGTCATCAACAATCTCTATCACTTCAAAATCTGCCTGCGCGCTTGCACTTTCAATATCTACTATTACCCCTTGCAATATTCCCATGGGAAAAATCTTCTATTGGCTCGCCATTCACAATTGGATAGGAGACCACTGTAGCGCGGGTTTGCGCATGCATTCCCATGTTTGTTTTGGCAGTACATTCATGTCCAATCCAAGATCTGGGATTACCTAATCCATTTCATACTCGCCAATTTGCGCAGTCAACCTCATTTCCCTTCTTGTGCGCAATGCATGCTTTCCAAGTTTCCAGACCATGCACAATTATCCTGACCCTGCGCACCTAGTGATAAGTTCCTGTAGTCCTTTGACTACCTTGCTGTCATATTTCAGTTTCATGCATGTCTCTAGAAAGGTAGTGAGCATTGAAGGATCCATCCTTGGTTCTAGTTGATCCTTACTACCTGAAGTGGAGGCCTCTGTGAAGCTCTTCTTAGCTTCCATGAATGTCTCCTTCGCGCGTTCTAAATCAAATTCGGGTTCCTTTGTAGGAGCTTTGCGAACCCACACACTTTCTTCTAGCTGCTTCCCTTTATCATCACCCGTGGTCATACCACTCCTGAGCATCATTTTTACATTTGGGTCTTCTTTGTGTGGCTCAGACCTCATCATCTGCAAATTCTGAGTTGGAGGGGGCTGGAGCACTATTATCGGGAAAACTAGTGTCTATGCAAAGCTGCTAGTCCCACTAAGGTTGGTAGCTACCTTAGAAACAAACAAACGAAAACTACTTTCATTTTCCTTTATGAGAAATAGATAAGAGGGGAATAAGGAGACCAACCTCTGTCTTGCGCTTGGTTCCTTGCTCGATTCCTCTCCCTTCTGATAGATCTTTTCTACTCGCTTCCTTGTCTACCCAGCTTCACGGAGCATCTATAGAATCAAAGCAACATAACACTATCCAAGAACATAGATCTATTATCATAAACAATATAGGACCAGATATATATTGACCACACAAATGCACATAACATCAATCATACAAGAATGTGGAGGAAAAATTGAATAGCTTTATTGATAATCAAGAAAGAGCAAAGAGGATTACAACCAATTGTTCTGACCCAACATCATCCTCTCAGCAAGAAAGCCCTTCTTCACCTCATGAAAAGCTTAGATCACCCAACACTATGATATTACACCAAGAAACCAGCAGCACTTCCTTACAAGATACAAACTTCTAGCCTCTGCATCTCTGGGATGAGGGATCTATATATAGATGTTTGCAAGGGGGTGAGTTAGCTTTTGAGAGTTGATTAGTGTCCTCTCTCTGATAGTTCTTAATTCCACTTGGAGGTTGATGATCTCTTACTCATCCCTGGGCGAATGCAGAGAGGCAAGTGTCACAAGAGAAGTTTCTAGAAGATTCCATGATCCTCCACCTTGCAGATTGACCTTGCCATTTGTCCACTCTCGCCCATCGCACCCCATAGAAGGGATTTTCAAGATGCATCACACCTACTATGTGTATTTAGGTGGGATGCAACGCACTTTGACCATGGAGCAGGTGAGATGGTCCAGTTTTGACCAGTTCTGAGCAGTTTTTCATGGAGAACTTCTGGGAGAAGATGTAATCAGTTGACCTTGTTCTTTTAGAGGTTGGAACAACACTTTTAGGGACTTAAGAGCCCTTGTTTTATGGACATTTATGATTGGGGTTGCAGTGCCCAAAAATGTCTATAATAGTTGCCCCCTAAAGCATGAGGTTGTTAATCTGTTGATGTCGGGTGAAATGCTTTATCATGAGGATCTGAAGTTTTTTCAAGCTGGAAGGCGACCTGTAATAAGATACAATACAATACATTATCTTCATAATATTTTCATGATCTAGCTGAGGCGGGCATTCCCATGCTCAACTTTATAAATTCATTTTCATGTACATAAGACAGACAATCGTTTGAGTGTAGACTGATGATTCTGGTAGAGCCATCATCCCTTAGGTTGGATGATTATCTGTGCAGTAATGATGTACATTTGATGTCTTTATTTTCCTGAATATATATCGCAGCTCGGATGGATGAAACTAGATCCGGGGTCTTCAATCTTGTTCGATCTTCACTCAAAGTACAAGTCGATCCATGTGAGAGATGTTCTGGAGTCGAACATGGAAAGCCATCGTCTGATCACCAGCCAATGATGTAAACTGTTAACAGGCACAAGAGGAATCACCGATAATGATGATGACCCTCAAGCTACTACAGTACAATTCATGTGGTGTGAATAAGGGAGTTGGCGTTGAATAACACACAAAATATTTCGGTCGAAGGCTATTGATGTAAACCTGTCGCCGGAAGTGAGAAACTTGCCATTGAGGCATGCAAGCTTCAAAGTACTGAAAGGGTTGTTCCTAGATCGACTTCTTGGATAATGAGATGATGTCGACAAGAAGCGATCTGTCATAGGAGGGCCTTAATGAATCCCACATCAATGACACGGAACAGAGCAAATGATTTTAATGGAGGTGAAAACGATCTGGTGATATAAGGTTTAGGATGGCGGTCATGAAAGAATGGAGTGTGAATGTATTGTAGTGGGTGAGACACAGGTGAATTCTCTGAGCGAATTCTCTTGAACATATCGGCGACACTGACATGATGGATTGGTAGCATTAACCCAAAATATGGATGGTGTGATAGAACCATGGTGATGTGACCAGTGAATGGAACAACCCAACCCGACTCGGATGCGGAGTGAAAGTGTCATGTTCAAGAGCAACTTGCTACCAATAAAGTTTTTTCAAGTTTTCTTCCCAATTTTTCCCCATTCATTGCTAACCAGTACCTCTTTATTTTTGTCAAGCTTGAGGAGGATAACAT
Source organism: Pinus tabuliformis (assembly GCA_031772625.1). Lineage (NCBI taxonomy): Eukaryota > Viridiplantae > Streptophyta > Pinopsida > Pinales > Pinaceae > Pinus > Pinus tabuliformis. The sequence goes on along the minus strand of CM062813.1, from coordinate 578,895,842 downwards.
ATGCTTGTTCTATAATTTTCCCTTCGGGCAAACCCATCACTATGTTTTAACGAGCCTAGCGATAGTGAAACTCGTTCTTGTCTGTTATGGACAAGTTTGTCGCTATTCGTTTTTAACGAGTTTAACAACAAGGATAACTCGGTCCTTTTCAATTTTAGAGAGTCTGAAAAAGGGACGTAAAGAAAACTCCAATGATCCTTTTTCGTCATATAATCCCTTGAGTCCGAAAAAGTATAAAACAATACAAAAGGGATGAATCTTTGGTACTTTTAACGAGCCGAACCAAACAAGCTCTCGATATTTTCATGTAATAATCCCTCAAGTCCAAAAAGATTAAAATCTAAAGGAGGGATATCACTTCCGGTCCCTTTAACGAGCTGGAGAAGCCAATCGCTCAACAATCTTTTCATATTTTACGAGTCAGTTGAAAAGAGCTTAAAGGAGACTCGTTTTTTGAGGAATGAGTGATAAATTCGGGTAGCAGCTGATTCCAGGTAAGGTTTGGAATTTTCCAATCATGGCAGTGTCACAAGGAAGGCTAACAGGATCACTCTTCGCAGTTGTTCCTCAAAAAGGGTAAACAAACAAATGGAGGTGAATGATCGGCCAAAACAAAGTGGAGGTGATGATGAGAACACGACCAAGGCTTCAAAAGGCTGATGGTAATACATTCACAATGGTTATTTACCGGAGAATGGTTCATTTTTTAATGAGCTTAAACTCTGGGGGAACATTTGCTCATTGCTTATGTTTATTTTTAACGAGCTTGAATTCCGCGTTAAAACTGCTCGATATAATGGTCATTGATTTTCTTGATTTTACCATTGACAACTTTGTTCTTTCAACGGTTGTACTGCCTGCTCAATTGCTTCATCAAACTAGTTAGAAACGAACAATATATGTTTTGAAAAATGAGTTAAAACACTAATATTTTACTTGAATTACGTGAAAAGTAATTTAAAAGTGCTTTTTACCTCTCATTTTACCATTTCATTTGAACTTTGGTTTGTTGGAGCTTTGGAAGTGCTTTCCCCCTTGATTTTCACCAACTGATTCCGAGAGATTCTGTGGACGATTCTCGGTGCCGTCTAGACCAGGTAGGAGCCAAACCTGAGCTCTTTAATTTCATCCTTTCCATTTTTCATTCTGAGCATGTTTTCTGGTTTTTCTGAGCCTCTGGGGTTTGAAAAACTCGCCCTGGCTCCATCACACCTCTTCTACATCAAAGGGTGTGATGCATGCTAGCTTGGCCATTGGCCAGTCAGCATGCATCCCACCTAGAACACTGCTGGGGAAGCGAGGGCGCAAAGAGGGCCATTTATGCACAGTTTTTCATGGAAATTTTTGTATGTTTCTCACCAAACTTGACTCTTATCTTGTTTGTTTCAGAGATTCATTGGAGAAAATTCTTGTTACATGGCAAGAACATGAGCATGAAGAAGAGGACATGCTTGCTTTACATGATCCGGTTACGGTAAATGCATTGCGGAACTGTGGCCTGTTCAAGTTTTTCCGCATCTCTTGCATGAGGCAACAAATCAACTTGTTGCAGTATTTTCTTGATGCATGGGATCCTACCACCCAGGTGTTCCAGATTAGGGGAAAATCCATCCCCTTGACTGTCGTGGACATCTATTTTTTGACCGGCTTATCGAGGCGGGGTGCCCCTATCTCATTATCAGGTTCGGCCCGTGGGGGTGAATCTGTGAGAGATTACATTCGCAGGTATTGCAGAGAGGGATCTCAGCCGAGTAAGGACGGCAAGATCATTATCCGAGATGTCACTGACAGGTCCCTGAGGACCATTTTGTTCACTTTTGCTAGACTAGCTGGTAGTGCGGCACTTCACGTGGCCAATAGGTCTTATATGCAGTACGCCTTAGAATGCCTTGAACCAAAGGTGTTCAACTGGTGTGATGCAGTACTCTCTGTGATGAAAGAACAACTGACCAAGGTGAAAAATGGAAGATTGAAGAAATTTGGATATGGTTCTATATTGATAGCTTTCGCCTTGGAAAAGATCCTACTGATGCAGCCGCAATATGTTTCACTTGGTTTACCTCCATCGACTGAGCCACGAATGCAGAAATGGGTCGACCTTATGGCCAGACATGCTGGTCAGTCCTAGATTTCTTTCTCTGATACCTTTCTCAAGTGGTTCAACCATCAGGAGATGGTTTTTTCCGAGTATCCATATGCTGGTATGGACTTCCGGGGTGATTCAGATTTGGTACTGCCTGCTGGTGAGCAGTGGGGTGTCATCGGTAAATTCTCTGACCATATCTCTGTTTATAATTTCTCTTTATAATGTTCTTGTGCTTTCTTCTATCATGACTAATCAAAAATCATGTGCTCATGCAAATGTTGGACCAGTTTGACCAGTAGTGCGCTTGAGAGTGCCAGCTGCCGCTCCAGCAGGAGAGGGTGCGGGAAGGTCTATCCTTCGCGACCTTGACATGGTTGAGACTCTTTCAGCATTGTAGGATTAGGGCGAGGGCCTTACTCTTGGTATTCCGGACGTGAGGACCAATGAGCTGCCCCTGAGGTTGCAGCAACATATTACTGGTGTGCCGAGTCGGTGGACTAGGCTTTTACGCATGATTGCACAGGCGGTGACTTGTTATCACCAACATCATTAGACTAGGGTGCCCCCTAGAATTTTGAGTTTTGGTTCATTTGACCAATTTTTTTTTGGTTAGAGAACATTATGTGTAAATGATAAATAGTTATATATATATTTTTGATTTTCGGAGTTTTATTTTGGTTAAGTTACATGATCCTGATGTAAATACTGATGAAACGCTTCTTTTCATAAATGTTGCAAATGTCTATCTAATACATAATTTGCCAATGAGTCCGTTAATGTGTTTAAGTTTCTAGAAATATGTTGATATTGAATGAAATCAAATTATCTTTCCAAAATCTTGACCCTTAGGAACATACGATAGATAGCTGGATTTCGGACGGAGTAGATACCAGTGAGTTGTAGTATGACGAGCTATGAGTCTAGCCTGACGACAAGTCGGCTTATGCCATGTGTGATGGCATCAGAGAGAAGTTCTATCAACGCGCTATATTCAGCGATGTTATTCGTTGACCAACCAATACATACCCCTCTGAAACTTACTAACTCACCGCTTGGATAAAAAATGGCCCAGGTCGCAGAAGATAGGTTCCGCGAACTATGACTCGCTCCGTCAGCATATCCAACAAAAGATTCCAATGGGTCCGACATCTGCGACAAATGTAAAAAGTGGATTACTTGACCAAAACAATTACTCTTAGCGAAAACAAAAATGTAACAAAAGCACATAGGTTACCACACTGTATCATGCGTAGTAACGCTTAAGATACAACCCATTACGGGGTTGCGCCAATGGAATCCTGTCATAATCCATTAAATCGTAGGCTCCTTTTGTTAACACTTTCTTAACAATATAGGGGCCCATCCATAAAGACTTGCTCCCAATTTATCAGATTCCTGGTCATAAAGTAAGACCAAGTCACCTTCTGAGAAGACATAGGGTTTGACATTCTTGTCGAACTGCGCCTTGACTCGTTTATTATGGGCTTCGTTAGCCAAGGTGACATCATGAGAGGTTTCATCCAATTGGATTAGTTCCAAGAAACGAGCCTCCTCTTCTGAAGTTCCGGGGAGAAGGTCGACTACGAGTTTGAGGGACGAGATTTCACACTGAACTGGTAAGATTGCTTCTAGGCCATACACCAGTTGAAAAAGGTGTAAACTCGGTTGCATTTCTTACCGATGTTCGCTATGCCCACAAGGCTGAGTACAGGATTAGGTGCCAACTCCTTTTGTGGACTCCAATCATCCTTTGCAGCATCCGCTTCAGGACTTTGTTGATTGCTTCAACTTGTCCATTGGCCTGCGGGTAATATGGAGTAGAGCTGTTGTGGGACAACCCTAATTTGGTAGCCAATTTGACCATCATGTGATTGTGAAAATGCGATCCATGATCTGTGACTATAGCCTGTGGAACGTCGAATCTAGCGACTGCATGATTAAAAAAGAAAAGGGCAGCTGTTTCACCAGTGTTATCTAATGTAGGCATCGCCTCGGCCCATTTGGTAAAATAATCTACGGTGACTATGATATACCCATGCCCCCTGGTCGAGGTGGGCTTAAATGTCATGAAATCAATGCCCCATTTGGCGAATGGCCCAACAACAACTATCGGTTGCAGAGGTGAGGGTGGTTTTCTGGTTTTTCTATCGAAAATTTGACATGCATGGCAACTTCTGACTGCGGTTATGCAATCTTTGAACATTGTTGGCCAGAAGTATCCTGCTTGTAAATTTTTTTGTGCTGTAGCGTAACCAGATTGATGCCCCCCACATGCACCTGAATGGAAATCATTCAGGACTTTTTCGGCCTCCTCGTGGGTGAGGCACCTTGTCAGAATTATATTGACACCACGACGGTAAAGTGTATCACCGACGATCATGTAGTCTTTTGATTGGTATTGAATACGTTTTTGTTCTGAGTGAGAAGTATTAGGCCTATATTTTTGGGTTTGGAGATAGATGATTATATCTCCATACCACGGATTGCTTGATGTTAACAGAAACAAAGATTCATCCACGATGGTTTCTTCGGATGTTTCATCGTTGGACGACGATGGGAGATCGCATAGTAATTCCACGAATACTAGGGATTTCTTTGATTTGGATTTTACAAATTCCAGATCAAACTCTTGAAGAATTGCTATCCATTTTGAATATTTTCCCCCCAGCAACTGTTGCGAAAATATATAAGTCATGGGGTTGCAATCTGACAGAACGGTAGTTTTTCGAAAGAGGACATAGTGTCGAAATCTCTGTATCACTTGAACAGCTGCGAGAGCCAGCTTTTCAACATAGGAATACTTGCTTTCTATATCATTTAAGTTCCTACTCCAATAATACATAGGATGTTCGATTCCGTTTTCTTCTTGAACTAAAACCATTGCAATGGTTGTATCCACTGCAGCCAGATACAGGTTAAAGTATTTTTGATAATCAGGAGCATACATTAATGATGCTTTCATTAGGGATTCTTTTAAAGCATCAAAGGAAGCTTGCACGACCTGATCCCAGACGAAGGGCACTTCCTTTTTCAATAGACGTGTATAACCTTTAGCAAGTTCGGCATAATTTGGAATGAACCTCCTCAAAAAGTTTGCTTTTCCTTGGAGTTTCTCAATATGAAGCAAATTTATAAAGGTGGAGGCAAATTTATGATTTCCTGAACCTTACATGGGTCGAGATGAATCCCATCCTTTGAGACTACAAAGCCAAGCAAATGACCAGAACTGACACAGAACACACATTTGTGTGGATTGAGTCGTATCTTGTAGTGTCGGCAATGTAGAAATATCGCTCTCAAATTCTGCGGATGATCGGTCTGCATTCGCGAATGAGCCGGAATGTCATCGAGATATGGTTGAACGATGTTTTTGATGTCATGGAAGGCACAATTCATTGCCCTCTGAAATGTTTCCCCTGCGTTCTTTAAACCAAAGGGTAATTTGCGATATGCAAATGTGCCCCACAGACAAATAAATGCAGTCTTTGACTGGTCCTGTGGGCGGATATTTATTTGATTATACCTGGAGAATCCATCCATAAATGAAAAGATTTCACATCTGGCACATTTATCAATTATCTGGTCAATAAAGGGTGTAGGGTAGTTGTCTTTCGGACAAGCTTGATTTACATCCTTATAATCGATGCACACTCTAATCGTTCCTTGTTTTTTCGTCACAGGAACAATGTTCGATACCCAATCGGTTAGAGGAACTGGGTAAATAAAACCAGCATGGAGAAGTTTCTCAACTTCTGCCTTTAAGGCAGTGGCTTTCTTGGGGTGCACCTACCGTAGCCGTTGTCGTACCGGTTTGACATCTGGATACATCTTGATTTCGTGTTCAACTATACTCGAGTCAATGCTTGGCATTTCATCGTATGACCATGCAAAGACATCTCTGAATTCGTGAAAAAGAGCGTTATATATTTCCAGTTCTGAAGGAGAACAACATTTGCCAACATAAATATTCTCTACAACATCTGTTTTAGTCGAGATATTTATGGCGATAGTCTCTTCAATATTGGACAAGTTTCGCTCGGAATCCACTGTGTTTACAATATTTGATAGGAAATCAAAAACTGAAGGATGATGAAAGTCATCAGGAGTATCTTCTTGACAGTTCGAAAGATGGGAATGATGGTGGTAATCTTCCCATGACACCCCTTCAATTGCCATCGACTGAACAATTCCTTCGTCGGTGTAATTCACTTACGACCAAGGATCTGAAGGGGTGCCATATTCCTTAGACCTATCTATCCAAATGCTTGATGAGCGTTGGTTCAGGTCTGCCTCCCATGAAGAAAACATTGATTGCTACAATATTTCTATTGGACTTGGAGGCAATACCTGTGGATGATCCATGTTAATATCGTTTGCTGAGATCTTTTGAATCGAAGATATCATATTGTAGGTTCCTACCGTCGCCACTTCCGCCAGGTTGATTGGAGGTGGGAGGGAAAAAGTCCCCATTAATATAGGGTCTTTTAGTAGGCCTACTCTGATATTTTGGAGCGAATGGGGGCTTCCATGGATCATCGAAATGCTTCCCGTAACTTGGGAACTATTGGGGAGAAATGTTTGTCGGTCGACGATCGTAATTCCTCCTTGAAAAGGAAATGAAATCTTCCTAAAGTAGGTCGACACAACCGCAGCCATAACATATATCCACGGTCTTCCCAGTAGGATGTTGTAATCAAGGTTTCCGTCGATTACTTCGACATCTATTTCTACTATTTTCCCCCCTAGTTCAACTTGCAAGTTACTTAGAATACTATATGGGGTATATGTTCGTCCATCAAATGATTTTAATTTCATCGAAGATCGTGACAAGGTTGGAGAGCCTAAAGTTTTCCAGCAACTCATCGACATAATACATGTAGATGCTCCCTCATCAATAATTGTTCGATGAACAGTTTTGTTGAGGGCTTTCACTTGAATGAGGAAAGCTAGTTGAGCTGGTAACTGAGGATCATATCCTTTGTGATTAAAGGACACAAGATTAGAATCCTTTGGGTCTATCCCACCTATAGTTGATAATAAAGCTTGCTTTTGGGATGGGCAATTTTGTAGTACTTCAAGTGTTGACATAGCAGATGGCGATTGGGCCAGATCTTCCACTATGTTATAATGCTGTGCTACTCGGGCACGAGGATTGAATGCCGACTTGTGTACTACTCCCTTTGGCGGTTTTATCATTAGCTCCGGAATGATGGGCGGCGCAATTTCTGTCGAAGTTGTTGTCGAACTACTAGGTTGATCCTTATACTTGTTGTTCGACAGTTGTGGATTCCCGTAATCTTTATTCCTTGTCGATATCAAAGCATCATTTTGCTGTTTCGAAACCGACAACATCAACACTTGGGATGGGGAAGCATTTTCACTAGCAACCAGATTTGTCCCTGGATTTGGAAATAGATCAGTTAATACCGCTGAGGTTTTTAAATTCTTGAAGAATCTTTTAAGCTCAGCTTTATGTGGACATTCTCTTATCCAATGATCCTCATCACATATTAAGCATGGACTTTTTGGTTTCCTATCTCCAGGAGGGTTTGCAGAGGAATTTTCAGGTGATGATTCCTCTTGTTTCTTCTTCTTCCCTTTGTTTTTCTTCTTGCCTCCTAGTTGCTTGGTTTCTTTGCCTTTGTCAGTCGAGACAACATTTACTTCTGAGGCGAGAAGTTCTTCTTTTGCATTTTGACTGGAAATCTTACGGGCCTTTTTAGATGTAGCCTTTGTCGATTTCATGTCTGTCGCACCAATCAAGTCATCTCCGACATGAGAGTCATTGTTCGATTTAGGAGGAGAAGGGACAGAAAATTCCGATCTGGGAGCGTCAGGGATTTTATCGTAGAGAATGCCAGACTGAGTATAAATCAAGTCTAAATATTGCGCACGAGCAATAACCTGCTCTTTAGTGACGACTCCTCCTTTTGCCACATCTTCTGTAATGGAAGGTAATAATGACTTAATAAACCATTCAGCTAAAAGCTGATCAAGAACATACGTTTTTACCATTCTACGATGATGTCGCCAATCATGAATATGATCAGATATATGAGTGGCCGTTGTTTGCTTGAAATTGGTAAGAAGTTCTGTTCCCGTTTCGTACCTTATTGGTAACTGAAAATGGGTTAAAACGGTTGTGGATAGGGCACTGAAGTTGTCAAACCAAGCTCTGGGTAACTCGATATACCACTTTGCTGCCAGACTAGTTAACATCCTCTAAAAAAGGTGAAGCCTAATCGAATCATCGTTTAGGGTGTTTGATGAACACCACAGATGAAATGTCATCACATGATTTGATGGGTCTTCACCCGGATTTCCATTAAATTTAGGAATATCTGACAGAAGTTTATGCGGAATCGCTGGCCACCAAGGGGCGTAAGCAATTGGATCGTTTGTTAGCCGATTTAGATCTGGTAACTCTAAAGTTGCCACAAAGGGTAACTATTGATTCAGGTTTGGCGAAGCATACCCAGGATATGATGGAATTGCCTGAGCAGTTGGTCTTTGCATACCAGCATAATGCATTTGCTGCTGGTAACTTTGGTAATGTTGATGGGCATAACCATTATAGAATGGTTGATTTTGATCATTTTGAATATATGGCTGCCCATTATTTGCAAAGATTTGTTGCTCAGATCCTTGGTATACTTGTTGGAATTGCGGTTGTTGGTATTGCACCAGCCATGGTTGCGAAGCCATGTGCTATTGTCCAACACTGACCGTTTGACCAAGATGAGGGGTAATTGTACCCGTTTGGGCCTGTGTCATTCCACTAGTTGGTGATTTTGGTTGAGTCGCAGGGACAAGAGGTTGTTGCATTACAACCTGAGAAACCTGAGGTTGGCATACAACAGGCAACGCTTGTACTTGCGACACCGTCACGATAGCCGACGTAGTTGGTATATTTGACATAGGTAAACATTGTTGCATCGAATACACAACTCTTGGTTGTTGAGGCAGTATTGGCACCCAACCGCTAGATGTAATTCCAGCATAACCTGAATTTTGTTGTGAACTCACGTATGGTTGTCCTCCCGGAGGTGACAATGAAAGGGTATACTGCCCCCCATACGACGGTAATCTGATACTCAAAGGAATTGTTTGTCCTTGAGAACCGGACTGCCCAAATTGACACCCTGGAGGATCAATTTGCTAAGACTCAACATAAGAGTTCCCGAATACTATTCCAGATGAACAAACAGGAACAGACCATACTATCAAAATAGCCCCTAAGTGGGCCCCTTCTAGCGATTGAGAGCTAGTTGGGATAGATGGTATGCTAGCGAACATTGTTGGAGTGACAACAGGAAGTTCTGTCATCGCTGTTTCGGATAACACAGTCCTAGATGTTGACAGTTGTTCAGACATTTCTAGTCTATCCAAAAGATTGCATAGCGATTCTACAGGAGCTTCTGATAGCGGTAGACTAATTTCTAATGAAGAAGGATATAGGGTGATCCCGACTCCAAACTGCGATGGAGTACTAGATGGAGGATCCTCCACAATCTCTTCTATAGCAATCAGATCAGGTGGAAGAGGTAGGCTGTCAGGTCCGTAGAATATTTCTGGTGCCGAAGAAGGTATAGAATCTGCAGCGAAAGATGTTTGGGGAATAACACCTTCTAAATCAGCTGTAGATGGAGCTGGTTCAGTAATACAAGTGTTTACCTTCACAGTAGGATCAATTCTACTGTCCTTTGGTGGCTGTTGAACTTCTTCTTAAAGTTAGGGATACTAGAAATGTTTGGAGTAACCGGAGTCTCTGATGGTGTTGGAACACTTGTTCTAACTTTACCAAGGGATTTGGAACCAGTTAAATGATTTTTCTTTGTTTGTAACAGTTTCGATTCTGGGGACAAAGACGGTTGACTCGTAAGCCTTCGCGAACCACGGGGTTTCAATTGACTTTCTTCCACGATTTCGGATTACTTGATCAACTAAAAATCAAGGGGAAGTATATTTCCAAATTAGATGAATTTTAGACGCTTTGACGCAACTTGTTTTTTCAATTTTTAAGAGTCAAGAAAAAACAAAATATGACTCTAGTCGCCTTCGATTTTTAATGAGCCTGAAGTGACAAGTGCTCAGATGGACCTTTTCCTTTAAGGAGTCTAAAAAGGAACGAAAGGGATTGCTCTGGAAATCTAGACAGAGAGATTACCAAACCAATCGCAAAACTGCATAATACTTTTTACGGTACGGCAATCAATCTTCCCAAATGCTGTGTTCAGTGCATTGCGATCGATAGGGCAGCAGACACGGCTTCCTATGGATAAAGGATAAAGCCTATTGTGGTCTCCCAATATATACTCGACGGTACGTGGGAGCACAAGTCCGTACTGGCACTTATCGTCTCAAGGTGGAGGAATCACCCAACCAACAATGAGAACAATAGTTACCAGGCTTTACGACACCGGAATACGTCTCTAGCCTAGACTTCTAGATGTTGTGCGTTAGGTTCCAAAGCGTTTTTAGATTCATTAAATTTATTTTACAGTTGATCTTGCTTAAGAAATTTTCCTTTCAGGTTCACCACGTGATGTAGATGTACAATTCCTAAAATGCAATCTAAGATGATAAACAGTCATTTAATCTTCTTTTTGCAATGAAAATCCTAGCTACTAAGGAAAGAGAGATGGCGTTCTTTCAACATAGAGCAGAGAGCACACACTATATGCACTGTCCTAAATCAAACCAACAAACAGTCTAAATGAAAATGCACGTGCATGTATTTGTTTTCAGCCTTCTTAATTTGTGAATGATAAAAATAAAGCTAAGCACAAATCTGAATTATTTTTCAAAGCGACATTACTAACAAGTTTCTTTTCAAGACAAAATGAGGACAATGCCGACAATTTGCTATTTGGAAATGAAAACTTGCTTTCGACACTTGAAAAACTACTAATTCAAATCAAATACAAGAGTAACAGTGTAATCGACTATCAAGAACAATCAGATTCTCTTCTATGACTGAAAATGACACTTGCGACACTTTCAAATCAAGAAATGACAGTACGATTACGCTACTTCTTTGTAAAAGAGAACTGAAAATGGCTCAGAATACATAAAAAAATTTACAATCCTTTGCACAATAGAGGTTGAATAATGGCAAGGAAGGGGGTTTCAACAGAGGTGTACTGACTACAGGCAGCAAAACTCTTGAATAGATCTAAAAAGAGTGAACACAGAAACCAAATCTAGGAGCAGGAAAGGCCTTGTCTAATCAGCGCACCTGTAACACAGTGAACTAGAGATGCAGTGCACCTACTACACTCGGGAAGTGCGATGCATCTAGAATTCACAGAAGAGACAGTGCGCTGGACCAGGGACGAGACTTTACTGGGTTCCGGGTCATAGTTTGCAGCTCAGTTCAGGGATTTAGGCTGAGCAGGTGGTAATCAGTAAATCAATCACAGGGGTAAATATAAAGAGGTTACTAGAGCCACCACAAGGGAAATTAGAGAGCTTGTAAATTAATTGTTCAGTTCATAAAAAAAACCCGGAGATAGATTTAAGTAGCATTGATCTACTTTGCACTTGCATAGCAAATGCAGTTCGAAGGCTAGCTGGCTTAACTTCAGGCTCCGTCTGTAAGTTTATAAAGTAAACAAATGTAGATAAACAAACAATCTATTTGCTCCCTAGCAGAGTCGCCATTTTGTTATCGGGAAATATGCAGAGCTGCTAGTCCCACTAAGGCTGGTAGCTACCTTAGAAACAAACAAACTAAAACCACTTTCGTTTTCCTTTATGAGAAATAGATAAGAGGGGAATAAGGAGACCAACCTCTATCTTGCACTTGGTTCCTTGCTCGATTCCTCTCCCTTCTGATAGATCTTTGCTACTCGCTTCCTTGTCTACCCAGCTTCACGGAGCATCTGTAGAATCAAACCAGCATAACACTATCCAAGAACATAGATCTATTATCATAAACAATATAGGACCAGATATATATTGACCACACAAATGCACATAACATCAATCATACAAGAATGTGGAGGAAAACTTGAATAGATTTTTTGATAATCAAGAAATAGCAAAGAGGATTACAACCAATTGTTCTGACCCAGCTTCATCCTCTCAGCAAGAAAGCCCTTCTTCACGTCATGAAAAGCTTAGATCACCCAACACTATGATATTACACCAAGAAACCAGCAGCACTTCCTTGCAAGATACAAAATTCCAGCCTCTGGATCTCTGGGATGAGGGATCCATATATAGATGTTTGCAAGGGGGTGAGTCAGCTTTTGAGAGTTTATTAGTGCCCTCTCTCTAATAGTTCTTGATTCCACTTGGAGATTGATGATCTCTTACTCATCCCTGGGCAAATGCAGAGAGGCAAGTGTCACAGGAGAAGTTTCTAGAAGATTCCATGATCCTCCACCTTGCAGATTGACCCTGCCATTTGTCCACTCTCACCCATCGCACCCCATAGAAGGGATTTTCAAGATGCATCGCACCTACTGTGTGTATTTAGGTGGGATGCAGTGCACTTTGACCATGGAGCAGGTGAGATGGTCCAGTTTTGACCAGTTCTGAGCAGTTTTTCATGGAGAACTTCTGGGAGAAGATGTAATCAGTTGACCTTGTTCTTTTAGACGTTGGAACAACACTTTTAGGGACTTAAGAGCCCTTATTTTATGGACATTTATGATTGGGGTTGCAGTGCCCAAAAACGTCTATAACAAGCACGCCTTTTTCGCGCATCCTCACTATCAACTAAGGGCAGTCTTCTGCCTCATGATTAAACTGAGCACAATACCAAAATGATGTCCTTGTCAAGTTTGTAAAATCGTGGGCATAGTGCCTTGGAGGGGCCCTCCACAATTGTAACAAATTAGTTATCCACGACCCCTTCCTGGTCCCATTCTACCTCGACCTCGACCACACCCCTGAAATCCAGCATGCGTCATCCCTGTATTTGGGTCGAGGGCTTGCGTTTCGGTCTGCACTCTAGGCAGGAGTCTGATCCATCATTATTTCGTAGCTTTGGCAAGTGCATTCATCATGGCCTACTGACCTGCGGAAATTACAAAACAATTGCTGGGATGTCTGCGTATACTTCTGTAATAGATGAGAATTATCTGTAGTGTGTTTTCCTCCTATCTGACAGATCACACACCATAATGTAGGTGCTGCACTCAACCCTGCCTGTGCCTCAAGTCTTAATGGCATCGACCCTCCTCCTACCAAGTAGTTCGTGAACACTGGACAGTGGTCCTTGTCGTGCCCTTGGCCTTTGCATTTTATGCACCATACCTCCTCACGCGCCTCCAGCTGAGGTGTCCTATCCTATTTCAAACTTTGCATTTCCAGACATAGATTTTGCAATTGTGCGTGGATTTTTTGGACTCCTAAACCAGGGTCTTGTATAGGGGTCTCATGCAATCTCATCGCCATTTCTAAAGCTTCGGTCTGGGTGGAAATTTTTTACTATGACAGTGTCATTCTTAAGTGCGGTGTCAATGATGCTACAAACCATGCACGATGTTGTCCATCTGTCAACGTCATATTGGCTTCACGAATCATACTCTTCAACCTTTGGTCCAGATCCCAGGGGGTCTCGCCCGAGAGCATCGTGATCTCCTTAAACCCAATGATTGATTGTGTCTCTGACTTTGGCCTGCTAAATTCCTTGTTTAGCACAGTCTGGATTTCTGTGATTCCTGCATTTGGGTGGTCATTAGAATGCTTGATATACCATGTTAATGCGTGATCTTGCAACACGCTCACCAGCATAGCCTTCTTAATATTTTCATCCACGATGCCTTGTGCTTCCCATACTGCTCTTACCATGAACCAAAATTGGTCCGGATCTTCATTCCCCACTCCTCTTAATACCGGTAGTTTGATCACACTTGCCATACTAAATTGTGGTGGTGGCAGAGGTGGGGTGGGTGGAGATGGAGGTGAGGAGGGTGATATGGGTGGTGGTGTGGGTGGAGGTGGTAAACGCAAAATTTGTTGCCTTATGAAATTGACCACGCTTCTCAGGGAAAATTTTGCGAGCTCTTCCTCTCTTTTCCATGAGGGTGAAATTAAGGGACTGGTTTCTAATTCTTTGCTACCTTCGATTCTGTAGATCTTCCCACTTCATGTAGCGCAAACATTAATTTATTCACATAACTCGCTTTTCACACAATAGAATTTTAATCCAAGCGTTCAAAGATTTAATATACTTACTTCACGATCCCTTGAGAAAATGTCGATCCGCCTCACTGTAGTTGACGGTCATGTCTACCGTAAACTTACTGATAAATCCTCCTATTATTCGGTCAAGCCAATGGTCCACAGCTCACGTGATCTTATCTCCTAACGTTTCTAGTTTGCGCACTAATTCTGGAGTCCACATTATTGGTTTGTCGAGCCTACACCTTCCCTGGTTGTTTGCTAACTTCACGATCTACTCATACAACTTAGAAGGAAAGGATGCAAAGAAAATTTCATGGATTTCCATATACAAGTAACACTCCAACCACTGTTCCTTATATAATCACGGATTTCTGTTTTCCTACGCTACGAACTAGTGAATCTTCTTGTCCAACCACTCTTCAATTTCTTTATTTTTTTGATTCCAATGGCACGACATCAGACATCCCTTATGCAGATCCCGGTTCCGGCAACAGAACCATTTGTTGGCTTATATGGGCCTGACCCAAGTTAAGAGGTGATTTAGCCAAGAAAATCCTGGTACTACTGGCCCTTTTGGCAACATTTCGTGGAGCGCGGACTGAGGTCTCACCTAAAGTAGTATGGTAGGGTGCTAGAACCACGTTTCCTCACCCTGGGGATGTCTGGTCAGCTTCTGGGGGTTCACGGTGACCCTGCGCGCACGTCACTATGCACATTTGTTATTCCTTTGCAACCTGTGATGCTGCTTCCGCGCAATCCTACTCAGGGTGCAAACCATATTATACCCAAGTTCCTTGCTATTTAATCTGTTATTACCTGATTACTTAACTTATTTGTGTAAGACTAGTGATTATTACATCATCTTCAACAATCATATCAATGCGCATGATAAATAACATAGTATAAATGTAAAGAAGACAATGCACAAGTAGATACATAGAAATAGGAATCAACTTCTCTTTATTATTCTTCGATCAATATTATAGACTCGACACCACCCTGCACACTCAACTGCAGGGGTCTGCGCACTCAGTTGCGGACTCTACTAGGCCTCTATGCACTCAGCTGCAGAGCCTCTTCTTACTACTACGACCCAATACACTTAGACTCTTACTCTATGCTCGAACCATTCGTATTCCTCTCTCTTATTCCCTCTCTTTAAAAATTAGAGCCTCGCTCTATTTATACAATCCCATGGTCCACAGACCATGGGTAGGCCAACATGACATTACATTACTTTACAATATTTAGGGTGGGGAACCCTATAACTCATCCTATACTTTGCGCTCCACGCCGTAATTCATGGAGTCTTACAATACATTTGACCAAAACTTGGGCTTTGAGCCCCAAACCATGTTGTGGGGTGATTCCATGCCCAATAGTTGGTGCGTATATTGGAAGCATCAGAGTATAAGATTGCACACGCTATTGATCACTAGCTTGATCAAATTATAGGAGGATTCATTACTGAGTTTGCGGTAGATACTTCAGTCAGCTATAGCGAGGCAGAACGACGCTTCCTCAAAGGACTGTGAGGTAAGTACGTTAAGTCTCTGAACACTTGGATTAAAATGCTACTGTGTGAAAATTAGATTATGTGAATACATTGATGTTCTAGGCTATGCAAAGTGGGAGAATTTACAAAAACAGAGGTAGTGCAGAACTAGAAACTAGCCCCTTGATTTAACCTCCATGAGGGGACGAGGAAGAGATCGCGAAGGTCTTGCCAAGAAGTGCGTTCAATTTGATAAGGTAGAGGATTTTGTGCATACCACCTCCACCCACACCACCGCCAGTTTCACCGCCTTCACCCCCATCTTCGGCCATACCACCTCTGCCACCACCGTGAGTTAGTATGGCAAGCGCGATAAAGTTGCTAGTGTTCAAGGGAGTAGGAAATGAAGAACCAGACTAGTTTTGGTTCGTGATAAAAGCTGTATGGGAAGCGCGGGGAGTTACAGACAACAATATAAAGAAGGTGATGTTGGTCAGTGCTCTACAAGATTGTGTGTTTACCTGGTATATTAAGCATTCTAATGACAATCCAAATGTAGGGATCACGTATATCCAAATTGCGCTCAACAAAGAATTTAGCAGGCCAAAGTCAGAGGTGTAGCCGATAATTTGGTTCAAGGAGATCAAAATGCTACCAAGCAAGACTCCTTGGGAATTGGATCAGAGATTGAAGTGCACAATTCGTGAACCTAATATGACTTTGACGGATGGACAACACCGTGAATGGTTTGTAGCATCGCTAACATCGCATTTAAGGAACGCGCTGTCACAACAGAGGCTAAAAAATCAGGTAGAGGCCTTGGAGATCGCGATGAGGTTGCATGGAACCCTGATATAGTATCCTAACTGGGGAGTTCAGCAGATCCACGTGTAACTGAAAAACTTGTGCCTTGAGATGCAGAGTCTAAAACAAGACAGGACAGCTTGCCCAGAAGTGCGCAACGAGGTATGGCGTGTTAAAGGTAAGGGTAAGGGTCATGACAAGGACCACTGCCAAGTGTTCATGAATTACCTCATGAGAGGAGGATCGATGCCGTTAATACCAGAGGCCCAAGCAGGACCTAGCGTAGCGCCTATGTTGTGGTGCATGATTTGTCAAATAGGAAGAAAGCATGCTACAGACAACTGCCATTTGTTGCAGAAGTACGCGCAGAATTTGCAACAGTTGTTTTGTAATTTCTGTAGATTAGTGGGACATGATGAGCACACCTGTAGAAGCTATGAACTGATGATGGATAGGACTCCCACCTACAGAGTTTAGGCTGAAATGCATCCCCTTGACTAGAATGCAGGAGTGGTGCGAATCGGATTTCAGGGGCGTAGACGAGGCCGCGATGGAGGAGAACCTAGAAGAGGTCGCAGACAACTGATATGTTACAATTATGGAGGGTCAGGACATTATACCTATGATTGTACAAATATGACGCGTCCATCATGCTTGTATTGTACATTTTTTGATCATGAGAGAGAGGATTGTCCCACACTGATCACGAGGCTGGGCGACAAGGGAGCTCTCCAACCTCTCTCAACTCAGAACCTGCAAATGATGAGGTCTGAGTGGGATGATAGCAGGTGATGATAAAGGAAAGCAGCCTAAAGATAGTACTTGGGTTCGCAAGGCTCCAACGAAAGAACCAGAGTTCGATTTGGAGCACGCTAAGGAAACCTTCATGGAAGCTAGGAAGAGCTTCGCTGATGCCTCCACTTCAGGAAGCAAAAACAGACTGGAGCTAGAAATGGACCCATCAATGCTCAAGACATTCCTAAAAACATGCATGAAGCTACTGTGTGATAGTAAGGCTATAAATGGATTGCAGGAACTCATAAATAGATGTGTTGGGACCGCGCCAGGAGAACCCCGCATAGTCCGTAAGATTTGAAAGCATGCGACAAGGACGGGAAGAGAAATGAGATTGACCATGCAGATTGGAGAATATGAGATGGATCAAGTGATTCTAGATTTAGGATCAGACGTGAACGTTCTATCGAAGCAGACATGGGAGTGCATGGGAAGGCCTACACTACAATGGTCTCCTATCCAGCTACGAATGGTGAACCAGGAAAAGATAATACCTATGGGGAGATTGCAGGGAATCACTATGGATATTGAAGGAGCAAGCACGCTAGTAGATTTTGAAGTGATAGACATTGTTGATGACAACAATCCATTCCCTGCGCTATTAGGAATAGATTGAGCCACTGACATGAATGGGGTGATAAATCTGAAGAAGCAAAAGATGATTTTTGAGAACAATTCTCTCCACGTAGTCATACCTTTGGACCTTGCAGAAGGATCACGCTACATGGAGCCTATGTGCGACTATGAAAGCGACGACAACTTAGATTGCATCTACAAAATAACCGCACGAGAGAAAGACTGGGTAAATCCCACTGTGGATGGATGAATATCCTGGGAGTGCGAAAGCTCTTGTACATTAGATTCGGATGAAGAGATAGAGCGATGGCAGAACTGGTTACACGAGGTAACCACGCTGAACTGCAACATGATGACAAGATCACTGCACTGCATATCAACAAAAATAAGGGATTTGCCTACTTATGATGGGATAAGTGAGGTAGATGCTTTCTCTAATAGATTTGAAAGAGAGATGCCGAAATAGCAACATTTTGAGGCTTTGAAATGGGTATTGCACACTATGCCGGCGAGGTGGTGGGGCAGACACCAAGGAAGCTTCGGGGACTTGCGCAAATGTAGGAGAATGATGCACATGCATTTTGGGAAGCCTCAAATGTGTCTAAAAGACAAGTTTGATGGATAGAATGATCCGCGCACGCAACTATCTAGATGGGTATAGGTATATGCTAAACAACCTGCGCGGATGCACATGGACTTCACGTTCGGTAACACGGTCAATAAGCAGGTGTTGGTGAGGTAATTGTGTGGGTCCCTCCAATTAGGATGATGAAATGTGGAAGGAACAAGTGCACAGAAGGCTACCCACGCAGAAGCCTTTAACGAAGTGTGTGAAACACTGAACAATGTATATAATACACAGCGGAGTGATTGGGACCTGCGCGTACCAGCATTTCTATGGGCTTATAGTAAAACATGCAAGAAACTGACAGGGCAGATGCCTTCTAGGTTGGCCTATGCAAAAAACACTATAGTTCTAATCGAGTACAGTATGCCTAGTATGTGCATAACAACACCGATAGATATGACGGTTCTCGAAGCCTTGGAGGAAGGAATAACGCAGTTGAACAAAGAGGAACACTTGGGATCTGAGGATGGAATCTGACAAGGTGACCTTAGGCTCCAAGAACTCATGATGGAAAGGGCGCGGTTAAGCGAGAAAAGCACTCTGGTGGAAGCAGAATTCAAGAAGCTTGAGGAAGAAATAAAGAAGGATTTTCTCGATAAGAAAACTGGGGGCAATAAAACAGGGTGTGCATGATTACGTTGAAAATTTTTGGGACTACCACCGAGATTTGATCAACTTGATGCCTTGGATTCAACCGCATATTACTAAAGGGATCACCCATGGTGGTGCAATGCTGATGGTAAAATACGCGACGCAGACATTAAAAATAAAAGGCGGATTTTGTCCAAGAAAAGTGATGGATGATTGATTGGAACCCTATACAGGTGGCGCGACCACCTAAATAGCTGTGGGAAGTATAATATTAGTGCTCCCAGAAGTTGGAAGGAGGCGCGGGACTATAAACTACTCTGCTCGAGAGTTGTGCGATGTCAAGGGTGCGTGCAGAAGCAAAGTGTCACAATGTATGCGACCGCGCAAGGGGGGCTATGCTGTTGCATGGTTGGCTAGAGAGTGACCGTTGTAGTCACTATTCACAATGTGATGCTTGACTTGAGACCAAATGGAGTGGGTGGCAGGCATTTAAGATGATCTTTATGGGCAATATTTGGGCAAATCTACCTCCAAGGGAGCATTAATGGATTGGATTTGGGGGGAACAGTCGAATTCAAATTCAAAAGGCACTATAAAATACAAAGGGATTCCTAGCAAACAACACTTGGTCATTTGCAAATTGAGTTGTAGTGTGCCTCGTATATTCCAAACTGAGCCCTATTTTTCCTATGGAGAGCGTTGATTGAGAACCTGAGTGAATTGTTGACAAATTTCTAGATGAACAAGATGGAAGTGTCTGAGGAAGCCAGGGAAATCGCAGAGATGACTGCCGAAGAAGTCATGCAGGCCTTGACCATAGAATATACCCCTGAGATCATTGGGATTGTTGCAAAAATCCTTAAATCCCCGCACACGCTGAGACCAAAGAAAGACAAACAACCAATGATTCTGGTGCGTTTGTCCCATCGAAACTCACTGCGAAGAAAATTAACAATGGAGGAAAAACGGAAAGTGGTTAACTTGGAAACTGATGAGGAGGAAGAAGACCTTGAGGATCTCATAATTGAAGAAGGAGAGGACAAGGGCATGGAGGAAGAAACCAAGGCTGCGCACCCTCCAATGAATTTTCCCGCATATTTCCCCCCGTGGAAAGGGAAGGCAAAGGTGCCCAAGGACCTTGATGAGAGCAAGATCTCTCTGCAGACTCCGCTCCTCTCGGATGACATCATCTTTGAAGGAACGCACTTGGGAAGGGTGCCGAGCTTAAAATTCGAAGACTGGGATCTCGCTGACCACGAGAAATTCCCTCACTTGGAGACCGTGCAACTCATGAAGCCAAAGTAGAACACCGCGGCGGGAGTTATAGAATTGGAGCCACATAAGTGGTTACACGGAGTTGAAAAGGCAAGGTTGTTGAACCTACTTTAGGTGCGGCATTACCATCGTGCCCCAGTGACTATCTTCATCATTAGGCAGAAGCTCTGCCTGGTGCATGGTGGGTGTTTATGGCTGGAGGAGCCCATTCCCATCATGGACCACCTAATCAGTCGAATTACCCGTCTCTTGTTTAAAGGCGAAGACCCCGCAACCATTTTAGAGGGGAAGAGCATTAACTTGGCCAACACAGAGGCCATGAAAAAGAAATACAAGCTGGAGAAGAAAAAGAGGGGCTATGCAATCTCCAGTATCAACAACAAAAAAGTCAGAGTGGCAACTCAGATACTGGCGGGTAAGGTCATGCGGAACTGTCGTGTTGACGAGGTACCCGCGCTGGTGGTGGCACTTGCTGAACAATGCGTAGAAGGTGTCCAATTTAACTGGTTTGAATTATTTTGCAAGGAGTCCCTGGAAAATTGCGCGAGGCACAGGAACAATGAAAAAATTTCCACTATGCATGGCTTCTGTTGTCCATAGTGCTAGTGGCTGGGTAATTGTGGGAGGACAACCAGTTCCCCACAATTGCAAGGGATCTCTTGGAGGCCGTGAAGTACGCTTCGCTGTGGGCCACGATGGATGCAAACCAGATCCGCGATAGTAAAATATTCTGGGTGTTCATGGAGATGAACATCAGAATGGGGATTAATCGTAACCCATGATTATCACTCATTGTCTACAACAGCCTGCAAAGTTTCATAGAGTTTAAAGCGGACTTTCATCACATCTACCTTAGGGTGCACAAGGACCCTACAAAGAAGTGGAACGAGCTACCATGTATGGCCACAGATGATGTGATATTCGACGTACTAGAGACATGGCTGTGGGAGTGGCGCGCTCCAGACATATTCGCACTGGAAAAGTCCGCTGTGTCGAAAAAGGAGGAGGAGGAAAAATTGCGCATAGTGCAGTTGGCAGAAAAGAGAAGCAAAAGCATAAGAGGTGTGAGATGCTGTGCAAACAGCAGCAGAACAGAAACAAGCTGCAACAACAGCAGCACAGAAGGCATCAAAGAAGGAGCACAAGGGCCAAAAGTCACCTTCGCCGGAGTAGGAGCAAGAGATGGAAACAAAGACAGAGAAGGGCGGTGTGGACCCACAGAAAACATCGAAACTATTGAAGTGCCAGAGGCCAAGAGAGTAGATGGGGTCGTGCAAGAATGTGAAAGCATCTAAGTTGTAGATCAACCTGATCACCCTTACTGAGGGTGATCTGCATGATATAGGCGAGACGGTGCGTGACGTCACCACAGAAGCCCTCAAGAACTTTGCAGAGGAGAATTAGATCATGATGGGGGCCCTTTGAGCACAGATTCAAGAGTTGCAAGTGTGCGCTCCTCAGGCTAGTACCCTCTCGACCAAACTCGCAGTATGAACAGCCACAACCTAGGAAATGCTGCGCGCTTGTACAACCAACACAATAGTGTTGCTAGAAGGGGCACTGTTTATAGCAAATGAGGTCGACTCGCCTATGGTTAGTACACTGAAGGGGATAGGGATCAACATTATTGTGCTCCCATGGGAGACACTCTATGTTCTGCAAGATGGGATTACTGCAGAACTGCAGGCTAGGGAGAGTTGCGTGTTGTAGGTGCTGAGTGAGCAGAGGATCAACATGGAGCAGTCGAGCTTGCAGCGCGATGAGGTCGTGTCTCAGAGCATGCAAATGGTGCAGGTACTGGAAGAAGACTGCCATATGGCCCTTGATCTAGCCATCCCAGTAGAAGCACAAGTAGAGGTGCATATCCAGAGATTAACAAAAGGGGTACGCAAGGTGCGAGAAGAAATGGCCAAGGTTCAACTGGAGCTGAACCTTTAGATAGTAGAGCTGCAGTTGAGGGCGTAGTCTTCATCTCCTCCACAGGTAAGGGAACAACATGTTAGTGCCATTACATCAGGGCTGGAGGAGATAAGCAGTGCAGTAAGGGACTGCACCAGAATGTTGGAAGAATCATTCGAGGTCCTTAGAAATCCACAGGAGGACCCAAACATACAATGTTTAGAAACAGAGGTGTGTGAGCTACAACAGAAGTATAACAACATCAAAGGGACCGTGCATACTATGGCCCTCACTCAGAGGCTGGCATGAATGCAACAAGCCAAAGTGCTTAAAGAGGCAGTGGACATAACGCAATACAAAGAAGCAGTTTTGAAGGCACATGTTCAGCCTTGGATCAATGAGGCCTTCGTAATCACAAAAAAAATTGAAGGCAAGCTCACACAGATACAGAGGACACAGGAACAGATGTAGGGGAGTAGTTCCAACACCGCGGTTTCAGAACAAAAATTAGAGGAGATTCAGCAGGCAATCGCTCAGTGCGCTGCTGACCTTGCAGCTGTCCGAGCAGAATTGGGAGGTCTCTACACGAAGATCTCTGCACTCACAGAGGGACTCGAGGGCGAGT
Organism: Pinus tabuliformis; assembly: GCA_031772625.1. Taxonomy (NCBI): domain Eukaryota; kingdom Viridiplantae; phylum Streptophyta; class Pinopsida; order Pinales; family Pinaceae; genus Pinus; species Pinus tabuliformis. The sequence goes on along the minus strand of CM062813.1, from coordinate 578,872,930 downwards.
CACGATGTTTGTGTTGGGGGCCTGTTGGGCATGGGATTCCCCCAAGGCAAGTTTTGGGGCTTAAAGCCCAAGTTTTGACTAAGTCTATTATAAAGACTCCGCAATTTATGGGTGCATAACGCGAATATGGTCAATGAGTCAGAGGGTTGTCCGTCCTCATTTTGGTAATGTAATGTCAGTTTGAGAGATCTACCCATGGTCCATGGACCATGGGATTGTATAAATAGAGTGAGGCTCTAAGTGTAAAGATAGGAATCAGATGATCTAGGAAATCAATGAAGAAGTGAGTTGAAGTGTAGAGTTATGTATTTTGGGTCATAGAGTAGGAGAAGGCTCTGCATCTAAGTGTGTAGGGAAGATTGAGTTTGTAACCATTGGAAACATTAATAAAGATAAGTTTCACCCTATTTCTGTGTATCTTTACCTATTTTATGCATTGAACTATATTGGGTGTGAATTGCAAGTTTACTGTTTATTTACTACAAGAAATTATATGAATGTGTTGAATCACTAAATATAATATAAGGTATCCGTTTAAACGAATATAACTAATTTTTATAAGAAGATAAGTAAGATCTGTGACGTGACTTGGGGAAATAGTGCAGATCGCTACTCCTGTAGCGCGAAAGCCCCACAGCCCCTAGATTAGGGCTGCGTGAAGGTAAATATATCAGGGCGTGAAGGCCTCGCAGGCCAGGAAAGTGCGTGAAGTAACCTACATGAAGGCATTCCCTGTTGGACTAAATCAACCCCTCAGACATCTCAAGGGTGCGAAAACCTGGTTCTAGCATCCCCCCATACTACTTTGGGTGAGACCTCAGTCCATGCTCCGCGAACTTTTGCTGAAAGGGCCAGTAGTACAAGGATTTGTTTGGCTAGTTAACTCCGAACCTGGGTCAGGCCCCAACAAGCCAATAAGATGGATCAAGTCATCCTAGATTTAGGATCAGATGTGAATATTCTGCCGAAATAGACATGGGAGCAAATGGGGTGACCTGTGCTACAGTGGTCTCCAATTTAGCTGTGAATGGCGAACCAACAGAAAATAATACCCATGGGGCGATTGCAAAGAATAACTATGGATATTGAGGGAGCAAGTGTGCTGCAGACTTTGAAGTGATATAGATTGTTGATGACAACAATCCCTACCCCATGCTCTTAGGAATTGATTGAGCCACTGACATGAATGGAGTGATCAATTTGAAAAAGAGAAAAATGATTTTTGAAAAGAAGTCACTACACGTAATTCTATCCCTGGATCCTGCTGAAGGATCGCGCTATACGAAGCTGGTGCACGACTATGAAAGTGATGATGATTTGGAATGCATCTATGAGATAACAGTGTGAAACCAGGACTGGGTGAATCCCACCATGGATGGGTGGATTGCATGGGAGTGTGAAAACTCTTGTAATTCGGATTTGGATGAGGAAACAGAGCGATGGCAGAATCGGTTACGTGAGGTAACTACACTGAATTGTAATATGATGACAAGGTCACTACGCTGCATATCAACAGAAGTAAGATACTTGCCTACTTATGATGGTCTAAGTGAGGTAGATACCTTCTTGAATAAATTTGAAAGGGAGGTGTCAGAAAAGCACCGCTTCTAGCCCTTGGACTAGGTACTGTGCGCTACGCCCGTGAGATGGTGGGGTACACACAAAGGGAGCTTTGACGACTGGTGTGAATGTAGGGGAATGATGCACACATGATTTGGGAAGCCTAGGGTGTGACTGATAGATAAGTACAATGGGCAGGATGATCCACGTGCGCATCTGGCCAAGTGGATGCAGACCTATGGAGAAAAGCCACAACCTGAGTGGGTTCACCTATTTTGTCATACCTTCGATGTATATCAATGAACTGGTATATAGAAACAGAGCTCTGCCACGAGGTAGGTGAATGGGATGTTCTGCGTGAAGGGTTTGTGATGGCCTTTAGTTTTGAGGATGGGTGGGACAGTATTGATGAAGCGCTACAAGAGGTAAAAGAAGCCATCTTTAGGATACCATAGGATCCGGTAGAATTGATTCAACTTGAACGGACTACTCAGCTGAGTTGTGCACTGGAATGTTATAATGTAACTACTGAAGAAGAAGATGAATATTTGTGGAAAATTAACATTCCAGAGACAGAAGGACACCGCAAGGTTCAGGGACCACAGATTGAGAACCCTGACATAACCGCATCGGTGAAGACTAAGCAGGTGAATATTGGTATGGAGACGGAACCTAAATTCACGAAGATTGGAGACTATTGGGACGGCGCGACGGTGGATAAGGTCACTGAATTACTCTACGAATATCAAGACTTATTCCCGACCAAGTTTACAGATTTGAAGGGAATAATCGAAGATTTAGGGGTAATGAAGATCACGTTAAAACCCGATGCGAAGCCAGTTAAGCAGAGGCCGTATCGCTTAAATCTGAAATACAAGGAGAAGGTCCGTGTAGAACTAGACAAGATGCTCGCAACAAGCATCATTGAGCCTGTGGAGGAATCTGATTGGGTAAGACCGATGGTGGTACAAGAGAAGAAGCAAAAGGACGAAATAAGAATATGCGTGGATCTCAAAAAATTGAATGACGCATGTGTACATGATCCATTCCCAACTCCGTTCATAGATGAGGTGTTGGACAATGTAGGTGGTCAGGAAGCATATTCTTTCACTGATGGGTTCTCAGGGTACCACCAGATCAAAATCACGCCGAAGGATAGGAGAAAGACAACCTTTGCGACTAAGTGGGGTTGCTTTCAATATATTGTCATGCCATTTGGATTGAAGAATGCCCCTGCTATATTTTTGCGCGTGGTTGTTGAGGCATTCAAGGAATATATTCATAAGTTCTTGGAGGTCTATTTTGATGACTAGACTGTATTTGGGTTGGTTAGGTGCCACATAGCGAACCTGTGCTTGATGCTGGATACATGCCGAAGATACCAAATCGTGCTCAACCTTAAGAAGTGTCTATTCCTCGTTCCTTTTGGGAACCTATTGGGGCATGTGGTTTGTAAAGAAGGGCTGATGGTAGACCCTATGAAAATCATGGTGATTCTGAATTTGGAAGCGCCACGGAGTGCGAAACAGTTGCGCGCTACTCTGGGACATATGGGGTACTACAAGAATTTCATCAAAGGCTATGCCCATATCACTGCACCGATGGAAATGCTGTTGAAAAAGGATTTCACGTTCTGTTGGAACGATGACTATAAGAAAATCCTATATGTATTGAAAGAAAAGATGGTTACTGCATCGATTCTAGTCTTCCCAAACTAGAAGAAAGAGTTTCATGTCCCTGTTGATGAGTTTTGTATAGCACTGGGGTAGTACTAACATAGGATGGTGGAGAAGGCTTGAATCAACCTACGCATTCGCGAGTCACAGATTATCTAAAGCATAAAGGAATTATTCCACCACTGAGCGCGAGGGACTAGCTATGGTGTATGTGCTCCAGAAGTATCGACACTACTTACTAGGAGGACACTTTAAGATGTATACAGATCATTTTGCGCTGAAGTACTTGGCCAATAAGCCTGTGTTGGGGGGGCGCATATGCGCATGGATTTTATTATTCCAAGAATATGATTTTGAAGTTGTTGTGAAACCTGGACAATTGAATGCGGGACCATATCACTTGTCCCACATTGAGACAGAGGAGGGTCCTACCAGTTTGGATGAGGGACTACCTGACGTGCATATCTTTGTTGTGCACATAGTAGGTGGGCATTTTGAAGATATAATTCACTTTTTAACAACTGGAACTACGTCGGAAGGATACTTTATCTAGCAGAAGAAGGAACTAGTGGTGCACGCGATATATTTCTTTGTCATTGCGGGGCATCTATGCAAGATGGGTAATGATGAGATACTACGAAGGTATGTACCTCAGCTTGAATGAAGCAGCATTCTCGTAGATGCCCATGGGGGCACTGCAGGAGGAAATTATGCAGGGAGAGAAACCACGCAGAAGATTCTTCGCGTAGGGTTGTGGTGGCTAACCCTTCATCAAGATTCAAAAGCACATTGCAAGGCATGTGATGTATGTCAAAGAATAGGTAAACCATTGCAGAGGGATGAGATGTTGTTGAATCCACAAATGACATGCAGCCCTTCGAAAAGTGGGCAATCGACTTTGTAGGACCTATCAAACCTCATGGAAAGATAGGCGCGAGATATATTATCACTGCAACAGAGTACCTAACTTGTTGGGAAAAAGTGCAGTCGGTAAAGGATTCCATGGCCACGATGGCCACGAAGTTTCTGTTTGAGAACATACTAACACGATTTGAATGTTCGAAGATCTTGATGAGTGATTGTGGTACACATTTCCTGAATGAGAAGATCAGCACACTAACGGAAGAGTTTCAGGTGCATCTTCAAAAAAGCACACCATATCACCCACAGGATAGCAGGATAGTAGAAACGTTTGACAAAGTACTAGAGACCGCACTGACCAAGGTATGTAATGCACAGCGAAGTGATTGGGACCTACACATACCTGCATTATTATGGGCTTATAGGACGACATGTAAGAAACTGAAGGGACAGACACCTTTTAGGCTTATCTATGGAGTGGAAGTTGTTATGCCTATGGAATACATCGTGCCTAGTCTACACATAGCAGCACTCACATGTATGACGGATTATGGAGCCCTGGAGGAGAGGCTCGCGTAGTTGGAGGAGCTCGAGGAAGAATGATTTTTTGTTGGATTTCACCAGCAAGTCCAAAAGCAGCACAAAAAGGCTTGGCATGATCGACATATTAAGTTGCACACCTTCAAGGTGAATGATTTGGTGTTGTTGTATGATAGTAAGTTCAATAAATTCCCATGGAAGCTCAGAATGCATTGGCTGGGACCATATGTTATTAAGGAGATTACAGATGGTGGCGCGATGTAGTTGGAAAAGTTAAATGGAGAACTCTTCCCAAGAAAAGCCAATGGCAGTAGTTTGAAGACATACACAGGGGGCTTGGCCATCTGACTAGATGACAGAAGCACAGTCTTAGTGCTCCAAGCAACTGAAAGGAGGCACGAGACTATAAACTACTCATCCTGGGGACTGTGCGATGTCAGGACTACGCGCAATAGCGAAGTGTCCCAAGGTCCGCGACAGCGCGAGGGTCGCTGTGCTACCACACGGGTCGGCTGGAAAGTGACCATTAAAATCACTTTTCACGATGTGATTCTTGGTTTGAGACCAAATGGAGTAGGCGGCAGGCATTTAAGGTGAGCTTTATGGGCTAGATTCTTGAAAATCTGCCGCTAATCGAGCATTAATGGACTTAATGTGGGGGGGATGGTCAAATTCAAATTCAAAAGGTGCTATAAATTATAAAGGGTTGTCCATCAAGCAACACTTGGAAATTTGAGGACTAAGTTGTTGCGCGCACAGACACTCATGAACCCAGACTTCTTCAATCTTCTAAAGGCAAATTCATTGCTTGAGCAATTACCTGAGACATTGAGAGACTTGTGGAATCGCACTATGGTAGCACCTGAAGAAGCCATGGATACCAGAGTAATGACCGTCGAGGAAGCCGCGCAGGCCATTATGGAAGTGGAAGCCCCAGAAAGTGTTGGGATAGTCACAAAAATCCATAAATCTCCATGCACACCAAGACCCAAGAAAGACAAGCAGGCCATGGTACTAGTGTGTGTATCACCTAGAAATATGCTGAGGACTAGGATCACCATGGAAGAAAAGGGGAAGGCGATCAATTTGGAGGCCAATGAGGAGGAAGAATTCGAAGAAATCCTGGTAGAGGAGGAGGATGTAGAAATGGAGGTTGAGGCCCAGGATGCAAACCCTCTTACCTGGTTGCCTGCATATGTTCCTCCACAGAAGGGTAAATCAAAGGTGCCCAAAGATATAGATGAGAGCAAGAGCTCTCTACAGACTTCGCTAATCCCTGATGACATTATTTTTGAAAGAGCACACTTGGAACGAGTGCCTGTGCTGATGTTTGAGGATTGGGATCTCGCAGACCACGAGAATTTCCTGCATCTCGTGACCGCATAGCTCATGCGCCAAAAGAAAGACTCATCGGCCAGAATCATAGAATTGGAGCCACGGAAATGGCTGTGAGGAGTTGAGAAAGCAGGGTTGCTAAACCTGCTCCAGGTGTCGCATTACCATTGTGCCCCAGTGACTATTTTCTTCATCAGGTAATTGCTCTGCCTGGTGCATGATGGGTGCCTATGGCTAGAGGAGCCTACCCCCATCACAGACCATTTGATTCATAGAATTACCCGGCTCCCTTACAAAGGGGAGGACCCAACAAACATCTCGGAGGGAAAGAGTGATAATTTGGCCAGTGCAGAGGCCAAGAAGAAGAAGTTTAAGATGGAGAAGAAGAAGAAAGGGTACGCCATTTCTAGCATCAACAACCCTGCGGTTAAAGTCACGACGCAAATATTGGCATGGAAGGTTATGTGGAAGTTCCGTGCAGATGAGGTGTTCGTGCCAGTGGTTGCACTAGCAGCGCAATGCGCAGAAGGGGTCTAGTTCAACTAGGCAAACTACTTATGCGGAGAGTTCCTTGAGAACTATCGTGAGGCATAGGATCAGGAAAAAACTTTTCATTATGCATGGCTTCTTTTGTCCATAGTACTGGTGGCATGGGAATTTCCCTAAGATAGCCATTTCTCGATGATTGCGTAGGACCTTCCGGAGGTATCAAAGTATGCTTCACTGTGGGCAACCAAGGATGCACAAAGGATAAAAAAAATATTTTGGGTGCTCATGGAGATGAACATCAGAATGGGGATTAATCACAAGCTGCAGTTATCGCCCACAATCTACAACAGTTTGCAGAGCTTCGCGGAGTTCAAGGTAGATTTTCACCATGTCTACATTAGGACATGGAAGGATCTCGAGAAGACGTCGCGTGAGTTACCCTATCTAGCGATATATGTTGTCATCTTCGCGGTCCTTGAGTCATGGCCACCAGAGTGGCATGCTCCAGTTGGCTCTGTGGTGGAAGCAAGGAAGTTTGCCGTGCAACGGAAGAAGGAAGAGGTGAAACTATAGATAGCGTAGTTGGAAGAGAAACGTAGGAAGGAAGAAGTAGCGGCTAAGGCCCAGGCAGCGCGTGACACTGCGAAGTTAGCAGAAGAGCAGCAAAATAAAACAGAAGAAGCGAGTGAAGGATAGAATTCACCTTCACCTGAGCTAGAGACCGATACAGAGCAAGGTGGCATAGACTCGTAGACAACGTCCACTCAGCTAAAATTCCTATGCCCAAGAGAGCAGGTAGGGCCATGAAAGAAGTTGAAGGCTTCAAAGACTTCGTTTGACTCGATCACCCTCACTGAGGGGGATCTACATGACATTGGCGAGACGGTGAGGGACATCACTACGAATGCCCTCCAATAATTTGAGGAGGAACACCAGATGGTGTTGGGGGCTCTCTGGGCACAGATACAGGAGTTGCAGGTGTGCACTCCACAGGCTGGCACTGTGTCAACCAGCCTCGTAGTAGGCATGTCCACAGTCGAGGAAATGTTGTGCACCCGAATGACCAACACCATAGTGCTGCCAGATGGAGCACTTGTTATAGAAAATGAGGCTGACAAGCCTATGGTCAACAAGTTGAAGGGAATCAGATTAAACGTAGTTGTGCTCCCTCAGGAGACACTCTATATTTTGCAAGATGGAGTTACTGCAGAACTACGAGCTAGGGAGGGTCACGTGCTCCAGGTAATGAGCGAGCAGTGCATCAACATGGAACAGTTGAGCCTGCAGTGTGACGAGGTAGTGGCGCAAAACATAAAAATCATGCAGGTAGTGGAGGAATCCTGCCAGATGGTCTAGGAGTTGGCCATCCAAGCAGAAGAACCAGTGGAGGCGCGTGTCCAAAAATTAGCAACAGGGGTGCGTGAGGCAAAGGAAGAAATGGCCAAGGTTCAGCTAGAGTTGAACCTTCAGGTAGTTAAACTAAAATTGAAGGTGCAACCTTCAACTTCGCCGGAGGTTAAGGAACAATGCGCCATCACAATTATAGCAGCAATTGTGGAGGTTAACAATACAGTGACAGACTACACAAAGCTGTTCGAGCAGTCATTCGAGGTTCTCACTACCCTGCAGGAGGTCTCAAACATACATCACCTAGAGACAGAGGCGCATGAGGTACAATAGAAATATGGTGAAGTAAAAGGGACCACGCAAATGGTTGCCCTTACACAGAGGCTCACAAGGATGCAGCAGGCGAAAGCACTCAAGGAACAGGTAGATGTTGCTCGACATAAGGAAGCAGTTTTGAAGGTGCACTTACAGTCATGGATTGATGAGGCATATATCATTATAGCCTCCATTGAAGCAAAGATTGCGCAACTGCAAGAAACACATGAAAAGGTTCAGGGCAATAGTTCAGCCACAACGGTCTTTAAACAGTGCGTGGAGGAAGTACAGTAGGCAATTGCTCAATGCGTTGCCGAGCTTGCACCGATCCAATCAGAGTTGGGAGGTCTTTGCGCAAAGATCTCTGCACCAACAAAGTGACTCAAGGGCGAGTCATGATGTTTGTGTTGGGGGCTTGTTGGGCATAGGATCCCCCAAGGGAATTTTTGTGGCTTAGAGCCTAGATTTTGGTCAAAGATTGTAATTCTAATGTAAAGTCTCTGCATTTTGTGGGCGCAGAGCGTGTAGCTTGTTAAAGAGTCATAGGGTTGTCTTCCCTCAACTTTTTTAATGTAATGTTGGCTGTAGAGATCTACCCATGGTCCGCGGACCATGGGATTGTATAAATAGAGTGAAGCTCTAAGTAGTTAAGGCATATAATCATCAGGAGAAGGATGAAGAGTTGAGTCATATATGTGGAGTAAAGTCTAGTTTTGGGTCACAAAGTAGGAGAAGGCTCTACAGCTGAGTGTGCAGAGGCCTAGTAGTTTGCAGGTGAGTGCATAGGGCGATTGGAGTCTGTAACAGTTGAAAGTATTAATAAAGAGAAGTTTCATATCAATTCTATGTATATATTTCCTATTTTATGCATTGAATATATTGGGTATAAATTGCACTTCTACTATTTATATGATGCAAATATATATATATATATATATATATATATATATATATATATATATATATATATATATATATATATATATATATATATATATATATATATATATATATATATATATATATATATATATATATATATATATATATATATATATATATGACTGTGTTGATTAAGTGAATGCGAGATAGAATATCTGTTTTCGCAAAGTTAACTAACATATGTAAGAAGATAAGTATGATTCACGGTGTAATTTGGGGAAATAGCGCAGGTCACTACCATAGCAGCATGAAAGCATCTCAACCCCTGGTTAGGGTTGCGTGAAAGATGATTATAACAGATCGAAAGGGTTTTAAAGGTTAGAACAGCGCACGAAGTAAACTATGCAAATGTAGGCACAGTTGGACTAAATCGACACCACAGACATCTCAAGGGTGCGGAAACTTGGTTCTAGCATCCCCCCATACTGCTTCGGCTGAGACTTCAGTCCGCACTCTGTAGGCTGATGCCGAAAGGGATAGTAGTGTAGGGATTTGTTTGGCTAAATAACTCCAAACCTGGGTTAGGCCCCCTCAAGCCAACAATGTATTTTTAGAAAAATTTGATTCTGTGATTGCTAATGTAGATTGGGAATATGAAGAAGATATATTAATAGTGGATATAATAAATATTATTAGAATATAAACAAAGTTAGTCCTCTATTACAAACATTGTGCCTTCAAAATGATAAGAAACCAATCATTACAGTCCTCTTCGAGGAGGAAACCTTCTTTACAATGAATATAATGTACAAGAAATAAATAATGATTTAAGACTAGGTATCCTTAGTGTATATATATAGGAGAAAATGGTTACAATTATAATAAAATGGGATCATGAGGGGTGATGACCCTCAGTATTGCAACAACGATGTTGCAACTCCTAAGGGTCTCAACTCTAGTATTCAACCTGAGGTTTGTGCAAACTTAAGAGGGGTCGGAACTATATGTGCAATAGGAACTATCTATTTCTATTGTTGATTTTTATATAGGTGGAAATACTAAAATGAACTCTATATGTACAAAGACCATGTTGACTAATTTATGCTATAGGAAAATTCCAATTGTAGGAAATAACTTTTTGAAAGGAAAATGACATGTAAAGCTAAGCTTACTTGCAATAAAGGAAAGCACACATGCACACTTATATGTTATTTGGTAATTAAATGAAAGCACACTTGCACACTTCTGTGATATATTTAAAGGAAAGGAAAATCACACTGCTAAAATGAAAGACTATAAATTGAAAACTCTAATTTGTAAGAAAAACCCGTTTTCTAAAGAAAAACAATTGAAAGCATCTACAATGACTCTATACCTCCAAGTTTTTTTGTATTAGGGTTCTAGGAGTGTTGTAATATAGATGAAATATCATGAATTTATTACGAAAATGGGTGAGGCTGAAAGGTTGGTTCCAAACTACTACAAGAGTGTTTGTTTTGCTACGTGAGACAGTCCGGCGATCAGGTAACCAAGTAAAATGCAATTTTGAGAAACAAGGAAGCTGTGGAGAAGTTAGGTAATGCTAAAATCAATATTTTTATAACTTCAACATCTTGTTACAAGTTTAACCTAATAAAATTCAACTCTATGTGTTTCCTGTAGCTGCAAAATTGGTTATACAATACAGGAAAAGAGTGACAACAAATGTGTAAAATCAAAGGAAATATAGTAAATGAAAAGTGAAAATGCCATTAACTATTGTAACTATCATCACCAAATACTTATATACCCTGCAAGAAATGATTGTTCATGAAATCCTTCTATTAGCCATGCATGAGTGTTATAACAATTAACTTTGATAAATGCTTTGCAAAAGTAAATAGATGCATAATATTAACAGAAATAATACAAAATGGATTTAGAGCACCTAGGGCAGGCCCTAACCTAAGGAATCTTAGAACCCCTTAGAAGAAATCCAAACTAGGAGCTAAAATATAACACCACTTCCATTAACTAAAAAATTGCTTACACATTACAAAGTTGCAAAACATTCTTTGAAAAACTAATCTAGACTTTTTCTCCTATTCTTCACACTCTTCTATACATGTATATTTAGTTGCTCAAGCCTCTTATTTATACAATGGCTAGGGAATAACCTCCTTAAGGGGAGGATTTTATTTCCCTCCAAAAATCCCTAGAAAAGGGGATCTTTCTCTAGGCTACCTCACATCAGTAGGAATATGCATTAAATTCCCTCATCCAACCAACTTGAGGTTGTCTTGCAACAGGGAAAAATTCCCACAAATATCTCTAACATTGGATCTTCTTGAAATTTGTGAAATATATCTTCAAATATTTCACAATAAACATATTGAGGAACATAAAATATGATAAACCTCATTGACTCTCTTGAGAACTCATTAATCTAATAAAGTGTGTCATTAAGTGCAAAAGGTAGGTTTAATATAGTTTTTGTGTACCAAGGAGTGGACAGATGGGCCTTATAATTTACCTATTTAGTAGGCCCATCATAACCCCCTATTGGAACTATTTCTCACCCTTTAAGCAACTTAATATTCCTCTTGCCTATGCTCTTTCTCATTCATCTCTATGATAACCTACTTGACATCCCAAGCTAAGCTAGGGGTGGTTATAACTGTTGGGTGTAATCTTGCATTTTCCTCTATAGACTGCCAATCCTTGGATTCCACTTCTTAACTTTTATGTTCTTGGAGACCCAGTAGAAAGGTTGGATTGAACCTAATCCAATTCCACTTGACTCCAAGTATTGGAAAATCCTTTTGTATAAGGGAGTCTTAGCTATTGTTACCTATAATCAACCAAGAGAGTGGTATTCTCTTATTTCCATGTGATGGGGCTATGCTTACCATCTCCTTTTACAATCTTGTTAGTTGTCATTCCCTAATAGTCTGAAAGTGTCTTTGAAGTGGAGGGTGGCCTCCACTTGTCTCTTCTTCTGAATGTACACTATTTTGGGGTATTCCACAAGAATGGCATGATTTTAAGTGATTATGGATGAGTTTGGGTGCTCAAGCCCGATCCACAATGGCTCTTTTAGTCCTCCATCTAATTTTTTCTTCATTTGTTTTGATGCTTATTTCCTCATGAATCATATAGGATGTTAGGGCTAACAGTTGTGCATCCCCCAAGTATGGGTTTGGATCCCATCTGGTCAAGTCAGTAAGCAAAAGGTTGAGGATATAGAATTCAATAACCTTGAATTTTTCCTCCATACTGCATTCTAGGAAAAACCAACGAATTCTTTAGTCTCTTTTAGATGGATGGTCCCCCTTTGTGCAATCTAGTCGACCTAAAATTTGCACCATTATTCCTTCAAAAATAATGATTAAGCCCTTGAAGGTTGTTTGCATCTAGTTTCCTCCAAGGAGAGGTGTGCCATAGTCCCAAAAGATGTTTCTAGTGATAAAATTTGAATGTATTTTACCTTTATCAAACCATGTGCTTGCCATGATTGGCATCTTAATTGTTTGTTCTCCTTCTTAAGTTGTCCCCTCCTGTTTGCATCATCTAGAATTAATAAGGCCATCTATTCCCCCATTGTGTTCATTTCATCCTCTATCTTAGCAATATAATCCATTATTATGTGTTATTCTCCTCCATTAGTTGGTTTCTACTTTTTCCTTATCCACTTCAAGCAGTAAGTGGGGAATTAGGTGCTTAAGGAGTACTCTTCTCGATGTTATTGCAGCGGAGAGATCAATCATTAATGGCCAAGAGAAAAAGGAATGGGGTTTCCTTGGGTATGATTGATTTGTTTCCTTTTCATTCTTTTGTATCTCTATAGACTACTCCTAAAACAGGACAACCTACTCCTGTATATGTACAACTTGCCCCTATAATGGTATTTTTTGTTGTGTGACCTTAGGGAGTGCTTGCATTTCACCTTGTTTTGCCTCTAGTTCTGGTAATTATTAGTCTTCTCCCTCCTGTAATTTCTCCCCTTTTGGACTGGATGTTTACTCAATGGTAATGGGGGTAGTAGAAGGATGTTTTGGTCTACCACTAAACCTTATTCTAGCACTCTTCCTTATTGTACACACAATTCGTTGAACAAGCCTACTTTCTCTTGGTTTGGTGGGAGTGCTAAAGCCTACTAATGTGGCTACAATCTCCTTTTCCTCTTCTTCTAGGGTTTCTTCATTGTTATGCTTTGCAGGGATGGCCATTTCTTTGCCTTTCCTTTTCTTGGCTAATTCCTTTTGTGGTTTATTGAGTTCTACCTTGGCCTTTAGGAATTCTTATCTTTCCATGTCCAAAAAATCAACCCAAGGGGTGGGATGCTACAGGTGTTCTAATGCATAACTGGTTATCAACTTAATAAGGTCATGATAGGCTAGGTATTTATGCTTGGCTTGTTTGACTTTGGTGCTCATTTCCTTGATGGATTGCAGAAGGAAGTTGGGAAACCTCAGTAGCTCATGGATTGGAATGTGGGCCTAAAATAAAGGTTGATAACATAATATAAACTAACATGAATATACTATGGTCAACCTAACCTCACAGTAAATGTATTTGAGAATGTGATAAGCTACCTCATCCCAAGGGCTAGGTACACTCTCCCTCCTAATTCTATTTTTATCTTCATCAGGTTTCTCATTGGGTAATAAGAATCCTCTCTTGGAATTAATGGCTTATTGTATTTCTTCTTTATTCTGGTACAACCCCCTAGGGAGAGTGGTGACTATACTAACAGACTCTTCATTAACATAGATCACCAGTCCCTTGACTACAGTGGCCATTCCTTTACCCTCGATATTATGAAAATTCATTACAAATTCCATAGAAACCTCATCATCAAACCCTATGTGTTTCTCAAATAATCCCAACCATTGTCAGATTTCCAAAATGGTAAGAACCTAAAGATTTTGGTGAATTATAGTTGTATCAATTGCTTCCCTTTTACTAAATCCACCCCCTATTTTGTATAAAACATTCCTTCTAAAGTTTGGGTCGCATTTTAAGGGTTCCTTCACAAATCTAGATAGACTTTAGTATGTTTTCTTAGTCAGCAAAAAGAATTGTCTTTGTGTTGCTACAAGATACAAAGTTTATTGTGGCAGTAGGATACTCTATTTATTGTTGAAAATTGTAAAAAAAGATAGCCTTCACTACTTCTTCACTATAATGCCAAAATAAATGTATGAAGCAAAGAAAACTGATAAAACTGGTTGATAATTCTCAACAAGCATTGAACGGTTCAATATTAAATGAAAAATAAGGTGGTGGAAAGAATTCAAATGTTATTTTTATAAGATTATCGATCTATTACAACCTACTCAGGGGTTTCTATGAGTGATGTTGGTTCAAATTGTGTCGCTATAGCAGACCCTTTGTCTCCTCTAACATTTTGAAATGTGTTTCTTGTAGCTCTATAACCTGATTCCTATAGCATTGCAACCTGTATCTTCTCTTTCTATAGTGATGGGAATTATCATCATGGGATCTTTATCATCTTTTGATTGCACAACATTGATGGGAGGATAGGTGGTGAGCTCAAGTTAACTCTTGATTTAAGTGGAGATGTTTTTGGGTTGAGAAGGAGGGCTTAGCGCGTAACACCGAGCTGGCCCACCTACCCTCATAAATCCTCATTTTCCCCAGATGTCCACATCAGATGATCATAATTAATGATAACAACCACCTTTTTGAAGGATATTCGGTTTGCCTTATTCTCTTTTCTCACATGTGGGAGAAATTTAGATAAAGTGAGGTTAACTGCTAAATTGGTCGAGATTGTTGCTAATTACGCTGGCTATTTAAACCATCCATTTTTTCACAAACGACATTTTCTTTTATGATTGAATGAATTCACAGGTGATTGCTATAGGTTTCATACCCTATTCTTACATGTCATTATGTTGGAGGGTGTTGTTTTGTCCATTTTCAAGTGCCTTCAATGTGTTGTGTGGTGAAAATGCAATCCTGTAGCAACCTACAAGGAATCATGTAGTTTCTCAAGCCTACTTCAATAGAGTTGGAGTGAGTGTATGGAGTTGTTGATCTTGTTGGAGGGTGTGGTCTTCTTTAGAAGAAATTATGTTTTTCTAGAACCCGAGCTTGTAGGATTTCTATAGTATACTACAAGACTTTGTAGTAACCTATAGCAGTCATAGAACTTAGTCCCTCATGCTCACTAAAAAATTCTTTTGAAGTGGAAAGGTGACTTGGTAATTTATGGAGAAGATAATGATGTTGATGGAGAGGGCTTATGTTATGACTGTGACATAAAAAATGAAGGAACCAAGTCACTTAGGGAAAAAATGGCGAAAAAAACAGTTTATGATGTATGATGATGAAAAAAACCAAATTATAGGGTTCCCCTAGTGTCTTCATTCAAACTAGATGCTAAAATTTTCCTTGATCTATAGTTTTTTTCTCAAAACTAGGCCTTCTTGTAGTAATACAAGACTTTCTTATACCAGTTTAGGGAAATTGAAAAAAACATACCAGAACGAGATGGTTATAAAAGTCTAATGTTGTGTGTGATGAACAAAAATGGGATATGGTGTAGGGATTCCACCTTGGCCCTCTAGGAGTGCTTGGGATTAATACTTGGACCAATGATGTAGGATATATTGTTTGATATGCTTTGTTGTATCTTGCGATACTCACTAAGAAATAATAATAATAATAATAATAATAATAATAATAATAGTAATAATAATAATAATAATAATAATAATAATAATAATAATAATAATAATAATCTTTCTCTTTCATTCATTTTTTCTTTTTCTAATTGTTACACAGTAATTTGTCACCATCCCTGTTACCCCTTCTCCCGCACATTGGAGGACTTATTCTGGGACCTGTGAGAAGTGACATAACCTGAAAACACTTGCATTGTATCCCCTTGAGTGTGTACTTCATATGCCCTGAAGACACCTTCTGCAAATTACTCGTAAAAATAGCCCTTTTTCCATTGGCACAGTTCCACTGTGTATCACTCGTGCCAGTGGGGGAAATCCTCCAAAGAGGGCACGCCAGCTGGCGCTCTGTCTCAGAGTCACACTCGCGCCAGCCCAGTTGGGTAAAGTTTTTAACAAACAAACTTACGAAGGTTCTTCCTAACCTATTCATGAACTGAATCTATATTGAGTTAGTTTCAGTTGGGCTTCAAATCTCCATAGAAGGGAAGTAGTTCTCCACCGCTCATGGAAGCTTCTTAGTGATAAAGCCAATCCCATGAATCTTGTGGATGACCCTAACTCCTTCTCCTCTATCTATAAAAGCTTGTCCTTTTGCTTTTGACAAGTTAGAGTCTCCAAGTTCCAAATTCTAAGTCCCAAAGTCTGAGAATTGCCAAGTTCATGCTACAAGGAGCCTTATTCATTCCCATGAGGCTAAATCTTAAGTGAGGAGATTCCTATCCAAGTGACCAAGGAGAGAGAGGCTTGTTCCCCATTCCCAACAAGTTTTGCAAGGCATGTGCTGCTGATCACCCAGCCAAAGGAGGATTTGACGTCAGAATTTTGGTTGTATTCTTCTTTGTTGTTTATCAATAATAGATGACTATCATTATGGTTCCACTCTTATTGTCTTTGTAATGATGATTGAGTTATATCCTTTCTGACTGATATATAGTTGCATCTATTGGATTTTATGCTTGTATTTGTGTCGTTCTTTGCATGTGCAGGTGTCCATTCACGAGGATCGTGGGGATTGTGACCGGCCAGAGCAAAGGAACGGGAGCGACGACTCTTCTACAAATATTAGCGTTGGAATCCAGGTAGGCCCTCATCATCGGTCTTTGATTTGCAATTAGGAACCTGCGTGTTAGCGTTGTTTGTTTTTTGCTATACCCCATTTGGGCTATTAGGGATCGCCTCTATCCGCAGAGGGGATTTACCTCCACAACAATTTGGCGACTAAGCTGGGGAGTTGGCTTTTTGCCTTGTTGTTTGATTTGTAAACTTTAGACGGAGCCTGAAGTACGGCCAGATAGCCTTCGAAACGCTATTGCTCCACATTAGCAAAGTAGATCAACGCCACTTCAGTCCATCTCCGGTTTGGTTTACGAACTGAACAGCTTGGAACTTGCCTTGTTTCTTGGTTTCTCCTACTTGATTAGCTTTCTGGGTTGAATCCCTGTGTTGCTTCTTGCCCCTTGGTGTACCTGGGTACTGTTGACTTAGCTTTGGCTCGTTTGTTTTTTATTTTTCCATAGCAAACTCTGTTGGCGCTCTTTTATAGCATTATAGTCGCGCCAATTGGCGCAAGTTTCACATTGACAACCTATGCCAATCCCCGAAAGGTGCTAGTTTCAGCCTGACAGTCGCGCCAGGACTGGGAACTTTTGAAGTCTGCTTGTTTCGAGCCTCATGAGCTTGGTTTTTGTTCTGGGTACCTTTTTTCGACTACTTGAGTGTGTTGGAGTCTTGTTTGACTAGTTTTGAGTATCTTTTTGAGAAATTCTTAATTTGATTTCCTTTGGTCATTACTTGGAGGTTTGTCCCAGTCTTTTCACAATTTTGCATCTTTTTGCTTTTGTTTTTGCAAAAAAATTTCCCCCTCATTTGCTGCGGGGGGGGGCTAAATTGTGTATGAGTGTTAATCACCTTTGAGTGTTTTTATTTTTTTGATCTTTGGAACTCTCACCCAATTTTCTTGATTTGCACTTGATTGGTTCTTGGATTACATTAGAATCATCTTGTGTTTGAGAATTCTCTTGCATAGATCACACTTGCATAATTAGAATTCTCATTTTCAGAATGTGCATAGATTACATTTGCATACTTTTCAAGTGAATTGTGCATAGATTACCTTTACCCTTTGGATGTTTGCCATTTTTCTATCGATTTCACATTTCTAGCCCTAGGGCATCTAGTGGCTTTGTGTGTCGAGCCTTCGTTAGGAGTTTTGGTCTTCTATTAGTCCAGTCAACTTTATGATTGCTCCCTTGCACTTGTTTAGTGGTTGTAAATCGTTTTGTTGCGTTATTTGGGTGACTTGCTTTGTCTTCACTTGAATCCCGCTTCGTCTCACTTTGAGCCTAGATTACACGGCTCATTGGTGTCTTCGAGATCTTTCTTGTTCTTTGGAGCTTTGATTTGTGATTTAGGGAACTGAATGTGTTTTCATTGAATGAAATTTGTGTT
This sequence comes from Pinus tabuliformis, assembly GCA_031772625.1. Lineage (NCBI taxonomy): Eukaryota > Viridiplantae > Streptophyta > Pinopsida > Pinales > Pinaceae > Pinus > Pinus tabuliformis. The sequence goes on along the minus strand of CM062813.1, from coordinate 578,854,785 downwards.
TTTACTCTTTTGTTATCATTTCTCAAAGTTGTTTAGTGCATTTTGCCATCAACAAAAGAAAAAAATCTCTTTTGCTTTATATTAGTTAATGAGAATTAGAACTTTTCATTTTGATTAGTGATTAGTGATCTTAAAGAAAAGTTTGTTAATTTCCATTAGCTGCATTAGGGAAGTTATTTGTTGTTTTGTGATCATTTCGTTTGCATGAAAGCTCTCAAACCCTCTCGTAACTAGCATTCATCGAATGAAATGACATATTTTGGCATATAGTTTGCATTTAGGGAATTTTGAGAGATTACATACGGTAAGGCCTAAAAACTGAAACCTAATACAAGATCAACTTTAAAATGAACTGAATAAATCTAACAATGCATTGGAACATAACGCACACATTTAGAGGTCTAGGCTAGAGACGTGCTCCGGCGTCGTTAAACCTAGTCACTTTTGTTTCACTCAAGGTTGGGTGATTCCTCCTTCCGTGACTCAATAGTGGTCTAGCACGGATTTGAGCTCCCACGTACCGTCGAGTATATGGGGAAACCCCACTCGGTTATCATCCTTTATCCATAGGAAGCCGTGTCTGCCACCTTACAAGCCGTAATGCACCGAACACAGCATTTGGGAAGATTGACTGTCGTATGGAAAGTCCTTGGTTTTCATGTGACTGCCAAGGTGTATATGCAGTTTTAGAGATTTTTTTGGTAAACCTTTTTGCCTAGTTTCTCCAGAGTAGTCACTTTCATTCCTTTTCAGACTCCCTAAAAGAAAAGGTCCATCTGAGCACTTGTCACTTCGGGCTCATTAAACATTCGAAGGCGACTAGAGTCATCTTTTTGTCCTTTTCTCAACTCTTAAAAAATGAAAAGGTCAAGTTATGTCCTTGCGTCTTAAAATTTATTCGGCCACGATTCACATTTACCCGGTTAGATCTTGTTTGCGTTAGTTTGAGTAGGGTTTTTTCTCGTTTGTGATGGCAACTTTTCTAGAGTTTACCAACCCAGGCATCCCCTCTGATGGGAATCCTGGTCATTTCCCTCCTTTTGGAAATGTTGGTGCTCCTTACATGGCAACGTTGTCCCTTCCTGGGTTAACTGTTGGGTTGCCTATTTGGTTGTTCTCAACCTCTCTGGTCCCTACCGTCTCAACTGCTGGTCAATCAGTTCCTCCACCCGAACAACATCATGTTGATTCTAAGGTGGACCTCTCCCCTTCTTCGCCTATTTCTGCATCCTCATCTTCTACTTCGCCTGGTGAAAGTCTGGATTCAAGTAACCAGGTGGCTAAGAAGAAGAAGAAGAAGACGAAGAAGAAGAAGTCTTCTAAGCGAGAGGTTAAAATTACAACTCAAGTCGAGCCACCTTCTGCTTCTCCGCAGAAGGTCAAATTTCCTTGTAGATTGTGCAAGGATGACCACCTTCTTCGTGATTATCCTGGCATTTCCAGGATCCTTGAAGTATGTTCTCGCGACCCAGCTCGTCCCTCATCGTCCTCTGAAGCTCATGGCGATGCCACCATATCAACTGACAACATTCAGAAGAAAGGGAAGATTCGAATCCCCTGTAGACTATGTGAGGGCAATCATCCCCTTCACCTTTGTCTGCTCATGGATAAAGCTTCCGCTGTCTTGGAAAGTCTCACAGCTTCATCACCCCAACTTCCCGTTGGTTATCAGAGGCTCTCTTTAGACCCTCTCCCTGTTGACAAAGAGATTGACTTAGATTCTTCTCTTGTCCAGGCTCCTCCTTCCAAACTTGGCTGTGCCAAGCCTGCTCCAGACCAACCATTGGTCGAAGAGAGTGTTGACTTGGGTTCACCACTTGTCGATTACTCTATTTCAAAGGAGCATCATGATTCTACTTCTCATGTTCTTCTCGTCTCGTCAGATTCTCCTGAGTCTCAGAACGACCCTCCTATCCTTGTTGATCAAGATGGTCCTTCTTCATCTCCTGTAGCACAGGGGGGCAATCATACGATTCCCCCTCCAAGTAGTTTAGTCGTTTCCTTCGACTGGAGTCACCTGACTACTTTCCGCCTTCCATCCCATGTGCCTTTCCAGATTACAGTACATGACTATGATAAGGCTGTACCTGGCATTGTCTTGGATGAGGGTGCGTCAGTTAGTCTCATGCCTTTCACTACTTTGCAAGCTTGTGCCAGTCGCACAGAATTTGTTGGCATTTGACGGAGGAGCCAGTCAACCTCTAGGGATCCTCCCAAAGCTTCTTGTTACTTTGGGAGGCAAAACCGTCTATATAGACATACTGGTTACCCAAGGTGCTTTAGATTTCAGTCTTCTCCTTGGCCGTGACTATGTTTATGCCATGGGGGCCCTTGTTTCTTCGCTTTTCTGTGTGGTTTGCTTTCCACACGACGAAAGAATCATGACTATAGATCAATTATCATTCTTTAGTCCCCCGGTGCCTCCTACGCAGTTGTCATCCCCTCCTGGTTTTTATCCACCAGTTGTATCTGCCCCACCACAGATCAACTACGTGGCCACTTATCCCGTGCCTGTATCCAGTGATGCCACCGTTGTCCGTAGTGTCCTAGGGGCATTGGGTTCTGACTTCCGAGATGTTGTCCTTCCACCGGGAGTGGCACTCTTGGAAGCCCCGACTTCCTGTTCATTATGATGAAGTTCGGGTGGAGCATAGTTCCTTTCCTATGTCAAGCTCCTTAAAAAATGAAACTGGGTCTGGTCGAGCATAGTTCCTGATCTTGTGTCAAGCTCGTTAAAAAATGAAACAAGGGTTATGAGGATAGTTCTTTTACTGTGTCAACCTCATTAAAAAATGAAACAACTCCCTTTCCCGATCGAGTCTTTTGATTAAGATCTCGTAAAATACCAGTTGAGTCTTTCCAAGATCTCGAAAGTGAACCTTCATTCCATCCACTTTGTTGAATGCAATGAAGCTTGGGGGGCATGTACCTCGTTTTGCATCATTATGCTGGGGGCATGTGAACTCATAACAAGCATAGTTTTTCGTTTCAAGCTTGTGTAAACATGAAACCGAATCCAAGCAGAGTTCTCCATGGTTCAAGCTTGTGTAAAAATGAACCCATACCCGATTTACATCTCGTGATTACTGTTTATCTACTAAATTCTGCTAGATGAGCCTTGGTTTTTTTCATTCCATCGCCACCACCTCTTTGGCTGATCATATGCTTTCACTTGGTTGTTTTTTCCTTTCCTGAGGAACTGCAACAATGAGTGGTTTTATTAGCCAGCCTCTTGACCATTACATGTTTTGAGCAGTTCCACCATTACCAGAACCAGTTGCTACCCTTTATACCACTCGTTCCTCTAGGACGAGTCACCTTTGAGCTCTTTTCTGACTCGTAAAATATGAAAATATTGCCGAGTATTTTCCCTTTTTGACTCGTTAAAGAGAATAAAAATGGAGGTCTTCTTTCAGCTCTTTTCTGACCGTTTAAATATGAAAAGATTGCCAAGATATTCCTCTTGACTCGTTAAACATAAATAAGAGGCGGTCGTCTTTAAACCCTTTTCCGACCGTGTAAAAACGAAAAGATCGTCGGACCCTTGTCGTTTCAGGTTCGTTAACGGTTACGAAGCGATGTGGTTTCGATCTCTTTTTTACTTTTTTAGGTCGAAATAACTACTCATGAAAAGCACTCCTCGGTCGTAATGGTCGGGCGGTTATTTCGAGCATTGTTTTATACTTTTTCGGGCTCGAAAGACACAAATTTACCAAAAAGGACACCCCTGGAGTTTCCTTTTCTGTTGTCTTTTCAAACTCTCTAAACATGAAAAGACGCCGAGTTCTTCCTTTGTCAGACTCGTTAAAACTTAATGACATCAGATTCCGTCGAAATGACGCCTTTCAAGCATATGCTATCCCCATCAAGCTTGTCATCAAAAAATAACCGGGGTACTCGCTAGCAATGGTGGGGAAAATGGAACCACAATTATTGTCGTGTCGGCAGTATGTCGCTCTTGAACATGGCACTTGTCTGCATTCATGTCTGGGTGGGGACATCTCATCTTGTTTTTACACTTGCCTCCGTGGGTTTGGGTTATCCTGTTTGACCTCTCATCTGGTCATCACCTCGTCACCATGACCCTTGATCATTTGATGTCAAATACTGCCAAGTCCACTGTCGTGCCGCCAATATGTTCAAGAGAAGTTGACCTTTGCAGAATACTCAACCTCTCTCTGATACCTCACACAAAACATCTTATCCTTCTCTGTCTCGTGTCGATGATGTGGGAAACATTATGGCCCACCTTCGATCAAGGTCACTTCCCGTCGACTTCAGCTCATTATCCAGGAATTTGACCTAGAGACTCCCTTCAGGTTCCTTGGAGCCTGCATGCCTCAATGGCAGGTTCTTCGTGTTCGACGCGAGGTTTTCATCATTGGCCTCTGATCGAATGATTCTACGGGTGTTCGACACCGGCTCATTGATTCGCACGCCGTAGATTGTACCTATAGTACCTTGAGGACCATTGTCATTATTGGTGGTACCTCTCGTGTCTGTTAATAGTTTTCATCATTGATTGGTAATCAGACGATGTTCTTGCATGTTCGACTTCGACTCCCATATTCGCATGCTTGAACTTGTACTTTGTTCAGGTCGAGATGGAGCGCAAGACCCTGGATTTTTTCTATTGAGATCCAGGTTGCGATTTTATGGATTATTATGATCATTGCATGACTCATTCACTAGATGGCTGCGACCATGCCTAAGTCTACTTATCGATCCTTACTAGATGGCTACGCCCATACCTCGGATCTGGATTTTTATGTACTCTGCTATGGATGGCTGTGCCCATACCACATACATCATGTACTTGAGATATCAGTTGTACTTCTTCATGCAGGTTCTCCGGTGGCAGTGTTTTCAATTGGCCATGTTCTTGTAAAGCATTTCACCCCTCTCTCTCTCTCGGGCTTCATGCTTTAGGGGGCATCTGTTACACAGTAATTTGTCACCGTCCCTGTTACCCCTTCTCCCGCACATTGGAGGACTTATTTCGGGACCTGTGAGAAGTGACATAACCTGAAAACACTTGCATTGTATCCCCTTGAGTGTGTACTTCATATGCCCTGAAGACACCTTCTGCAAAATACCCGTAAAAATAGCCCTTTTTCCATTGGCGCGGTTCCACTGTGTATCACTCATGCTAATGGGGGAAATCCTCCAAAGAGGGCACGCTAGCTGGCGCTCTGTCTTAGAGTCGCACTTGCGCTAGCCCAGTTGGGTAAAGTTTTTAACAGGATAACTTACGAAGGTTCTTCCTAACCTATTCATGAACTGAATCTATATTGAGTTAGTTTCAGTTGGGCTTCAAATCTCCATAGAAGGGAAGTAGTTCTCTACCTCTCATGGAAGCTTCTTAGTGATAAAGCCAATCCCATGAATCTTGTGGATGACCCTAACTCCTTCTCCTCTATCTATAGAATCTTGTCCTTTTGCTTTTGACAAGTTAGAGTCTCCAAGTTCCAAATTCTAAGTCCCAAAGTCTGAGAATTGCCAAGTTCATGCTATAAGGAGCCTTATTCATTCCCATGAGGCTAAATCTTAAGTGAGGAGATTCCTATCCAAGTGACCAAGGAGAGAGAGGCTTGTTCCCCATTCCCAAAAAGCTTTGCAAGGCATGTGCTGCTGATCACCCAGCCAAAGGAGGATTTGACGTCAGAACTTTGGTTGTATTCTTCTTTGTTGTTTATCAATAATAGACGACTATCATTATGGTTCCACTCTTATTGTCTTTGTAATGATGATTGAGTTATATCCTTTCTGATTGATATATAGTTGCATCTATTGGATTTTATGCTTGTATTTGTGTCGTTCTTTGCATGTGCAGGTGTCCGTTCACGAGGATCGTGGGGATTGTGACCGGCCGGAGCAAAGGAATGGGAGCGATGACTCTTCTACAAATATTAGCGTTGGAATCTAGGTAGGCCCTCATCATCGGTCTTTGATGTGCAATTAGGAACCTTCGTGTTAGCGTTGTTTGATTGTTGCTACACCCCATTTGGGCTAGTAGGGATCGCCTCTGTCCACAGAGGGGATTTACCTCCACAACACTAATTTTTTGGGCTTAATGGCTGTCTCATGAAGGTTTTCAGCTAGTAAGCCTACTTCAAGAACCTTGGAAAGAGTTTTCACCTGGAGTTCTTATGTTGTCACCTTTCTTTTTTTGTATCTCCAGAGTTACAAACTGCGTCATAGAGGTTTTCAATTAGTGAGTCTGCCTCAAGTGCCTAAAAATAGTGTTTTCTCTTTTTATTTTTTGCTTTTTTATTTTTTCTTGTTGGTCAAGGACTAAATGGATTTGGATATCTATTGCTATCAAAAAAATTCAATTCCTTACTTATTGAATTTGTAAAAATTTTCCTAGAAAGGGACTTCTTGTAGATTTTCAACTAGTATCCATTCACTGGAAGTGGAATGTGTTCCTCATCTATATTCCTCATTTGGATTAATCCATTATCATGGCACTTCTCAATCAGATAAGGCTCCGACCATCTAGTCACGAATTTTCCCTTGAAATTCTTAATCCTGGAGTCATACAAAAGAGCCCAATCACCCTCTTGGAAGGCTTTATTTTTATTCTTTTCTCCATGCCATTCTTTTCTTTGTAGCTAGACTACTTCAGTTTGTAATAAGGCCTACATTATATACTCATCTAGTGCATTCAATTGATGTAAAATATTAGCCCGTGATTTAATTAAATCAATGTCAAGTTGGGTTTCCATCCTTAATGTGTTGTACACAAATTCAATTGAAAATAAAGTCGTATTCCCGTATACTAATTCGTATGGGGTTGAAACTAGTGGTGGTTTTATAGGTGGTGTTATAGGCCCAAGTGACCTCAACTTGTCTTTATGCCCAGTCATTTTTGCAACCACTGATTTACTTTTGTAAGAATGCTCTCGTTTTCCCTATTGGTGACCTCTACTTGCCCATTTTGTTGGGGTAAGTATGGAATTGACTTCCATTGTTGAATGTAGTGTTTTGTGATATCCCCTAACTTAGAGTTTATTTGTGAATATTGTATATATCAAGTTTGTTTAATGTTCTGACTTTAAGACTTAGCTAGGATTAGTTTATCAATATTATATCACTAATAGTTATCTTATGTAAAAGAAAATTGTTAAGTTGTTAATAAAAATATAGAAAATAATTATAAAGATATGATTGGCTGAAGAGAAACTTCGTGCTGCAAGTTAATGATTGAATTTAATTTCCCTTGATGGTGTAATACCTAGACATCTAATCTAACGATTATATTATTAAATTATGAAAATTTGTTGATCAATAAATCTCCCAGTAAGACAACACTTTGTCTTAGAAGAATGTGGAGAGTGGGGCTCATTAATGAGCCAAGTAACTTCCTGCAACCTGGTGAATAAGGAGGATGCAATTACTAACTCCCAATAGAAGTTGGAAAAGGGTATATTTTTTGTCCCATACTGGCATGTGACTAACGGAGTGTTGAATTGAGTTAAGAAGTATAGTCATAGAAGAAAGAACAATAGATTAATTGACTTAGAATATATTGAATATTGTGGGGGGGGGGGGCTTTCAAGAGAAGGAATCAAGGTTGGGAGGAGCATTGCAGCTCCAAACATATTTTCCATAGATATTGACAAGTCGGTATATTGAATTTTGTGATTTATTTTAAGTAGTTGTAATTTTTCTGAGTGTGTTAAATGGTGAAGAATTTGTGTAACAATTGATCCAGATTTATGAAGGAATGAAATTAAATACATATATAAACAAAAACACAAAGCTACAACGAAAAAAAAACTTCAATTCATTAATAACAAAGTACTAAAAATTGTTTACATACACAATGGAAATAAACTAGCTCGGGCGATGGTAGCTTATCGCTAAGAAGATATGTGGCAGCTACATGCCTTATAAAATGAATTGCAATGAGGCTCAGAGGCCTTTTTATCATAAATAAGAAGTTTGAAACCTTAACCTTAGGAGATGAAGCGCCAACGGTTTTGGGCCCCATCAAGGTAAGTTGGACCATAAAATTCCCAAGGTCGTAAATTTGGCATATGATCTTTGTTTGGCTATCATAATACCTCATTTCAAAGATCTCCACGAGGAGGGAAAAAAAGGATTTTTGAAACAAATTTTGGAACTTTTCTGGTCTCTCATTTTTCCTAAAAAAATGCCTTTTAGAACCTCAAAACGGTTTTGAAAGTTTAGGATGCAAAAAACTGTCAAAAATATAAAGTTGTGCTAGAATTAAGGAAACTAAAAGAAAAAAAGCGTTGGGGGTCCAAGTGGAATAGGTGGGTGGCCACTAATATCCACCTGCATTAGTCCACCCCCATTAGGAAGCAATGGTCCCCATTGTGTTGAGTGCCTCCATGAGATGGGGAAATTTTTGTTGAAATTGGTCCCTAGTGAGCCACTTGTCTTGGTGCAGGAGTTGGCCAACATTGACAACCCAATACAACTAGATCCTTTGTTTACAGGTGTTCTTGATCTATGTTTCCATGAACCAATGAGTTGTGGCATGTTCCATGCATTTTGGGTTGATCTTTGTTGGTGTTAGTTGTTATGCAATGTCTGATGTGTCCAACAATGGTGGAGAGTATGGTCAAAGGAAATCCACATTGAACACTGGGTGCAAACCGAGGAATGGGGAAATGTTGAGCTTGAAATAATTATCTCCTGTAACCTTGGTGATGGTGTAAGGCCCGTATCGGAGTGGTCGGAGCTTCCAGTGGGCTCTAGAAAGGCATTCTTTCTGCAAATGTAACCAAACTTTTTCGCCCACATGAAACTTATGTGGCACCCAATGTTGTTCATGTCACTTCTTGTACTTAGAATTGGACTTATCCAAGATGTCATGCACCCATTGGAGGATGTGCCATATACGTTCAATAAACCTGGTTTCTTTATCAGCCTTGGAATGTACATGTGCGGATTTTGTCTATGTAGTTGCATGAGGCATGGAAATGCCAATCAGACATAATGGTTGAAATCCCAAACCCACTTGAAAGGGACTTTGGCCAATCAATCTATGGAGAGATTTTTTATAACTATGTTGCACATGAGGAAGGATCTCGTCCCAGGTTCATGGATGCTTGGAAGTGTACATGTGTAGTATGTGCATTACCATCCAGTTGACGACCTCTCACTACCCATTAGTTTGGGGATAGAATGCAATCGACTTGGTAATATTGGTATCTAATAATGTCTAGAGGATTGACCATAATGTTCGTAGGAACCTTCTATCTTGATCTAATATAATGGTCTACAGGATCCCAAAATGTACCCACACTCATTCAAAGAATATTTTGGTAGTGTCCTCTACTATGATACTCTTCTTGCAATCCCCCAATATAGCCATTTTAGAAAATCATTCCACGACCACAAATACACAGTCATTACTATGCTTCGTAGAAGGGAGGCCCAACAGATAGTCCATGGAAATGGATTCCTAGGGCTGGATGGGAGTAGGAAGAGGAGTGTATAGGCCTTGCTTCTTGATGGTTGGTTTGGTGATGGCACAAGAAGTGTAGGATCTGTTATATTTTCTAACATCATGTTAGAGTTTTGGCCAATAAAAATACTTTTGTAGTACAACTATAGTTTTCTCCATACCAAAGTGTCTTGTGACCCAACTACAATGTGCCTCCCAAATCAGCTTGGAAAGCTCGCTTGAAGGAACATAAAGGTGGCCGAGGTAGTATAATAATGCATCCTAGAGGTGGAAATTTGGAACATGCTTGCCATCCACTAGAATTTTGTGTGTGGTGGCGAACTTTGGATCATTTTTGTACAGTTGCATCAATTTGGAGGTCACATGGCCAGAAGAGTGGAGAACAATAATCAGTGCTGGAACTGGGGGCCGATTGAGGCAATATGCAACATGATTGGTTCTTTCGTTCTTGTATTTAATGTTCAAGTGGAATTGTTGCAAATATGTAGACCACTTCTGATGTTGATCATTCTGCAATTTCCTTTGTGTCTGTATAAACTGAATAGGTTGATGATTTGTGTGGATTACCATCATTTTCCAAAGAATGTAATTTTTATGTTGTCAGTAAGCTTGCATGATAGAATACATCTCTTTATCATAGGATGGATATTTTTGAATTGTATTAAAAAGTGTTTCACTATGATAGGCCACGATATGCCTTTTCTGGCTGATAACTACACCAATAGCATAGTCAAAGGCGTCAGTCTCAATTTCAAATGGTTGTTGTAGGTATCGCAATGTGAGTACAGGTACAAAGTAGAGGCATTGCTTTAGCTCAATGAATGCCTTTTTTTGGGACTCAAACCACGAAAATTTTCTTTCGCTCTACCCTTGGTAGCCTGACTCAAAGGCAAAGTGATATGAGAGAATCCCAACATGAACCTCTAGTAAAAATTGGCAAGGCCCAAAAATTAGTTAAGCCTGTTAGGGTGGTCGAGGTTGGCTAATCACGAATGACTTGGATCTTAGTCAGATCCACATGCACATATTTCCCTTCAATGATGTAGCCAAGATATTGGACTTGGCTCATGCCAAAGGTGTATTTATCCAATTTGGCACATAGTTTATGCTATAGAAGGGTTTAAAGGACCTACCGAATATATTGCATGTTTTATTCCCAACTCTTACTGAATATGAGGATGTCATCTAGATATACAACAACAAATGAGTTGGTGAAGGTCGCAAGATGTCATCCATCAGCCTCATAAAAGTTGTAGGGGAATTTGTCAAGCAGAAAGGCGTGACCAACCATTGGAAAAGGCCCTCCTTGGATTTGAAGGTAGTCTTCCATAAATCTATGGATTGTATTGGAACCTAGTGATAGCCAGACTTCAAACTGATCTTGCTGAAATACTTGGCCCCCTTGGGTTGGTCAAGAATGTCATCAATCCATGGGATTGGATACCTGTTCCTCACAGTGATTTATTTTAGTGTTTGATAATCAATGTAGATCCTCTATGTTCTATTCCTCTTTTGTACAAGTACAATCGGGCTCCCACATGGTGATGAACTTAGTCGGATGTGCCCTTTTTCCAAAAATCCTCGATTTGTCACTTTATTTCTTCATTTTCCAAAATGGATCAATGGTATATCGACCCAATGGGTAGAGGTGATCCACAATTCAAATCGATCGAATTCTTGACCTGGAAGTGCACTGGTACCCTTGTGCGTGAGGAGAATATGTCCTTGTATTCTTCTATGAACATATCCACCTACTTTTGTTGTGTGGGGGAACCCTTCCAAGGGGACATGGATGTGGCCACTATATTCCCCTTACTTTGAGAGTGAATTAGAAAGAAAAAAAAAATCCCTGTCTGGGAGATGATCTTATTGGATTTCTTAGCAGAGATCAAATAGATGGCAGTAGTTGAGGCTACCTTCGGTATCCTATATAACTTATTTCCCAAAGTAATAATAACAGTGCGAAGCTTGGAATCATACACAACATGATGCTTCCACAAGTATGGTTGTCCTAATAACACATCACAAACTTCAAAAGGATCAACATCACAGAATACATAATTTGTGAAAGGCTTGATGTTGTAGGGAAGGCGGTACTGCTAGCTGACGTGGAGATCTTGTCCTTGGTGGAGCCACCAGATGGTGTATGGTTTTGGGTGTGGTGTGGTCAGTAACCCCAACCGCTTAATGACCTCTATTGAAATGGGGTTATTTTGGCTCTTTTTGTCAACAATGAACAGTAGCAGAGAACCCTTCACCCACATTTGTGAGTGGAAGAGACACTCCCCCTCCTCTAGAACTCCAGGCTCATTCTTCTGGACCTTGGTGGTGGAAAAAACAAATCTAGGTTTGGCATCAATAATATGTTTCCCCTTGTCGTTCCCCTTGCTGTTCCTCTTGTCAAACTCTATCTTAGAATCAAAACATGCATCAAACTTTGAAGCTTTTAGTTTAGCCACCAATGGTTGCTTGGCATGACACTCATCTGTGTTGTGAGTGGGGATCTTGTGGAACTCACACAACTTTCTTGTGTCCTTCTTCATATTTGTGGTGTTATTCTTTTCTTGTGGCTTCAACGGGTTGTCCTGGGCCGCTCAACTTTGGCTTTGTCCTTTTTCTACGGTTTGGGGGTGATCTTGCCCTAATTTTGATTCGTAGATTCAAAGTCACACTTCTTTTTATTTTTTATTTTTTCAATCTTGGAAGCATATCAGTATGTTGCACCAAGCGAGGAGATGTCCAAGAAATCCATTTCTTCCTGAATGTATTTGTGCAGAAAACCAAAATAATTGAGCACTAGATGTCACTTAGAGTCTTTGATACCAAATCTATGCATAGGGTATGAAAAATATTTGTGAACTCATGCACATGTTGGTCCCTTTGTTATTGTAGTTCGGTACTTGTCCTCATAGCTCCCCACATGGTAATATTGTTCCTTAACAACATCTTGGAAAGAGTTCCAAGAGGGTGAAACTATAATCAAAGAGGATTCTTCATCCCTTGTCTCACAGTAAGTTTCCCACCAATCCTTAACATGGGGGGCGGTGTTAAGTAGTGAAAAAGTAATATTTTCCCAATCGAAGAAATTATAGACCGAAAAATAACCTTCCAGCAGATTCAACCATTTATCTACAACATTTTCACCTATTTGACCTACAAATATAAGGATATCGAAGGTAACTTCTACCTTGAAGGGGGTGACACCTCCAAAGTCAATATTGGATGAAGATGTGTCATCTGTGTGTATCCACTAAAGGATCTGGGCAAAATTGTTAATCATCTCGTTCCTTTGACGCTCGAGGGATTATTAGAGAAACAACTTGATAGGATCTATTTCTCCCTCGTCTTTCTTTTCTTCCGCCATGGGAGGTCATCGATGTCAGCCAGTATGGTCTTGCAAAGGGTCAACAAGTTCAATTCCCAACTCCTTATACCCCAACCTCATTGGGGACATGCACAAAAAATAGGGAAAGAGCAGACCACTTTGATGCCACTGATATAGATTTATGAAGGAGTGAAAAGAAATACACATATAAATAGAAACAAACAGCTACAGTGAAAATAGAACTCCAAATCATTAATAACAAAGTACTAAAAATTGTTTACATGTAGAACTAAAATAAACTAGCTCAGGCGAGTGTAGCTTATCTCTGAGAAGACATGTGATGGCTACATGCCTTCTAAGTTGAATTACAATAAGTCTCGGAGGCCTTTTTAACATAAAGAAGAAGTATGAAACCCTAACCCTAGGAGATGAAGCGCAAATGGTTTTGGGCCTCGTAGGGGTATATTGCATCACTAACTTCCCATGGTCGTAACTTTAGCATACAATCTCTATTTGGATATCATAATGCCTGGTTTTAAACATCCCCACGAGGAGGAAAGAAGAGAATCTATCCAACAAATTTAGGTTCTTTTCTAGTCTCTCAGTTTTCTTAGAAAATGTCTTTTAGTACCTCAAAATGGTTCTGAGAGTTTGGGACCTGAAAAACTACCAAAAATAGAAATTTGTGCTATAATTAAGGAAACTGAAAGGAAATAGTGTTGGGGTTCCAAGTGGAATAGGAAGGTGGCCTCCAATATCCACCTAGATTAGTCCTCCCCCCTTAGGAAGAAATGGTCCCCACTACATTGAGTGCCTCCATGAGATAGGGAAACTTTTGTTCAACTTCATCCTTGGAGAGCCACTTGCCTTAGTGCAGGAGTTGGACAACTTTGACAACCCGATATAGTTGGATCTTATGTTTGAGAGTTTTCTTGATTTGTGTTTCCATGATCCTATCAGTTGTGGCTTGTTTCATGTAGTTTGGGTTGAGCTTTATTAGTGTTAGTTGTTCTACAATGTTTGATGTGTCAAACAATGGTGGAAAGTATGGTTGAAGGCAGTCCAAATTAAACATTGGGTGCAAGCCAAGGAATGGGAGAATGTTGAGCTCAAAAACATTGTCTCCCACAACCTTAGTGATGGTGTAAGGCATGTATCATAGTGGTCAGAACTTCTGATGGGCTCCAGCAAGGAATCATTTCTGCAAATGCAACCAAACTTTGTTGCCCACCTGAAACTTATGTGGCACCCAATGTTAATCATGCCATTGCTTATGTTATCACCTAGATTGACCTCAGGCTGAAGGGAGGCAATGCCAGGGTAACCACAAACCAAGCTTAGCCAAGTAGCTAGCCCTACTAGGCCGGGAGAGGGCTCTCTCCATAAGGATATCAGTCAAGATGACTAGATCAGGTAAAGGATTTTAGGCTAGGTATAGTAGCACGAAAGTTTTGATTGGATTT